>JANBXA010000044.1:5307500-5610000 GCA_030556225.1 Cricetiscus sungorus
TATATCACTTAACTGTGGATTAATTTAACAAATTGTCATTATCTTCTTAACCAATGTCCATTGTTCTTATTAAAGCCATATTTTACTTTTTTTGATTAATTTTTTGTTTTGTTTTTCCTTTTTTTATTTAAATTTAAATTTGAATGTTGATCACCCTCCCATCCTCCCCTATCACCCCCACCAAACCCCAGCCCATCCTCTTTCTGCTCCCCAGGGAGGGTGAGGCCTTCCATGGGGAGTCTTCAAAGTCTGTCATATCATTTGGGGCAGGACCTAGGACCTCCCCCATGTGTCTAGACTGAGAGAGTATCTCTCTATGTGGGATGGGTTTCCAAAGTCCATGTGTATACTAGGGATAAATACTGATCCATTACTAGGGTCTCTATAGACCGCCCAGTCCTCCTAACTAACACCCACATTCAGGGGATCTGGGTCACTACTATGATGCTTTACCAGCTATCAGTTTGGGGTGCATGAGCTCCTTGTTGTTTAGGCCAGCACTTTCTGTAGGTTTCTCCAGCCTGGTCTTAACCCCTTTGCTCATCACTCTTCCCTCTCTGTAACTGGATTCCAAGAGTTTGGCTACTGTTTAGCTGTGAGTGTCCTTGTTGTATGAATGTGCATCTTTTGGGTATATGCCTAAGTGGAATTACTGTTAAATTTGAAATAAGCTTGTTTTACATGTCAATCCCAGTTCCTGCACCCTCCCATTCTCCCCTGCTCTCCCCACTAACCTCCATCCCATCCCTTTCTGTTCCCCAGGGAGGGTGAGGCCTTCCATGGGGAGTCTTCAAAGTCTGACATATCATTTGGAGCAGGACCTAGGCAATTATACTCATGTAGTCACAAAAGCTCTGTTTACATGCACAATACCCACATGGGAACAGCCAGTCAACATTCCAGCATGGATGTGGAGGGGCTCATGAGTCCCCATCACATAGCTGAAGAGCTCATGATAGTTGATGGCTGCTAGAGGGAGGGTCAGTTTTTTCCCAGGAGTGTAGTCCCAGACAATTGCCTCTGCTGCTATGGTTGATCCCACACTATGTACATGTGGGCAGCACTAATTAGACTCAGAGGTTTATAAAAGAAAAGAAGACATGAAGTTGGGATGAGGATTTGAGGATCTGGAGAGCATCCAAAGGGATTTGAACAAGGAAGTAAGAGATGTATACAAAAAAATATATTGTGTGCATGTATGAAATTCTCAAAGAATAAAATTTTAACTATATTTTTGAAAAGTATTTTATTTCTGGTTCTTCTCTGCTCAGATTTCTATCTTTCCTCTTAATACATGTGAAAGCATCAGGTCACTGCATAGTGTTCACAGTACCAGAAAATGCTATACACAATACTGGATGGGAAAAGCAATTAACAGTTTCATACAGCTGTGAACCAGGTAAGCTACAATAATGACTGACTGAAAGATGTGCTCACTGGTGCAATGGTGTCATAAGTGTCATGGGAGTAACCAACTGATGGGAGATGTTATTCTGTATATATGTTTCTCATACTGATTAATTAATAAAGCACTGTGGCCAATAGGAAACAAGATAGGTGGGGCTAGGAGACCAGGAGGAGGAAAGAGATAGTAGTTGGGAGGAGTCAAAATGGAGACCTGGGAGAAAGAAGATGCCGGCAGCGGCTTCCGGATAACATGACCACGTGGAAATAATTAGATAAGTAGAAATGGGTTAATAATTAAGACAGAGCTAGCCCATTAACAATGATAGCCAACAGGATTATATCAAATACAGAGTCTCTGAATGTTACTTGGGGCTGGGGCTGTGGGCCCAGACTGGCGGGCTGGTGGGCTGGTGAAAACATACATGCTATAGATTGGCGCCAAACCTGCCGTAATAACCAACCACTTTTAAAAACTGGATTTCAGGCCCATTACATGAGATGGAACCCATACTGTCAGTGAGGCCGGGGAGCTGAGATGAGATAATGCATGAGTCCTTAAAAAATACCTACTACTACTAATCTATTAAATGAGTATAGCAATAATGAGGTTCCTAAGGACATCCTGATATATCCACTAAATAGTGCATCACTCAATCTTTGTCAGAGAAGCTTCTTCCTGGAGTAGGTAATAAGCGGCAAGAAAAACTACAACTTGTCAAGATGAAGAGAGGAAGAGACTTTGGAAAGTTCAGCTCAAACGAAGTTGTCTATATGATTCCTGTCCCCTCAGAGATCAGGAATCTATGTGGATAGAAGACAGACAGATTGTAAGAGCCAGAAGTGATGGATGAGTTCAAGGAAACATCATTTTCCAGTCAGAGCATGGCAGATGCACATATGAACTCACAGAGACTGTGACAGAATTCATAAGATCTGCACAAGCTCAAACCCTGCAAAATCCTAGCATGTAGGAGCTCAGAGTCCTACTCCTAGCCAAGGAGATATTGTCAACTTATAACCCCTGAGAAAGAGAAAGTCACTTTTCTTCAGTGGGGTGACACTCGTTACATCAACTACACTCCAGAGCAGGCCTCACACGCAGGAATAGTTATCCAACATAAACTGGACCCCGTGATTTAGTTTGGTTTGAAACACTTGGAGAGAATGTAAAGTTGTATGGGAAGGAAGACGGAGGAAAATCTGGGAGGAGTTGGAGGAAATAAATTATTATAATCAAAATGGGAAGCTCTCAGGGATTTTAATAAAGAATTTTAAATAAGCATTTGTAGGAAGGATGCCCAGATCTCCCTGGGAAGGAGTAATAGAAGGGAATTTGTGAGTGGACTGTGGGTGGGTGGGGATGGGAACATGAGCGCAGGGAGTGGGAAGAGTACTGAAAGAGACTATTGGAAAGGGGAAGACATCTCAGGGGTCATGTATAAACCTGACACAAGGGAATCTCCCAGGAATCTACAAGGGTGATCCCAGCTAAGACTGCTAGCAATAGCAGATACAAAGCCTGTGACCAACTGTCATCAGAGAGGTTTCATCCAGCAATGATGGAATCAGATGCAGACCCACAGCTTAGCATTAGGTGGAGTTCAGGGAATCCTGCCAAAGATGGGCAGAAAGGATTGTAAAAGCCAAAAGGGTCAAGGACACTACAAGAAAACTCACAGAATAGGCTAATCTGGGCTCATATGGGCTCACAGAGACTGAACTGACAACCAGGGAGCCTGCATGAAACTGAACTAGGCCCTCTGCATGTATGTTACGATTGTGTCTTGGTCCTTTTGTGGGACTCTTAACTTGGAAGAGGAGTTGTCTCTGATTCTTTTGCTTTTGGAACCCTACTCTTCATTCAGCCCAGTCTTAACACATAAGAAGTTCTTAGTCTTACTGCAATTTGATAAACCATGTTGTATTGACACGTGGGGGACTGGCCCTTTCCTAAACAGAAATAGAGGAGAAGTAGACTGGGGAGAGGGAAGAGAGCAGGGCAGAAGGGGAAGGAACAGGGAGGAGGGAAAGGAAACTGTGGCCAGGATATAAAATAAACAAATTCATTTTAAAAAAAACATAGATGTTTACATTTTCAGTGTAACATTTATTGTCAAATATTTCAACTAAAGAATCCTAATACCAATTTTACAATAAGAGTTGCCATAATGGTTTATATTTTCATTAAAAATTATTATTGATCAAATTACAGAGGCATGGTTACTGTATTGACACTGAGAAAGATCAATGGGTGTACTGAATCCATAACTATGCATCAGAGTAAGTTGATTAAGCCTCATCTTCATTTGGATTTTACTCATGAAGTTCGGTGTTCCAGTGTTCTTAGACATCACCTTCTTGAGGAATGCAGAAGTGTTTGAGGGACAGTCACGCTCCAGTTATGATTACATCCCGAGGCACAACCTTTAGAATAATGGGTTTTTCTGGTTGAAGCATTGCTTTTCGGCTTAATTTCATTGGGATCTGAAATAGTGTAAGAAAAGGTATTGAAAAGTAATGCGTGAACCAACAGCAATGCCAGAAGAAAAGCTTTAAAAATTCAGGATGATAATGATTTACAGAAACATAAAAGCTGTATTTAACATCATATAGTTTGACTTCTTTATTTCTGTTCTGTGTTGACTTAGACTAAAACAGGTAAGTTTAACATGTTTGAACCTGATTACTAGTTATTATGTCATATTTTAATCCCTGAAAAAGCTATCTTTGGTTTGTTGGAACTTTTAAGTTAACCCTGAGAAGATACATTTCAAGTCTGTGGATAGTCCTCAGCATCTAGGTCATATATCACCATACAGTTGAGCCACTATATATGCCACCACTACAGTTGGACACATCTGTAGGAGAACTCAGATATTTGCTTGTTTGTATAGCATATTCTTGGCCTTCAAGGATGAATTGAACAAAGAATTCTGAGTCCCACAGTGTTTTCAATGTTGCTTTAGCCTCATGCTATTCAGTGATGGATGGGGAAAGGCTCCAAAGAATTAATCTTCTGGACACAGGAGAATGAATGGGAACAAAGTTGTTATGGAGATCAAAAAGTGTCAAATTTAAGATGACTAAAGCTTGATAGAGCATATGTCCCATGACAGGTGACCCTCAAAACTTGAGCCTTGGTTTGTCTGTCTTAATCCCTGTACATGCTTATGGTTTAAATGTTTAGTGAGAAGTAGTAAAATAAGTGAAGTTCTATGTAAGTAAAGCTACACAACTGCCTTAAACCACAAATCACAGAATAAACATTACTATCCTCTATTCTTCAAGAAATAAAATTGACAAAGAGAAGCCAAATTCTAATACACACATCCTGTAAATTTTAACTAGCCCTTCACATGAAAGTTGTTCAGAAAAATGTAAACTCTTTCTCCAAACAACCCATGTTATTTCTTAAATTTTGAGTAGTATACGTGTGTTTTCCATGAAGTCAAACAAAACAGATGTGTATAAAAATATACAAATGGTACCTGTTAATTGTTTAATTAGCTTAATGTTCTTATGTAAAGAATATTATAATTGTTAGCCATACTTTAAACCATTTTCTAAAGGCTTTCAATGCACAAACTGTCTTCAAAGAACCATTTGTAGTTTGTTGAAGAAATAACAAGAGGTAATATAGAAAAGATAGAGGATATCCTTCAATACAAAGAGAACAAACAGAACAAAACTGGAGACTTTAATGACAAAGTGTTAGCATAGGTGATTAAAAACAACCGGCAGGAGTCAAGAGTAAGCATAAAATAAGTGAGAAAAGAAACCCAAAAGGAATATTCACTTGATGTGTGAACAAGAACTTGAGCTATGAGAGCAAAATAAAAAGGAGGAAAAGATACATGGTTTATAGAAATATGGCAGCTACTTGTTTTCAAGAGCCCCAGAGAAGTGAGGTATAACCATCAAGATATTCCTTAAGTTGGAGTTCATCATAACCAGCAACATTTTAAAGATCTATTTATTTTTATTTTATGTATAAGTGTTTTGCCTCCACATATGCATGTATACTACATGTGTGTAGTCTCAACAGAAGCAAGAGGAGCACATCTGAGCTCCTATAACTAGAGTCACAAAATGGTTGTAAGCCACCATGTGGGGGCTGGGAGCTGAATTAGGTTCTTTGTAAGAGCATCTAGTGCTCTTAACTACTGAGATATCTCTTGAATCTCAGAAATTGTGTTTTAAAATAATGATTCTCAGTTTGGCCTCATATGGGGAGTCAGAGATGAGCTTTTATAGCCACTCTCCAGGTAAATTAGTTTAGGATTTCAGAAATGACCAGGTATCATGAGTTTATGTTTATGTTTTTCATATGGGGAGTCATGTAACCCATGCTGGCTTCAAATTCACTAAGTGGCCAAAGATTGCTTGAACTTCTCACCATCTTGCCTCCACCTCCTGAGAGCATGGATTACAGGTATACATCACCACAGCTACTTCATGCCATTCTGGGGGCAGGAACCAGGGCTTTGTGCATGCTAGGTAAGCACTTTGCCAACTGAGAAATATCCCAGATCCCATATATGACTTGTAAAGCTTCTCAAGTAATTCTAATATGCAGCCAGTGGTTGGCAAGACTGTTAGAGGACAGCTTCTGTGAGTTATTGAAAAAGAGTGCACCACCCAACAAACAAGATCACTGCACCTCTTGATGGCACATGACATATCCAATCTACAATGTACATGACTGGAACTTCAAACAGAATGCATATAATCCTGTCAATCCACCCTTGCACTAACTCTTCATAATGCTCCATTGTACTCTATATTGACACAGAACCAAAGGCCCCTTAGCTCATGTCTGTACACAAACAACTCATTTTTTTTCATAAAACAAAGTATTAAGCCTCAAACAATAATATTTGCTTTTATACACAGAACAGTCAGTTGGGGAAAATGGCTCCCAAAAAACATTATTTACAGAGATAGTTTCCCTCTCACCTGTGTTTCCTTACAAGGCTGGAAGGAGAAATTCTGCAGGACTTTAGTGAGAGCAAGTTTCATGTTCATGAGAGCAAACCTCATCCCAATGCAGTTCCTGGGTCCATTCCCAAAGGGCAAGAATATATAAGGATCAATACTGCCCTTGTTCTCCTTGCTGAACCTGGAGACACACAGTAATAATAAGTCAACAAAGTATAAAAGCATTCGAGTTGCATATACGAATTTGCCTTCAGACATCTAACCAGTAACATGCAGATAGTTTGGGAAAGGTTCACTGAAGTTCTGCTCTCTGAAATTTGGTCCTGAGAATTGTACACTAAAGGTCCTTTCAACCCACTTTCCCAATAATAGTTTCCATATGGTAGATAAGACAAATGCTGTTTGAAAGAAAATGTGCCCAATAATGTAATAGTGGTGTCATGGGTTAGAGGAAAACAACCACTGTCTGACTGAATTAGAGTTCCAATTCAAAGGAAATTAATGTGAGTCAATTAATGTCTGGTATTGTAAATCTGGTCAAAATCCAATGTCTAGGGAGGTCATAGGCTCTAGGAGAGAACGTGATACTGTTGTTTTGCTAAGTGGGTATGTTATCAAACTGCCTTCTAAATATTTATGCCTATATGCCTATACACAAAAAGTAGTGCAGCTCTCAGCCTTGGTCAGAGAAGCTTCTGATTACAATGGGAGATAGTTAACACAGAAACCCATAACTGATCAAAATGCTGAAAATCGAGTGATGGTGGAGTGCTCACTGCACCATCTATATCACCCCCTGCAAGGCTCAGGGAGCGCCTCAGAAGAAGGGGGCAACATAATGTAAGAGCCAGGGAATGAAGGGGGTACCATAAAACACTATTGTCTGGACATGACACATTCATTTTACTCATGAATCCCAGCAGCTGTGGTTTCCTACCCAAGACTAGACCCATGCTGATACATTCCATCATGAATGGGAGAAGGAGTTCATGGGGTACCACCTCCCTAAAGAGATACTGACAATAAATGGTTGCTGGTGCAGGGGTAATTTTTCTCTTCCATGGTGTAGCTACTGGTGAGTTGTTCAGTCTCCAGAAAATAATTCCTACACCTATGCTTATGCAAGCAACCCTAATTAAATTTCTGAGTCTCAAGAAAATAGGAAGACATGGGAAGAGGAGGAAGACTTGATGGGGACAAGTAGGGATTCAACAAGTGCGGGAGGGAGAAGAGACAGGGTAATGTGAAATGAAAATGACCAAAACACATTATATATGCCTGCATTTGTCAATGAATAAAAAGAAAAAAGGCAGGATACATCTCTAAACTCTAAAGTCTATTCAGGATAATGCTGGGTCCCATATCTGAAAAGCACATGTCAGTTATTCTGAAGGAAAATGGGTTCTTGCTCACACATAAGTTCATCATTTACTACTTGAGAAGGAGAAAAACACTCTTTATTTAAATTCTCATATTTTCTTCTCTCTTCCCCTCTCCTCTTTTTTCTTTACCTTTTCTGTCATTCTCCCCCACAGAATGCAAATGGATGAAAAAATCACATTTAGATCATCTTCCCATAAGAGATACCATAGCATATAATACCAGCACAGTTCAGAGTGGGTCCCCACTCCTGGGATTTCGGTACCTTTCAGGGCGGAATTCTTCAGGCTCTGGCCAGTACTGTGGGTCATAGTGAAGAGCAAACACCGGTACCATCACTATGGACCCTTTGGGAACAAACACACCATCTATTTCCACATCTTGTTTACAGACTCTCTCAAGTCTGTTACCAATTGGGTACATTCTGAGGGTTTCATTCAACACCATGTCCAAGTATTCCATCTCCATCACTTTATCATAGTTGGGACGTGCCTGGGAAGAAGCAAAAAGATTTGCACTGGAAGTTTACATTAACTTTCAATAGGTCTGCACTGATCTCAGTAGTATTGAGTTCTTGGTAGCTACAAAGGTTCACTCAGCATTGCAATGGTCCAAGGCACTTATGAGCCATTTTAAAGGGTTTTAAAATTGTTTTATTTTATGTGTGGAAGTGTTTTGCCTACGTATGTGTATGTGCACCACATGAGTACAGTGCCCACAGAAGTGAAAAGAGGATGTCAGATTCCTTGTAACTGGCATTACAGTCAGCTGAGAACTGTCATTCAAATGGATCCTCCAAAAGCATTTACAATAACTATCACTTAGGGATGGGAAGATATATCAATTAGTGAAGTGTCTATTATGCAAGCCTGGGGACCTGAGTTCATATACACACCATTCATAAAGCCAGACACAGTGGCACACATTTGTGAGGGCAGGAATACAGAGAAAGGGCACTGACCAGGTAGCATAGCTAAATTGATAAGCTCTAGGTTCATGGAGAAAGCCTGTCTAAAGACATGGTGGAGAGTGATTTGGAATAATACCCAGTGTAGGCCTATGTCCTACATACAAGCATGCACACACACACACACACACACACACACACACACACACACACACACACAGCAGATGATGAGAAGGTGTCTCCTCCCTCCTCTTCCAATCACCATCCAGTCACCTTATTGGGCAGAGTGACATCAATCTCCTCCTGTAGTTTCTTCTGTATGTCAGGGTGAGTGGCCAGTTGATACAGGGCGAAGGCAAGTGTGCTGCTGGTGGTATCGTAGCCAGCAAAAATAAAGATAATTGACTGGGCCATGATCTCTATGTCAGACAGAGCTGAAAGTAAAAAAATATTTCAGGAAAGTCAGGTCAAGGTGAACCATCACAGAAGAGATGAGGAGAAAATGAAATGAGGCTCCTGTTTCCCCAGAGGTAAATATGGAGAAGCAGTTCAGTGACTGTTTCCCTGGGACTGTTGTCACACTGCCATCCATGTGACACAGCCAGAGAAGGGGAAGACTGCTTCCCCAGAGAAGGGGAAGACGCCCCAGGGTTTATGCTCTGATCCTCATCATCAGTGGGCAACTTCAAGACAGGTAATTCATTCTGTTTCTAATATTCACTTTTAGTTTTTATTTATGTGTATTTGTGTCTGTCTGGAGGGCTGCTGTATGTGTGTGTGGGAGGTGCCCATGGAGTCCAGAAGAGGGCATCTAATCCCCTATAAACGAAGTTTTGGAAGTTTGTGAGCTTTTAGAAGTAGGTGCTGGGAACTGAACTCCAGTCCTCTGCTAGATCTTAAGATATTTAATTTTTATTTATTTACATGTGTGTGCATACACATGTGAACAAGTGCCCAGGGAGGGTAGAAGATGGCATTGGAACCCATAGAGCTAGAGTTACAGGCAGTTGTAACCTTTTTTGCCACAAGAACTATGAATCTGATTTTTGAAATACTCTTCCTGCCATGAAGTCATGGGTCCAACCCCAGCACTGCATAAACTAGGCATGGTAGCATAGAAGTCAAAAGGTCATCCTCAGGCACACAATGAATGTGAGATCAGCCTGGGAAACTCGAGACCCAGTATCATAAGGAGGGGGTATAGACCAATTTGGAGTGAGCTGATCACATGAAAGGGTTTCAAATGGACAAACTGGAGAAATTTTAAAGTACAAAATAAATGATGACTTTTAAAAGCAAATTTGGAGACCTAGAATATATATACATTTATATATATACATATACATATATGTATATATATACATATATATATATATGAGCTATTGCCTGTACTAGAAATAAGCAAATAAGTAAGAATGGAGGACTCCCTTTACATTAGCTACTGATGCACACAGGTAGAACAAAGTCTGGAATTGGGATGTCATCATTTTGCATCCATGGCAGTAATAATTGTTTTAAAATGAAACATAACCATAGACTGGAGGCTAGAGAGATGGTTCAGTGGGTAAAAGCACTTGATGCACAACCATGAGGACCTGAGTTTGAATCCTCAGTCCCCAAGTAAAAAGCCAAGTGTGGTAGCACTCCCCTGCAGCCCCAACTCTGTGGATCACTGGGACTGGCTGGCTCTCAGCTTAGCTCCAGGTTGAATAAAAAGACCCTGTCTTGAGGGAATCAGGCAGTGAGGAGGATACTTGGTGCCTTCCTCTGGCATCCACATACATAGACAGGGATATACACATGTTCGCACACTCATGCACACACATGCATATATCACCTGAAGAAGTTAAAATCTATATGTGATTTTTAAGTGTTTATAAGAATTAATAGTGGAGGGTGGTCAGGGTGTATGTGAGGTGAGAAGAGAGGGAAAGAGGGAGGAAGGGATGGAGGGAGGGAAGAAGGGAGGGAGGGAGAGGGAACTGGGATCGATATGTAAAATAAAAAAAGAATAATATAAAAAAATAATTAAGATAAAGTGTGTGTTTGTACAAAGAGGCAGTTACTAGATGCCACTTACTCAATGCTCAAAGAAAAGCAAATCTTTACCATACATTAAGGTAGAGAGCACATGTCCACCAGGGGCTCCCAGAAATCACCAACACTGTTGTGGGTATGTGTCTCCTGCCTGGATGGGGGATATCTAGGTAGAGTTCCTAGTCAGTGTGCTGGGAAAGACAGAAACAGCACCTGTGCAGACCTAGGTAATGCACAGAGACTACTGATGTCTTCCATCATGACTACCCTTCATGTTTGGAACAAACTTGTGCCCATGTGCTTCTAGAAAATTCCATGTAGATAATAGCTGTGTTCTTTCAGCAACTTGACAGAGGTATTCTTCTGCTAGAAAACCTTCCCACATATTTTCTGAGCGACCTGACCACTACTCTAGAGCTTCCTTGTCCATAGGGCAGGGAGTCCTTGGTTACCTTTGTGAGACTCTTTGTCTTTGGAATTGTCATGTGTGTTCATCATCAGCTGAAGGAAATCCACTCGGTGCTGGAAGCAGAAAGAAGTTGCAGAAATAGAAGGTCAGTGGTGAGATCAGAGGTCAGAGGTGGATCGGGGTGCAGAAGCTTAACCTCCTTTCTGAGAACATAGCTCCCTTAAATTCACAGACATGCCTACTGTTGCTTGAGGCATCAAAGAACAATAGCACCAGTAGCTAAACCAGGAAGCAATCCAGCTACCATAACAACCACTTTTATAGTAAATTATAATAGATACAGTTTTAAACAATAACTTTTATTTGTTGAAAATGTTTTTGAAGGATATTAAAATAGTATTTCCCTCCATTTTAATCATTTTTATTTATTCTTAAGAGAATCCCATACATGTATATAATGAGATATGGTTATATCCACACCACCATATTCTCCATTCGATTCCTTCTGTATCTCTTGTAACATTTCTTCCTCCAAACCTCATGACGTCTTCTTTATAAATAACCCACTGAGTCCAACTGGTGCTGCCCATATGTGCCTGGCTTCGGGGCCATCTACTGGTGCATGGGCAACCTACTGATGGCTATATCCTCCTTCTGCAGCCATAAACTGCCAACAGTTTCTCAGAAAGGGGTGGGGCTTGGACCTGTCCTCTCTCACCTACGCTGAAGATTTGGCTGTCTTAATATCAAATAGGCTTTGGTCCTTGCCATTTTTTATTTCAATCTTTATGCAGGGCACCCTTGTTTTCATTCCTATTGCTAAGGGTTAATTCCTAGATTATTATCAATCAAATTTTCAAAACTCCATCTTCTCTCCCAAAATATGAATCTCTCTCTCTCTCTCTCTCTCTCTCTCTCTCTCTCTCTCTCTCTCTCTCTCTTTCTGAATCTATTCTTTTCTATTTCCCTTTAGTGATAGATAAAGGGAGCACACAGCTCTCATGTTCACAGCCCAACGTGTCAACAAACTCTGGACCTCCCATGAGACTACTATTTTTTACCTTTTGGTTATAATCCAGGCGATTTTCCTTCATTTGGTCCACAAATTTTCTGAAAAATGCTATGGAATCCTTTGGGAACATGGTGACATTCAACCTCTCAAATATTGGGGTGAGGAATGGAAAGAGTACTGGAAAGGATAGATTAAAATATGAGTTTTAGTGGAAATACAAGTTTCATCTAGAGAAATCATGGAGCAATGTAAAGAATAAGTTACCAGTGTCTCAATCAGAAGCCATTCTCTCTGTGACCTTGCTCACAGTGGGTCACCACCGTGATGCTCCTTCTGCTGTTTAGAACAGCCAAAGAAGCAAATCTGAGACTTGGATTTAACTCTGCTCCTGTAGTTCTTGTGGATCCAGAAAGTTCAGACAGAGGCCTTTGACATGGTTCAAGCTAAAGGTCCCTGCAGACAAGCCTAACAACCTGAGTTTGATCCCTGCATTCCACACTGTGGAAGTAAGTTGTCCTCTGATCTCCACGTGCCACACAAACACCAAAGTGAAAATACACACACACACACACACACACACAGTGGAATATTTGTTTATACTGTGTGAAGATACATGACTGTGGTTGATTTAATAAAAAGCTGAATGATTAATAGCTAGGCAGGAGAGAATAGGTGGGACTTCAAGGGAAGAACTTCAGAAGAACTCTGAGAAGTGAGGCAGAGAGATGCCAGGAAGACACCAAATAAGTCCAACATATGGTACAGAGGAAAGGTAGCCAAGCCATATGACAGAAAATAGATTAAAGGAAACATGTTAATTTAAGTTGTAAATGCTACTTGGGGGAAAGCCTATTCTAAGGCCAAGATTTCATAATTAATAATAAATAATAATTATTTGCGAGCTGGCAGATCAAAGAAAACTTTGATTATATACACACACATAGAACACACACACACATAAAGAAATAGATAATTCTATTAGCCAATAAATAAGTAATAAAGAAAGAACAGCCAAGATAGCATTTGTTTCTCAACTGGAATGATGTAAAACAAAAATAACAACAGAAAGAATATGAGGAAAGTCAGAGGAATGAGTAACAAAAATCCAGGAGGTGATTGGAAAATTTGTTGAGATATAGTTTCATGGTATAGTACTTGACTAGCATGCATGAGATCTTGGGATTTCCTCCACAGAGCAAAGGAGTAGAAATGTCTTAAGAAAGTAAGAAATGAAGATACACCAAGATCATGTAGAGAAAAGGCAAAGAGGCTTACAACCTTCATTGTTTAAATCTCAGATAATCAAACTTTACATTAAAAATACAATTTTAAAACAACTAACTCCAGGGCTAGAGAGATGACTCATTGATAGAACCCTAATACAAGCACAAGACCTGAATTTGGTACCCAGTATCCCTTTAAAGCCAAGTTCAAAGACAGATGACCCAAACTCAGAAAGAAAGAAAAATCACACAATCTCCCTCACTTCCAGAGTCTAGCCTATAATGAATAAATGTAAATATATGAACACATATAAGTGTGGATATGAAAAGATGCTTAAAAGGTAACCAGAAGAGTATGATATTAGGTGATGATGAAGGAGGGGTGTAGGCAAAAGGACACATGGGTTGTGTATGGAAAAGTAATTGACAGAGAAAGTATTAAAACTGTAAGTGACACACCACTGATAATTGTACCCAGCACATACACAATAAAATAACTACATGGGTGGGGATATGGTTCAGCAGTTAGCACCGACTGCTGAACAGAGGACACAGCTTTGACCAGCACCCACATGGCTGCTCCCAACCATCTGGTACTGCAATTCCAGGGGATTCAATGCCCTCTTCTGGCCTCTGCAGGCACTTTATGCATGTGGCACAAACATGCACGCAAAACACCAATACACATAACACAAAAATAAATAAAGTTTTTAAAAATGTTAAAGCAATTCAGCCATGTAAAAGATATGATCTAAAGGCAGACATTAACATATCAACTTTTTTAAATTGCATGACTATTAGGGGAATGCTATTTAAAAACACACGTCTAGCCTGCAGGGTATAATTTCCTGCAGGGATAATTTCCACTAAGTGGAAATTACCAAACTCATAGAAGAGCTGAGTAGAGCTTGGAGGACCTGAAACATTCCTATGTTTCCAGAAGACATAGAAAATGCTGCAGCCACTATGGACAATGTGTGCTCCATTGAAATATGTTAAAAATAGGTTACATTGTGACTCAGAAATGATTCTGAGTTCGTGTCTCCAAAATATAAAAGCAGATACTCAAGCATAACCTTGTATGCAAATTCTCATAGCAGCAAACTTGAGGCAAACATGAATTACTAACTTTAGTGTCCATCAATGTATATGGAATGTTACTCATTGATAGACATAGGAGAGAATGATGCTTGCTTCATGAAATATTGTGCTGAATGACAAAGGCCTGTCACAGAAATGGCATAGTCTATGATCCCATTGATGTGAAATACTCAGAATGTGTAGATACACAGAAAATGAATTGGTGATTGTTATGTCAGGACGATGGTGCAAATGTACAACATGGCTAGAACAAAGTACTCTGCAAGTGACATTGGTAACGAGCCATGTAGACCATCAGTCAAAGCAGACTCCTGAGTGATCCAAGTGCTGAGAATAAGTTACTGTTGAGTGCTGAGCGCTACATGGAGCATCTATATCAACAACCCCACCAGTCAAGGCTCAAGGAGCATCATGTAAGAGAATGTGGGAATAAAGTAAGAGCCGGGGAGGGTTGGTGTGAAACGCCATATCCTGGACATTGCATGGCCCACTCATGCTGGTCAGCATCCTAGCAGGCAGCACTGATTGGACTCAATGGATGACCAGAAAAGAGGAAGGGAAATAAGTTGAGAGGAAGATGTGTTGGGCTGTCAGAGGGAAGTGGGAGTTGAGTGTTACTGGTGGGTATAATCAAGATAGATTGTATACATATAAGATATTGTCAAATGATAAAAGAATTCTAAAACAAATCCAGGAGTGGTGGCTTACACCTTTAATCCCAGCACTCAGGAGACAGAGTAAGGGGGATTACTGTGAGTTCAAGGCTAGCCTGGTCTACACAGCAAATTTTAGGCCAGCTATAGCAACACACTGAGGTCCTGTTTAAAAGAAAAATGAAGTTCTAAAACAAAATTAAGGAGACACATATCTTTAAATACACTAAAATATTGGACCACTCCTATAAAAGGGTGAATTATATACCAATAGAGCTCTTACTTTTGGTAAGTATGGAAGGCAAAGGTAGAACTGATATACATGGCCACAGACAGGAGCAGTGAGTGGATCTAAAGGCAGAAGAACCATCAAACATACCTACTGACATGAATAATGGATCAAAAAAATCAAATCTTAAGAGCTTCTTGGCCTTTTCCACAAAAGGGTCCTTCGGGTTGTTGAGGGAATCAACGTTTACACCAAATGCTGTACTTGTGATCACATCCATGCTGTAGGCCCCAAACACTCTGAGAAGAGAGAGACGTGGGAATTTATCACTCGACTTGCAGCAAGAAGCCTGGAATAATTCATATTCTTGGGCAAGACAGGCACAACCACCTCAGTACTGACCAAGCACCTCCCCCTCCTACCCACCCTCTGCCTTCATGACCTTGGTACTATCATGTTTCTTTTCCAACTGTATATTTTGCCATCTAGTATCTAAAAGGGGAAGAAGGAGCAGCTGGACCATGTGAGACAACAGAAGGATGACCTTCTGCCCCAGTTGCCCTTCCTCTCCCAGAACCACCGTGGATGCACCGCTACTTACTCCTTTACAGTGACAGGCTTGCCTTTCTCTGCCTCTCTTCTCAAGTATTTCACCAAAATATCTCCGTACTGTTCAATGATGGGGAACATCTAAGCACAAAACACAAAGGCATCCACAGTTAGGAGTGGAGACTCCAGACACACAAATACTTCAATGCAAAGTCCTTTTAGTCACCTCTTTGAGTTTTCCACTGGTGAAGGTGGGGGACAACATGGCACGCAGTCTCTTCCACTCCTCATCCTTAGATATGGAGACAGCTTTACTCATTATCCCCACTGGGCCAAAATCCTAAAGTCCAAACAAATGCAGTTATTGCTCCCTGTGAGTCCAGAACTTTCCGTGGTTGCAACAGTGTTAAGTGGATATTGCTGTAGGACATTTTACTATGGACAAGCCTCATGCTAGATACAAAAAAGGTCAGAATTTCCTCACAGCCTGTAAGAAAGTAGGTGCTCACTGGGCTGCCTGTTGAGCTTCCAAACTTCCATATTCCAGGATCCTTCTAAATGTAAATCTCTGTGGTTGGAAAATTAGATCCAAGGGTGGGGGGGGTGAAGATGGGAACAAGACAATAGATTCTCCAGAGCTATGCAGATGGCAAATGGCTTGAGAACAGCTAGAAAATTAACTTTGCATCAGACGAGTTCTCCAGCTCTGTATTTGCGATGTAAGTGATGTGAAAAGGGAGGTCTTGACATGGCATGCATGCACGCACACATGCATGTGTGCATGTGTACTAGAATGCTGGTGTGTATGCTCATGTCTGCTTATTTGGACACCAAAGGTCTGGCATCTTCCTCTATAACTCTCTACTGCATTTTAGAGGCAGGGTCTCTCACTGAATCTAGAGAAGCTAGCCAGCAAGCCCCTAGAATCTATATATTTCTAAACACAGCTCTGAAGTAACACATGCCTGCTGCTATGCCCAGCTTTGATGTGGATGCTGGGAATCCAAACTCAGGTCCTCACTCACTGAGCCATTTCCCCAGCCCTGAGACACTTAAATGATTTGATGTTTGGGTTTCAAAGATTTATTTTGGCACTGTATGTATATATGTATATATGTGTATATGAATGTATGCATTTGTGTGTGCAGTGCATTCAGAGACCAGCGAATGGAACTGGATCTCTTAAAGCAGGAGTTATGGGTGATTGTGAGGTGCTGGATATGGATGCAAGCAACAAACCTCCCATCCTCTTTCAAAGCTTTCAGCCACTAAAGTCATCTCTCTAGCCCCTGGCTTGCTTGTTTGGGGGGCTGATAATTTATTTAGAAATAATTCTGTAGAAATAGTTATTCTTAATTCTTTGTGCAGTGATAAAAGGGAAAACATAATTCTATTTCCCTGGTGGGAACTTCCTTCTGTCTTCCACACTTATAATTTATACTAATGTTGAATCTTCCAACTGCCCTTATATTAAAGCAATTAGCACAACAAGAAGAAATGCAAGTGGCTTCCTCTTTCTGAAAGGCAGCTGCAAACTAGGCCTTCAGCCAACTTCACCAAATGACCAAAGGCTAAATGAGGACCAGAGAGACGGCACAGCAGGTAAGGGCGCTTGCTGCCAAGGCTATCAACCTGAGTTCAATCTCCAGAACATACAGGGTAGAGTAGAGAACCAATAGGTTTTCCAGATATAACAGTGGGATAGTCATGTTTTTAAAAGAGAGAGAGAGAGAACATTGAATTAAGTATCATACTTCATACAATGATTAACATAAATAAACCACATGCTTAAGAACAAATCTCAAAAGGATATAATTTATACAGAAGCAAACCCACACAGAAGGGCCAGGTAAACAGTTATGGGACTTAATATAGACCACACACTCCTTTGTGAAGGAAAGTGGAGATGCAATAAGAAAGAAGACAGGCCATACATGGTAGCTAATGGGCTAGCAAGAGCGCATTGCATGGTCAAGGAGCCTCTCTGTATTCTCAGTTTGTCCCCACACAAATCTAGACCTGTGAGAAACTGTACAGCACCACACAGAATAGGAAAGGACCCATGACAGGAAATGTAAACACAATCTAGATGAGAAAAGTGTCCTTCTACAGCTAGATTACAATAATATAGTAAGTATACTTATACTTCCTCAAGCCATTAGTATTAGCAAAGTGGATACCCAGACCACACTTGTATATTATTGTGGAAACCACTATGAATATATATTTATTTCATTTTTTAATTTAAAAAGTAGCCCAGTGGTGGTGTTGCACACCTTTAGGCAGAGGAAGGCAGTTATCTGTGAGTTTGAGGCCAGCCTTGTCTACAAGGAGAATTCTAAGGCAGCCAAAGCTACAATGAGAAACCCTATCTTGAAAAAGAAAAAAAGAGGAAACAAATATCCAGGTTTTCTAGGCAGCAGTGGCACACGCCTTTAATCCTAGCGTTTGACAAGCAGAGGCAGGCAAAGGCAGGCAGATCACCAAGTTGGAGCTAGTAAATAAAGTGGATTTCAAAAGAGTCAGGACTACAGAAGAAAAACCTGTCCCTAAAAATCAAGACAAACAAACAAAATAATCAGTAAGTAAAATATAAAAGTTTGCATTATTAAAGGGGGCTTGGTGAGCAGTTCAACAGTTAAGGGTGCTTGCTGCTCTTCTGCAGGACTCAAGTTCAGTTCCCAGGACCCATGTCAGGCTCCCCCAACTGTGAAACACCAGCTCCAGGGGATCTCACCCCCTTTTCTACCCTCCACAGGAACCTACACACATACGACATTCACTCATACAGACACATATATACACATAAATGAAAATAAGAAAAATAAATCTTAAAATCTTTTTAAATTAAAAAGAAAAGTTACCTACCCTTCGGTTTGTGAAGACAGAATAGCATTCCTTCACTAGCACATTCTTGATCATCTCAGAATCCGTGACAGTAAACAGGGGTGTCTGACCATCAAACAACCTGTGTGGGGAAACAGACAATCAACCTGGGCCAGGCTCTGCAATGGGAGCCCAAATCCAGACTTTGATTCTCATGTCACGTGACCCTCACTCTGGTCATACAACACATCATCACAGGAGGTCCCAGTCCAACTTAGGGAGTCTGACCCCAGATACAGTGGAGTCTTTGTAAAGTGGCGGGTGATGTCATCCAAGACACAATGAGTCACTTAAAGACAAAATGGTTCCAAAAGACATAATTTTAGATATCACAAGTAGAATTTTTAAGTCTAAATATGAATATGTGAGAGTTGCCTACATCACTGTCTGTGAATTTTACGCATTTAAAATAGCACAAGGGTCTGGAGAGATGGTGCCACTGTTAAGAGCATATATTGTCCTTGCAGAGGACCTGATTTTCTGGTGGGTGGCTCCCAACCAACTGAAACTCCAGCTCCAGAGGGATCCAATGCCTCTGGCCTCCATAATCATCTGAACTCATGTGCAGAGATATGCATACACGCATGCACATATACATAATTAAAAGTAACAAAATAGATGGTTAAAAATTAAATGTTAAAGTAAGAATTCATAATTAAATGCCTAAGATGAAATATAAAGTTAAATATTTTAAAGTTAAAGTAAATCCTTAAAAAATAAAAAAATGTAAATTAAAAAAAAATTGATCTTGAAAATAATAAAATGTTTCAGTCTCTGGGCTTGGGGTATAGCTCAGCAGTAGAACAATTGCCCGGAGTGCGCCAGGCCCTGGGTTTGATACACTGAGCTGAAGAACAATGAACATACAGAATTTATAGGAGGCCCCTATACCAACTTCTCAGAAGTTCAGAAAGAACATGAGAGCCACGCAGTAGAGAGGAGAGCTGCAAAATGCTATCTTCCACACTTTGGAACTCATGGCAGCTAGGATTGCCTCCACAGGCTTTGTATGTGAGTTGACTGTCAACATTCCAGCGGGAAGCTCAAGACCCTGAGCCTGCCTGAGGATTTACACACAGCTAGCTCCTGGGATAGGAAAGCAAGATGGCCCAGTGAACACCAGTTCAATCCCTGGGAGCTACAAGGTAGAATGAGAGAACTGATTGCCACACGTTGTCGTCTGACTTTTACATGTATGCCATGGGACACATGTCCCTCTCAGGCACATAAACACAATAATTAAAGCAATAATTAGGGTAGGGCCAGGCATGGTGGCACATGCTTTTTAATCCTAGCACTTGGAAGGCAGAAGCAGTTATATCTCTGAGTTCAAGGCAAGGTTGGTCTACATATTGAGTTCTGAGACAGCCAGGGATTCATAAAGAGACCCTGTCCCAAATAAATAAACAACAAATGCATAGATAGATAGATAGATAGATAGATAGATAGATAGATAGATAGATATTAGTTCAGTGAAATGTTAAAAAAAAAACACTGTCAAGGGCTGACAAGCAATTAAATTGCAAGAAGACATTCACATGGGGCCATTGGACAGAGTGTAAAGCCTGCTGTTGGCATTGGATGACATGGTATTATGGGCTATTTCAATGAGGAAGTCCCATGTTCAGGCCTGTGGTTCCTAAGGATGGATGAGAAGAGATGATGGGGCAGGAAGAGCCAGAACCTACTCCCTCTTGTTTGTGTCTCATAGCATAATGGTGATGCTACTCTAAACTCTAACCAAACCCCAGCATCAACAATAGGGAACAGTTGCTGCTGCTGGATCAGCCACTTTACAGAACCATTAAGAACGTAGATTCAAGGAAGAACACATTAGATCTCCAAAGTCAGTTAAATTAGACAGGACACAATGAAATACACTGCATCAAAAGACTTGGCAGGCAATGGTGGTGGCTCACTCCTTTAATTCCAGAATTCAAGAGGTTGAGGCAGGTGGATCTCTGTGAGTGCAAGGCCAGTCTGATCTACAGAGCAAGTTCCAGGACAGCCAGGGCTGTTACAGAGAGAAATCCTGTCTCAGGGGGAAAAAAAGAATCTTCTCAGGGGCTGAGGAGAGGAGACAGCTCTGCAGATAAGGCACTTGAACCTAGCCTTATCACCTGACTTCCAGGTGATTTCCTTTGGAAGTAGAGAACCAATTCCCGCAAGTTTCCCCTGACCTACATATGTGCATCATGGCACATGACCCTCTTCCAGGAAGGAAAAACCTTCCTGGCTTGAAATAAAACACAAACAACAAAATCTCTACATTTACAAAGAAATTTTTATACCAAGCATAAATCATTTACCAAGTCCTTAGCTATGTCCTCCCATCCCTGCTTTCAAAGAATATGTTAAAGTCAACATTGAGGTGAAACAGTATGAGGTGAAGGGCTTTTAAAGGGAAATGAGTGAATGGGGCAAAGAGATGGTATCACACACATGTGTAACCCAGGCTGGCCTTGAACTCATAATCCTTCTGCCTCCACATCCTTCAGTCAATCCTACCAGCATGTGCCATCACAACTGTCAGTTGTGGTTTACTAGAGCAGATAAGAGGGATGTGAAACAGTGCATTTCCTGTAATGAAAAGGAAGTTTCAGAAGAGAAAAAATTAGGATGAGATCACTGGATAAAACAAAAGGCCTTGCCGGCATGGTGGCCCATGTTTTCAGCATTCAGAGGCAAAGGCAGGAAGATCTCTGTGACTTTGAGGCCAACTTGGTCTACAGAGTGATTTCCAGAACAGCCAGTACTGTTACACAGAGAAACACTGTCTCAAAAACATAATAAAATAAAAAATAAAAGACACACTCTTGGCCCTGAGTCAATGGAACATCAAAACCTGTCAAAAAGCCTCAGTATGCAATGTTCTCCAGATAATTAGACTTGTGAACCATGACACTAATGACACATGGCATCACCTTTACAACAGAGAGGTGCATTACTACAGTGCTGGGCAGGCATTGACCTTGCTCACAGTCGACTCCATGGAACTCTCCAGAATACTCACCCCCATATTTTTCCATACTTTTCACGGCACTCAATATCAAATTTCCATACACCCTAGAGAGAGAAATAGCATGAAACCCATCATTATTCTGTATGTGCCAACCCTTTTATAGTCAGGGAACCAAACCCACAAATTGAGGATTACTGTTTCTGACAGACGTTTAGTGTCACCAGCACAATGGCTCAGTGAGAAAAGGCAGAGTGAGAGAGAGGTACACCTGACCCCTTCCTGTGACCTCTGTGTGCAGTCATAGACACACACACGTGCACCACACCAGATACACACAGCACACACACGATGATGATAAATTGTTTTACAGAGTGTGTGAGGTAAGCATAGAAACTTGAGGAAGAAAACCACCTTCCTGTGGCCTCCGCAACACAAGCTTTGCCACTCGCCCTCAGGATGTGAGTCTGCGGTGGACTGACCCTGGGCTATGAGTCAAATCAGGTTTGTCACAAATGATCCACCTACACTGAAATGTGGCATATCACAGACTCATTCCTGAAGTTTCTAATAATTTTGCTGAATCATCCCTTCCCTAGTGATTTTGCCTTTATCAAATCTTGAACAGGAACTATAAACGCATTGTGTAGTCAAGTGTCTCAGGTGATTGACAGCTATCATTCTGTCTCAGGTATTCACACTTGCTGCTCAGATTCACTCCCAGAGTGCCACCTTAAAGGAAGAGAAACAGCTGTTCTCAGCCTCTCAACAAAACAGAAGTGAAAATCTGTCATTAAGGCTGGAGTTGTGGCTCAACAGTTAAGAGCACTGGCTGATTTTGCCGAGGGTCCAAGTTCTGTCCCCAGCACCCAATCCAACATCTCACAACCATCTGTAACTCTTGCTTCAGGAATCCAATGCCCTCTTCTGGACTCTGTAGGAACTATACCCATAGTAGTGTGCACAAACCCACACATATATAAATAACATCTTCTTCCTAAAGAACCAGTCATTAACCAGGACCTCCATTTTGAAAGGAAGAGAGTGAAGCAAACTACTCTAGTTCTCAAGAACCCAGACATGCCATGCATAGTGAGTGATGGGGATACAGCCATGGAGATAACGTCACGGTTCAATGATTATGTAGAGAACCCAAGTATATGAAAAGTCCCCTAAATATGTGTACATAGGTCTGCAATAAGCTGATGCTTCAGAAATATTCAGTAAGAAGAAGAAATGATGTCCATGAACCCAGATACAAAAAGGAGAATTTTAATCTAGTGCAAACAGGTTGATGCCGTTGCAGCTGGAAACCCCTTCAAGATTTTCTTCAAATAAGTACAGCAGTAACCTGTCAGATTCTGCACTGGGTAACAAAATTCTTTTTCCTCATAAAGTTTGAGCATCATGTCCTCAATATCAAGATTAAATGGGTTGGAGATCTGTGCATGTCACCTCAGGCAAACTTGAGGCTGAATAAACTGACATTAGGGTCTTTGAGATGGCTCCAAATGAGTTGGCACTTGCCACCTGATAACCTGAGTTCCATACCTAGGACTCAATATGGTGGATCCCCAGTATCTATATAAGTATCCCCAGGTAGGGGGTAAAACCCTATGCAGTCCCTATTTGGAGGAGGAAGAGGCAAGAGATCCCCGGAGCGAGCTGGCCAGATAAATTAGTCAAATCAGGGAGCTGGGTTCAAGTGAGAGGCCCTCAAGAAGACACCCAGTATCCACCTCTGGCCTCCCCATGTGCACACATGTCCACACCTATGCATCTGCACACATATGAGCACTCACACATGCAAATACATGCATACACAGTATAAAAGCACACATGTGAACATTTGATAGTTTTAAGTCAGGATAGAGCCCCAAGGAACCACTGGACATTCTCTAGTATCATGATAACATACTGCAAGAAGGCCTGAAGTCTCAGAGTTTCCTCCCAGGGAACATTTAATACAACTAAACCATTATTGGCCATCAGAGAAGTTCTACAGGTAGCTCAATCAATACTTACCTTGTAGTAATTCAGTAGCGTTCCTAAAAATGGCAGAGGTTTGGGCCCAGGAATTCCCTGTTTCTTAAAAATGTCATGTTTACGTGTCCCGAATCTATAAAGTGAAACATAAAGCCCTGTGACCACACATACAGAAGATGGGAGATAAACATGATTAAAACCAAAAGATGAATTAAACCAGCATGTAATAACAACATGTACTTTTAAAACATTTTTACAAGAGTTAACTTCAACTTCTGCTATGATTTTCAAACTTTATTCTAGTGCCTGTGGGGGGCATCAGGTCCCCTGGAACTGTAGATACAGATGATTGTGAGCCACATGTGGGTGGTGGGATTCTAACCCAGGTCCTGTAGAAGAGCAGGTGGTGCTCTTAACCACTGAGCCGCCTCTCCAGCCTCTGCTTCTGATATTGTTTGTGACTGTCCAGACATTTCCAGAATATAGGTCTGAGTATAACCCCAGTCCAATGACACCGTGGGGGAGGGACTTGGTGGTTACTCACAGGTATAGCAGCACCAGACTGATGGCCAGGAGGGCCCAGGTTTCCAGGGAGAGAACCGAAGTCAGGTCCATCGTTGCTTCTCTGTCAGCAATGTATCCTTGTGTTCTCCTTCCAGCTGTGTGTGCTGCCCTTTGCAGGGCTTTCCTCCTTGTCAGTGGTGCTGAAGTGTGCCCAGCCTGCACATTTATAATCTGGGAAGATGGGTGGGTTCAGGACTCCAGCCATCTGGACTTTGTTATCCTCTTGAATTTGGCAAATCACAAAGTTCATGTACAGCCAATTTGACCTCCTGAAGTTAACATGCTGTGCAGAATCAATAAACAATATGCCCATTTCAGGGACACCAGACATTTTTCCTTTTTATTAAAACTTCAAGCAAATTCACTGACATGAAATACCCTCTCACCAAGGCTGGCTCCATTCCAAATGAAGCCCAAATCAGGCTATCTGCATGAGGATCTTTACAGAATGTCTTTGTCCCTCCCTGGAAGATATTTTGTCATTTTTGACCATTCAACTCAACAAAACAATTGAATCTGTTAGAATCTGTACTCACCTGTACCCATAACAAAAAAGTCACTTCTCCCAAGGTATGGCTCCCACATATTCATGGTCTAGTGTTGCAATGGATGAGTCACCCCCTTGCACAGTTCAATGATGTCATGCTTTATCATGGGAGGAAATGATACTCAAATCTACAAGTGGCCCTGACATCTCTGGGTCACAACAAAAGACTGTATAGAAAGCTAATATGAAGCAGGGAAGGGGTGAATCCTTCTGATCAGTTGCTTGTAAATGTTAGGGGAGGTTTTGTTTTGGAGTGATAAAACAATTACTGACTGGGTAATTCTATATAATTCTGTAGAACCACAATTAAAACAATTGAAAATCACCCCGTAGAAAGGGTAAATCATGCAGTGTGTGAATTATGCATACCAATAAAGCTGATGTGTTATTTAAAGTCTTTAATATTTTTAATCTGAGACCACTGATGTTTGCTTAATTGTACATTAAAGAGAAAAGAAAATCTAGAAGTGACAAGAATCAGATGGTAGAGTGACAGCTTAACAGTCACAAAGCCTAGGCTCCATCCTCAGTACCACATAATTGGTAGTGCACCTCTGTAATTCCAGAATTCATCGAGCAGAGGCAGGGGGATCAGAAGCCCAGAGAGAAAGTTCAAAGCTACATAGAGAGTTTGAGAGCAGCCTGGGGTACATGAGACCCTGTCTTGGGGGAAAAGAAACAAAAAATCCAAATTCCTCTACTGCTTCTATTCACCAAAATTCAACACCTGCCACTCCATGACAGTGGTCATCATGAGAATGAGACAGACCTTACCATTTACTGCTAAACTGCTGTCACATAACAGGTTCTGGGAGAGAGGGAGGCATTGTATTCAGCTATGTGCCCAGTAGTGACTGGTGAGCCCATGGGCTCTAATGAAGAGGTCTAAACCCACAGTCATACAGATGGCACTAGTTTTGTCTGCAGAACACAAAACAAATCACAAATAGGGGAAAGAGATTTGCAGGGAAGAAGTGAGGCTAACAAGAGTGGGAGGGAAATAAGAGAGAATGGGTAAAATTGGCCAGAATGCATTACATACATGTGTGAAGTTGTCAGACAACAAAATGTATTATTTAAAATAGGTAGAGTATGGTACTCTGTGTTCAGGGTGTAACCCGGCTGAAAAAGTACTTACCTAGTATGCACAAAGCCCTGGGACAGATCATCAATACTGCATAACAGGGTCTGGTGGTGGTTCTAATCCCTGCACTCCAGCGGTAAAGACTGGAAGACCAGAAGTTCAAGGTCATTCTTGGCCACATAGCAGGTTTGAGGCTAACCTAGGCTACAGTGTGTGGCCCTTCAATAAGGAAATGAGTAGATGAGAGATTCCAGGTGTTTGGGAACATTCCTTTAGTATACAGTATTGCATCTGCATGTTTTCTTTATATATAATTCCATTCTATGGAAATAAACAACACAAACACTGCCTGGGATGTCGCTCAGTAGTAGAGCACATGAACTGCATTCTTGGTGTCCCAGATTCCATCCCTTTTAGCAGGGGGAATTCAAAAAATCACCACATTGAGACTGCACCTAATACTTTAGGTGGGTGAAATGGCTTGGCTTGTAAATGTGCTTGCCGCCCAAACCTGATGACCTGAAGTACAAGGAGAGAATCAACTCTTACAGGATTGTCTTCTGACCTCCACATGCATGCCATAGCACATCACACACACACACACACACACACACACACACCCCACCACCACCACCACCACCACCACCACCACCACCACCACCACCATACAAAGTACATTTAATAGAAAAAAATCTTTTTTGTTATTTTTTTATTATTTTACATATCGATCCCAGTTCCCTTTCCCTCTCTCCCATGCCCCCCCAACCCTCCTCCATCCCATTCTCTCCCCACACACACTCTACAAGGAAGGAGATGCCTTTCAGAAGGGATCAACAAAATCTGTCAAGTCATTTGGAGTAGGAACTAGGCCTTCTCTCCTGTCTCTAGGTTAAGGGAGTATCCCTCCATGGGAAATATGCACCCAAAGTCCTTTTGTTCACCAGGGATACATACTGGTTCCACTGTCAGTGGTCCCTTAGACTGTCCAGGCCTTCTAATTGAGACCCATGTTCAGGGGGTCTGAGTTGGTGCAATGCTGGTTTCCCAGCTACCAGTCTGGGGATCAGCACCAAGTCCTTGTATCCTGCTATTTCCCCTATCAGAAAGACCATGTACATGAGTTAGAACATATAATGTACATGTCTTACACATTGACCAGGTGATGGCTGTTGATATGGATTCCAAGCACTCTGGCCATGCCCTGTGATGAGCTGGGCAGGTTGATGCCCGTGATACTTCCTGGTTGTTTTCATGTATTCAGGGGAAAAGAGAATGTAAGAAAAATGTGAGTGACCTAGAAATAGTTCATCTTAGGCCATGTGTGTTTTAGAGGAATGTCACAATGAATTTTCACAGGGCATTGGCTTCTAAAAAAAACCAGGAAGACTTTGGATTTAGGTGAACATGTTAAGCTGTTGATGCTTGCAGGGTAACCCACTCTCCTCTAGCCTTCCTCGAGTGTATTCACCGTGACTCTTCAGCTGGGAACATAGAAATGGATGACCCCACTCACCAACGCCATCGTATCCTTGCAACTCATGTCGATCTTTCTCCCTCTCAGAGGGGATGCCTTCTGGGCATGGAGAAGCCTGCATGTGCAAGTACCAAATAGAACAGAATCTCATTCTTTATCCTCATCTCTAGAGAGGGAGAGACTCTAAAATAAATAGCAGCATATCAGTCAACATGCTGACAGGTAGCAGAATTGGACTCAGTGAGTTATTATTAACAACAGTAAAAATGACAGGGAGATGAAGTGAGAGGAGGAATACCTAGGAAGGAAGAGGAAGGAGGAACTGGGGTGTGTTCAGTCAAGATACATAATGTGCATGTATGGGACTGTCAAAAATAATTTTAAAATACTGTTTTAAGAGAATATCGGTTGGGGCTATGGCTCTGCATTTCAGAACACTTGCTTCTCTTCCAGAAGTCCTGAGCTTGGTTCTCTGTACCCACATTGAGTAGCTTATAACTGTCTATAACTCTGTCTCGGGGAAGATACAATGGTGTCTTTTGGCCTCCAAAGGCACAGATACAAGAGGCTTACAGAGAGAGAGACAGAGAGAATTTTTATGGAAACGGGCTATTGAATTACAAATTTTAATAGGTACCAGGAAGTTAAACCTTGAACTGAACATCTCAACAGGATTTAATATCCCTGACTATTCCTTCAATGTGTGCTCTCTTCTGGAACAAAAAATGAAGGTATGACATGAGGAATGGAAAGTATGAGGTCTCTGAGACTCGTCTCTTCATCCATGTAAAAGAGAAATTGGAGGGGATTCATCTGAGAAGTCAAAGCGTGCTTATCTCAATCATAACATCTTTTCAACACTGCTTACCTCTCTCAACCTGTCCCCACATTGGGAAGTTCCTGGTATCCATTTCTCTCTCATTACTCTGGTCCTATTTATCACTTAGAATCTTTCATGTCCTCCAGCCCAACTGGGATCTAAGATATCCTGAGTATAGGACAGGACACAAAGAAAGAAGAAAGACTCTAGAGAAGTCACCCACATTTGTGGCTTTGAGGTCTACAAATTATATTTTTGTGTCAATTGGAACTTTGGAGTGTGGAGGACCACACAACCACAGGCGCATCTGCACCCTATACCAACCAATCTGACACCAGACAATGAGAGTGAATGCCTACTGTTCTAAGCACTTTGCCCACATTAGCTGATATCATCCAGTCCTTGGCCCTGTGAGGATAGCTCTATCTCGAGTGAAGAAACCATGCCCCAAGTTAGATAATAAATCCATAATACAACCAAGATCCAAGAGATCATGTAACTCTGAAGCTCACAGTCTCCATCTTCTTTTAATTTTCATTTGTAATTAAAATAAAATGGCATCATCCTCCTTCCTCTCCTCCCTCCAATTCCTCTCATGTCCCCACTCCATTTCAACATCATGGCCTCATTTTGATTATTATTGTTACACAGATATCAGCACAAATATATAAAAACAATTTGCTGAGTCCATTTATTGTGGCTTGGATGTATGTTTTCAGGGTTGACCACATGGTGTTAGACAAGCAATTGATGGACTTGTCCGCTAGTGAAGACTAATTCTCCCTCTCTCAGCAGTCATTATTTGCCTATAGTTCTTCATCTAGGGATGGGGTCTTATGAGATTTCCCTGTACACATTAACGTGTCTATTGGTAATGTCATTGTTCAGATCTTTTTTAGGTGACCATATTGTTGATGTCCCATGGGTGTGACTTCCTATCATTTCTAGGAGGCACCATCTCACAGGAGACTTTCTAGTCCTCTGACTCTTAAATGCTACTGTCCCCTCTTCCTCAATGTTCCATGAGACTTAGGTGTGGGAGTTGTATTGTAGATGTCAAGGTTCTTCTTATTCACAGGCTCAGCTTTGCCCAATGTTGTATAGGATTAGTGAGGGAAATGGCACCCATCATCCCAATACAAGGAGTTCTGTCCCCTAAGCAGGGACAAGGCAAGGAGCTCTAGCAAGCACACAGCGAGGTCTAGGGGAAGGGGAGACAGGAATTCCATGCTGCCCTTCTGGCCCTAAAGGTAAGCCCAGTTATTAATCTTATACCAAAAAAAAACTGCCCAGGATTGCCACATGAATAATTAATTTCCAGTCCTTCCCTGAGACTCTTTGTCACTAACACACACACACACACACACACACACACACACACACACACACACACACACACAGCGAGTAACAACTTGTAAGTTCCTCTCCTCGTGGTCCTCAAGATGAGTTACTAAGATAAGTAGACTATTCTAATCCCTCTGTTAGGACTGAAGGCATGGCTCAGTGGTTAAGAGCTCTGGCTGCTCTTGAAGATGGACCTGGGTTCAATTCCCAGTAGCCACATGGCAGCTCACAGTGATCTGTTACTCCAGTTCAGAGGTTTTTGACACTTTTTGGTCTCCACAGACATAAGGCATGTGTATGGTTCACAAATATACATGCAGGCAGAAACCCATACACATAACTTTTTCTTAAATATCTAATCCCGGAGTCTTAACAGCTAAGGAATCTACCCAAGGCGATTGTTACTGAATATATGTTTTAAGATAAAAGCCAAGAGATTCCACAGCACCACATCAACTCAGAAACTTCATAAGGAGCACACTTGTTCCAAATCAAACACCAAAAAAAAAAAGAATAACAGAGTGTATGTACCTTTTGTATGTATATACACACATAACAAACGTATGTACCTTTCATATGAGAATCAACACACACGCACACACACACACACACACACACACATACACACATTATAAATGAGTCTTTAAAAAATGAAAAAGGCCTTTCTCCACAGCAGTTCTATAAATAAATATAATAGTAAACAACAATTTGTGTACAAAAATTAAACTGTTAAATTTTATCAATCTAACAAAAATTTAAAGAAAACATTTTTTTCACTTTTTAAAAGAATTTCGTACATGAGTACTATATTTAAACCTTTCCACCCTGCTATCTCTACTCTCCACTTGTCACACCCCCGCTCAACTTCATGACTTCACCCTGCTAAGTCCCTTACTGTTGCTTGTGTATACATCATTTTAGGGATGACCACTTGCAGGTATGGGTACTCACACCCCACAAGCCACATGCAGCCTGAGGTAACACTCTGAATTCAGCCCGACACAAAACCATAAACTTATTTAAAATATTATAAATTTAGGGGGTTAGGAGAAAATCCGATTTTTCAATTTGTAACTCAATTTGTGGTTCTAGGGCATGGATTTTGTAGATGACAATATAGTGTTAAAGTTCCAAAAAATTGGACAAATTCACCATTGGCTCATCCAACTTTTTTTCTCAGGACATCTCCCACCCTGAATTATTTCAAAAATGACACTCCATTTTAAAGTAAAGGCTCTCAATTGATTTTTTGTTGTTTTTGATAAAATTTGTCTTCATTTCACAAGTCCAACTTGTGATCTCAGAGTAATCAGGAGGCAAAGTTTGAAAATCATGCAAGAAAAAAAAATATTTGTTCTACCTGCCTATTCCACTTGAACTCAGCTAATGTCAGGGTAGCAGGGGAGAGGGGAATTGAGTGTATCCAAAAGTTCATTTACGCAGGAAGAATTGAGTTCATGAGTGAGAGTTCTAGACCATGAATTGAGACAAGGGCTCTCTTGAAAATTAGTTAACAGAAATAAAAAGCCATAGAAAGTCAGACAACACCAATCACTTCTTATAGTTTCTTTACATTACATTTACTTGTTTATTGGAGGGTCATGCCGTGGTGTGTGTGTGTGTGTGTGTGTGTGTGTGTGTGTGTGTGTGTAAGAAGACAAAGTTGAGGAGTTAATTCTTGACCTTTGCCATGTGATCCACCGGGCCAGATCAAGCTCTTATGTTTGTCAGCAATTGTCTTTACCACTGAACCACATCACCACCCAAACCATTTTAATATGACAAGCATTACTGTAATATAGCTGTTCCAGGTAGCTTTAAGTGTCCATTTGCCTAGAGTCACCTCAGTAAAGGGATTGTACAGATGGCATAGGCCTGTGGGCACATCTTGGTAGGGTTGTCTTGATTATTAATTCATGTAGAAGAGTTCAACCAGTTTTGGGAAGCATCATCCCCTGGCAGATGGTCCTGGGCTACATAAGAAAGCTAACTAAGAATGAGTCTAAGCCTCTATGTTTTCTGGCTGGATGCAAAAGTTAATACATTTACAATGTGGTACAACCATGGTGTCTGTCTACTTCATGGACCAACAGAATATATGCCAGAGATAGACAGAGATGATGGTAGTTCATCTTGACTGCCAACCTAATGGGCCTTAGTGATACCATGAGAATGAACTTCTCATGGTGAAGGAGTTTCTAGATTCTGCTAAGTGAGGTAGGAAGACCCATTTCAAGTATAGATAACATCATCCCATGGGATGGGATCCTGGGCTCCTGAATGTGCTCTCTCTCTCTCTCTCTCTCTCTCTCTCTCTCTCTCTCTCTCTCTGTCTGTCTCTGTCTGTCTGCCTCTGTCTCTCTGTCTCTCTGCATCTGTCTCTGTCTGCCTCTGTCTCTCTGTCTGTCTCTCTCTGTCTGTCTCTCTGTTTCTCCATCTGTGTGTGTGTCTCTCTGTCTCTCTGTCTCTCTCTGTCTGTCTGTCTCTCTATCTGCCTGTCTGTCTTTCTGTTTATCTCTCTGTGTCTCTCTCTGTCTCGCTGTCTCTGTCTCTGTCTCTCTCTCTCTCTCTCTCTCTCTCTCTCTCTCTCTCTCTCTCTCTCTCTCTCTCTCTCTCCCTCTCTGCACTGTGAAGAGCTGCTTCATGCTCCTGACACTGACTTCTCCACCACGATGAACTGTAACTTTGAACTGTGAACTAGAATGAACTCTTCTTCCTTAAGTTGCTCTTCTTAGGTATTGTGTCACAGCCACAAGAACACAAAGGAAGTGGGGCTGGGATTCTGGTGCAGGTGGCTCCTGGACTTCTGTGTGCTCTGAAGACAGCTGTTATCTGCTCTATACACAGCTGGTGAGTTGAAATCCTAAAATATAATTGACAGGAAGACTGTGGGGCGATACAAACTTCCTCATGCTCGGTGATCAAATTAGGACATGGATGCCGTAGTGTTTACACCTTTTCCTTCTAAAGGTGTCAAACACTGGCCTGTGACTTGTCATGGGCTTGGGAGCTAGATCCATGAACCTGGACATACTACATTTTATTAGGAAGAATCTGAACCTGCCTGCCACTTAACCTAATGGAACAAGTTCAACTAGTTCAACCAGTGATTCAGAGAGAACAAAGTTATAGAATAACATCAGATTGCCTCATCGATTTCCTCTATCAACAAAGAGAAGTAATGAGGCTAAAGAGATGGTGCAGCACTTGAGGGCCCTAGCCCTTCTTGGAAAGGACCTGATGTGGCTCCCAGAACCCACGTGGTGGTTCACAGCCCTAAGTAACTCCAGTTCCAGGGGACCCAATGCCCCTTCTGACATCTATCTGCTAGTGCTGGGCACAGACATGATGCACTTACATACATGCACGTTTTCTTTTCTTTTTGAGACAGGGTTTCTCTCTGTAGCTCCGGCTGTCCTGGAACTCAATCAGTAGGCCAGGCTGAACATGAACTCAGAGATCCTTCTGCCTCTGCCTTCAGTGTGCTTTATTTCTTAATATAAAAGAAGTAGATGAGGGAAAGGAGGAGACACGACCAGATACGCCTCCTCAGGCCCACAGGTGCTCAGGAAATTCCACATCTCAAAGCCACTTAAACAGTTGCTGCAGACCCAGGTGAGGACCAGAGTTAATTACTGCTTAGGTCCACAGAAGCATGGAAAGTTCCACAGGTGCTTGCGAGAGGGCTGTGGCTCCAGAAGCTCTAGTGGTAGCTGAGGAACCAGGATACTGACTCAGGGCAAGGCCCACAGGCATGAAGACAGGGAAAGCTGCAGATCCAGGCAAGAGTCAACAATACAGAACTGAAATCACACCCTGCATTCTGTCTGACCACCATGGAATAAAACTGGATAGCAATAACCACAGAAACTACAAAAACCACATAAGCTCATGGAAACTAAGTAGCTCATTACTGACTGGAAACTGGGCCAAAGAAGAAATCAAGAAGAAAAGTTAAAAGTCCTAGAAATGAATGAAAATGAAAACACAGCATACCCAAATCTGTAGAACACAAGTAAAGCATCCTAAGAGGAAGGTTTGCAGCACTAAGTGCATATATCAATGCACTGAAGAGAACTAGCATTAATAAGTTAGTGATGCGCTTGACGTACTTAGAAAAATAAGAACAAACAGTAGCAAAATCCAAGAACTGTAGACATAAAGAGATAATCAAAATAGGACTGACAAACACTAGGTGAAGCCAGGATGACCCCACAGAAGAGGGGGAGGAAGGACTGTAGGAGCCAGAAGGGCCAAGGACAGCACAAGAACTAGAGTTCGATTTCCAGAACCCACAAGGTAGCTAACTCCACCATCCAACCCCACCAACCCATTATCCTCCCTGTGGCCAGCCCTTCCTTGAGCTCCAGCAGACTCCATGGGCAAAGGTACAGCCCACACCAGTCTGAAGAACAGATGAGTGGCTGGGCTCTCATTTGAGCTACCCCAATCTTGATACCCAGAGACCTAGGACACATCCTGTGCCCCTACCCCTCTCATCTCAGCACCAGCAATATAGCTGGGCCCTGCTCAAAACTCTGGTGGAACTCCACTGCTCTGGTACATTCCCCACCAGCCAGCAAGCAGGTCAGGGATCCACCTACCAGATGAAACACAAACACCTCTATCCAGTGGATTCTGTTCCTCTGGGACTCATTCCACTGACCAACCCCACCCACTTCATCATCCTCCCTAGGCCACACCTTCCCCACAACCCCAGCAGACTCCATACGTCCATAAGTACAGGCTGGACCCAAAAACTCTACTGGACCTGAACACCTGCCAGAGACCAGAACCCTTGCACATTTAGGCCAGAAGACAATAAAGGAAACAGAAAATAAAGGAACAGAACACCCATCCAGCAAAGACATCCAAAATACTCAACATCCAGACCTCTAAACATCCCAAACCCAGATGCCTAAAACCCAGTGTAAGAACACCTTCAATAACCAAAAGGGCAATGTTGCACCACCAGAACCCAGCAAGACATGAACATTCCAACACAGCTGACGCACAAGAAAATGTTCTTGAAAATAACTTTATGAAGATGACAGAAGCCCTTAAAGATGAAATGACCAATGCCCTTAAAGAATTTGAGGAAGTGATAAACAAAAAATGGAAGAAATCAATAAATTCCTCAAAGAATGTCAGGAAAGCTGAGAAATAAACTTTTAAACAGATGAATGAGACAGTTCAAGACATGAAAATTGAAATGGAAGCAATAAAAATACACAACCTGAGGGAATCCTGGAAATGGAAAATTTTGGGTAAGTGAACAGGAACTACAGATACAAGCACCACCAACAGAATACAAGAGATGGAAGAGAGAATCCCAGGCATTGAAGATATGACAGAGGAAGGAGAGTCATCAGCCAAAGGAAATGTTAAATCTGAAAGATTCCTAACTCAAATCTAGGCTACCATGAAAAGTCCAAACCTAAGAATAGAAGAAGGAGAAGAATCCCTGTTCAAAGGCCCAGAAAATATATTCAACAAAATCATAGAAGAAAACTTCCCCAACTTAAAGAAGGACATGCACATAAAGGTTCAAGAAGATTACAGAACATCAAACAGACTGTACCAAAGCAACAACAAAAGAGTCTCATCACCACATAATAACCAAAAACACTAAACATACAGAATTAATGGAGAATATTAAGAGCAGCAAAGAAAAAATGCCAAGTAATAAATATATAAAAGCAGACCTATCAGTATACACCTGACTTCTCAGTGGAGACTCTAAAAGCCAGAAGGGCCTGGCCAGATGTTTTAAGGTACTAAAAGACCAGGGATGCCATCCCAGCAAAATTTTCAAACACCATAGATAGAGAAAATAGTATGTTTTGTGACAAAAACCAAATTTGAACAATGCCAATCCACAAATAGCCAAATAGAAGGTACTAGAAAGAAAACTCACCCAAGGAAGATAGCTACACCCACAAAAAAAAACACAGGCAATAGTTAATCTTATTTTTTCACAGAAAGATTTTTTTTACAATTTTTAAAATTTATATTACAATGTTTTACATGTCAATCCCAGTTCCCTCTCCCTTCTCTCCTCCTCTTGCCTCCACCAGCCCCCTAACTCATCCCCTTTCTGCTCCCCAGGGAGGGTAAGGATCTTCAAAGTCTGTCGCATTATTTGGAGTAGGTCCTAGGCCCTCTCCCATATGTCGAGGCTAAGAGAGAATCCCTCTATGTAGAATGAACTCCCAAAGTTCATTTGTACACCAGGAATAAATACTGATCCACTGTCAGAAGCCCTATAGACTGCCCAGCCCTCCTAACTAACACCCACATTCTGGGGGTCTGAGTCAGTCCTATGCTGGTTTCCCAGCTATCAGACTGGGGTTCATGAGTTCCCCCTTGTTCAGGTCAGCAGTTTCTATGGGTTTCCCCAGCCTGGTCTTGACCCCTTTGCCTATCACTCCTCCCTCTCTGCAACTATATTCCAGGAGTTCAGCTTAGTGTCTAGCTGTAGGTATCTGCCTATGCTTCCATCAGCTACTGGATGCAGGCTCTAGGATAGCGTATAAAGTAGTCATCAATCTCATTATCAGGGAAGGACATGTAAGGTAGCCTCTCCACTATTGCTTAGATTGTTAGTTGGGGTCATTCTTGTAGATCTCTGGGCATTTCCCTGATGCCAGATTTCTCTTCAAACCTTTGATGGCTACCTCTATTATGGTACCTCTTTCCTTGCTCTCCTATATCTCTTCCCCCCCCCCCCGACACAATCTTCCTGCTCCCCCATGTCTTCCTCTCCCCTCCTCTTATCCCTTTCTCTTTATCTTAATTCCCTCTTCCCTCCCCCAATACTCCCAATTTGCTCAGGAGCTCTTGATCCTTTCCCCTTCTCTGGGGGACCATGTTTGTCTCTCTTAGTGTCTTCCTTGCATCCTAGCTTCTCTGGTAATGTGGATTGTAGGCTGGTAATCTTTGCTCTATGTCTAAAATCCATATATGAGTGAGTACATACCATGTTTGTCTTTGTGTGACCAGGTTACCTCTCTCAGGATGGTTTCTTCTAGTTCCATCCATTTGCCTGTGAATTTCAAGATTCCATTGTGGTTTTTTGTTTTGTTTTGTTTTGTTTCTGATAAGTACTACTCCATTGTGTAAATGTACCACATTTTCTCCATCCATTCTTAAGAAGAGGGGGCATTTAAGTTGCTTCTAGGTTCTTGCTATTACAAATAATTCTACTATGAACATAGTTGAACAGATGTCCTTGTGGTAAGAATGTTCATCTTTTGGGTATGTGCTTAGGAGTGGAATTGCTGGATCTTGAGGTAGACTAGTTCCCATTTCCCTGAGGAACCATGATACTGATCTCCAAAGTGGCTGTACAAGTTTGCACTCCCACCAGCAGTGGAGGAGTGTTACCCTTTCTTCACATCCTCTCCAGCATAAACTGTCATTGGTATTTTTGATTTTAGCTATTCTGACAGGAGCAAGATGGTATCTCAGAGTTGTTTCAATATGCATTTCCCTGATGGCTAAGGATGTTGAGTACTTTCTTAAGTGTCTTTCAGCCATTTTAGATTCCTCTTTTGAGAATTCTCTATTTATCTCTGTACCTCACTTTTTTTTTTAATTTGGTGTTTTGGTTACTAGCTTCTTGAGTTCTTTGTATAGTTTGGAAATCAGCCCTCTGTCAGATGTGGGGTTGGTGAAGATCTTTTCCCATTTTGTGGGCTGCCATTTTGTCTTGTTGACTGTGTCCTTTGCCTTACAGAAGCTTCTCAGTTTAGGAGGTCCCATTTATTACTTTTTGATCTCAGTGTCTGTGCTACTAGTGTTATGTTCAGGAAGTGATCTCCGGTACCAATTCATTAAAGGGTAGCTCCCAATTTCTCTTCTAAGAGGTTTAGTGTGGCTAGATTTATGTTGAGGTCTTTGATCCATTTGGACTTAAGTTTTGTGCATGGTGATAGATATGGATCTATCTGCAATTTTTTACATGTCAGCATCCAGTTATGACAGCACCATTTGTTGAAGATGCTTTCTTTTTTCCATTGTATTAGTTTAGCTTCTTTGTCAAAACTCAGGTGTTCATAGGTGTGTGGATTAATATCAGGGTTTTCAATTTTTACAGAACTAAATAGAGAATTCTCAATAGAGGAATCTAAAATGGCTGAAAGACACTTAAGAAAGTACTCAACATCCTTAGCAATCAGAGAAATACAAAGCAAAACAACTCTGAGATACCATCTCCCACCTGTCAGAATAGCTAAACTCAAAAACACTAATGACAGCTTATGCTGGAGAGGATGTGAAGAAAGGGGAACAATCTTCTATTGCTGGTGGGAGTGCACCACCAACAATAGTGCATTTGCCTTGTACAGCCACTTTGGAAATCAGTATGGGAGTTCCTCAGGAAAATGGGAATCAATCTACCTCAAATTCCAGCAATTCCATTCTTATGCCTTTACCCAAATGATGCACATTCATTCAACAGCAGCATTATTTGTAAAAGCCAGAACCTGAAAGCAACCTAGATGTCCCTCAACCAAAGAATGGGAAAAGAAAATGTGGTATATTTACACAGTGGAGTACTACTCAGAAAGAAAAATGAAATCTTGAAATCTGCAGGCAAATAAACGGAACTAGAAGAAACCATCCTTAGTGAGGTAACCTAGTCACAGAAAAACAAACATGGTATGTACTCTATCATATATAGATATTAGACATAGAGCAAAGGATTACCAGCCTACAATCCACACCTCCAGAGCAGCTAAGAAACAAGAAAGACCCTAAGAGAGACATACATAGTCCCCCAGAGAAGGGGAACTACAGAAGATCTCCTGAAAAAAACTGGGAGCATGGGGGAGGGGGAGGGAGAAGGGAGGAGAAAGAGAAGGGGAGAAGAGGAGGGGAGAGGAGAACATGAGGGATAAGGAATGATGGGAGATGTTATTCTGTATATATGTTTCTCATACTGGTTAATAAAGCTCCGTGGCCAATAGGAAACAAGATAAGCGGGGCTAGGAGACCAGGAGGAGGAAAGAGAAAGTGAGTGGGGAGGAGTCGAGATGTAGCCCGGGAAGGAGAGAAGACGCCCGCCACGGCTCCCCATAAGAGGACCACGTGGAAATACTTAGATAAGTAGAAATGGGTTAATAATTAAGGCAGAGCTAACCCATAAACAATAATGGTAACTGGCCAACAGGATTGTATCAAATACAGAGTCTCTGAGTATTATTTGGGGCTGGTGTGGCTGTGGGCCCAGACTGGTGGGCTGGCGAAAACATACATGCTACAAAGGAAGATTGAGTTGGGGGAGGAATAGAGGAGAGCAAGAAACGAGATACCTTAATAGAAAGAGCCATTATAGCTTTAAAGAGAAATCTGGTACTAGGGAAATGTCCAAAAATCCACAAGGATTGCCCCAACTAAAAATCTTAGCAATAGGGTAGAGGCTACTACCTTACATGCCTTTCCCTGATAATGAGATCAATGACTAACTTATCTGCCATCATAGAGGCCTCATTTAGTAGCTAATGGAAACAGAAGCAGAAACCCACAACTAAACACTGAGCTGAACTCTTGGAATCCAGTTGCAGAGAGGGAGGAATGATAAGAAAATGGGGTCAAGACCAGGCTGCAGAAACCCACAGAGACAGCTGACCTGAACAAGAGGGGAGCTTATGGACCCCCAGACTGACAGCTGGGAAACTAGCATTGAACCAACTCAGACCCCCTGAACTTGGGTCTCAGTTAGAAGGGCTGGGAAGTCTAAGGGATCTCTGACAGTGGAACCAGGATGTATCCCTGGTGCAGGAAAGTACTTCGGGAGCACATTCCCCATAGAGGGATACTCTCTTAGCCTAGAGGCAGGAGGGAGGGCCTAGACCCTACTCCAAATGACTTGATAGATTTTGATGATCCCTCCTGGAAGGCTTCACCCTCCCTAGGGAGAGGATGGGGTATGGGATGGGGGGCATGGGAGGATTTGCGGAAGAGGGAACTGGGATTGATATGTCAAATAAGTAAAAATATTTTTAAAGTAAAAACAAAAAGTATTCTAAAAAAAGAAAGAAAACATAAACTTAGAGGATCCTGGAAATGGAAAATCTAGGTAAGCAAACAGGAACTACAGATACAAGCACCGCCAACAGAATACAAGAGATGGAAGAGAGAATTCTAGGCATTGAAGATATGACAGAGGAATGAGAGTCATCTGCCAAAGAAAATGTTAAATCTGAAAGATTCCTAACACAAAACACCCAGAAGTCTGGGATACTATGCAAAGGCTAAATATAAGAATAGGAGAAGGAGAAGAATCCCAGCTAAAAAGCCCATGAAATATATTCAACAAAATCTTAGAAGAAAATTTCTCCAACCTAAAGAAAGACATGCACAGAAAAGTTCAAGAAGCTTACAGAACACCAAGTTGACTGGACCAAAACAACAACAACAACAACAACAAAAACAAAAGCTCCCATAGCCCATAACAATCAAACACTATTCATACAGAATGAGAGAATATTAAAGCCACATAATAATCAAAACGCTAAACATATAGAATAAGGAAAGGCTATTAAGAGCTGCAAAGGAAAAAGACCAAGTAACACTTAGAGGCAGACCTATCAGAATTACACCTGACTTCTCTATGGAGACTCCACATCCAGACATTTCTCAGGCACTAATAGACCACAGATGCCAGCTTTGACTACTATACCCAGCAAAACTTTTAATCACCATAGGCATAGAAAGAAAGATATTTCATGACAAAAGCAAATTTAAACACTAAGTATCCAAAAGTCCAGCCCTATAGAAGGTACTAGAAGAAAACTCTAACCCAAGGAAGTAAGCTGCACCCACAAAAACACAGGCAATGACCAACAAAAAAATAACAGAAATTATCTATTGTTGGTCATTAGTATTTCTTAATATCAATGGACTCAATCCAACAATAAAAAGACAGGCTAACAGAATGGTTATAAAAACAGGAGCTGTTCTTCTGCTGCATACAAGAACCACACTGAACTTCAAAGACAGACATTTACCTCAGATTAAAGTGCCTGGAAAAAGATTTTTCAATCAAATGGATCTAAGAAGCAAGCTGGTATTGCTATCTTAATATCTAACAAAACTGACTTCAAACCAGAATAACCAAAAATGATAAGGAAAGGACATTTCATATTCATCAAAGGAGAACATGAGGACCAGGAAGGTCAAGTTGGGGGAAGAACAGAGAAGGAGAGCAAGGAAAGAGATACCTTAATAGATGGAGCCATTATGGGCTTAATGAGAAATCTGGCACTAGGAAAATCTCCAGGGATCCACAAGTATGACCCCCACCTAAGAATCTAAACAATAGTGGAGGGGCTACCTTAAATGCCCTTCCCCTATAATGAGATCGATAACTACCTTAAATGCCATCATAGAGCCTTCATCCAGTAGTTAATGGAATCAGAAGCCGAGATTCACAGCTATGCACTGAGTCAAACTCCTGGAATTCAGTTTGTAAAGAGGGAGGAGTGATGAGCAAAGGGGTTAAGACCATGCTAGGGAAACTCACAGAAACAGCTGACTTGAGAAGGGGGAGATCATGGACCCCAGTTATTTGGGTCAGTGAGATGGATCAACTGGTAAGGATGCTTGCTGCCAAGTCTAATGACCCCAATTCCATTCCTGGACTCCACCCAGTGGTGGTAGTGCACACCTTTCATCCCAGCACTCAGGAGGCACAGGTAGACAGAGCTCTGTGAGTTTGAGGCCAGCCTGATCTACAGAGTGAGTTCTAGGACAGCCAAGGCTACACAGAGAAATGCTGTCTTGATAAACAAAAAACAAAACAAAACAAAACAAAAATCCACCCCCAGACTCCACATTCCTGCTGTGCACAGGCACACCCAAGTACAATTTTTAAGTGATTTTTTTTAATGAACCTTGGGAGATGGCTCAGTGTATGAAAAACACTTGTTCCTCTTCCAGAGGCTCCAGGTCTATAATAAGTTCTTAATTGGTCTAAATAATAAAAACCCAGAGTCAAATATAGAGGTAAATGCTGAGAGTTCAGAGAAAAGAAGGAGCAAGCCAAAGTCTCCATTAGCTCCTTTGCATCTCAGCAAACAAGATAGAGAGTTCCTGTTTCTTCCCTCTCATACCCTCTCTTCACCCAGCCACCTCACTTCCTGTCTGTGTCCAGCCTTCTCACTTCCTGTTTCTGCCCAGCCATCTCACTTTGTGTCTGTCTGTACAGACATCCATACCTCCATGATTAGCTTCATCCTCTGATCTTCAGACAGTTTTAATTTGTACAAGTAAGATATCACCATATATCCCCCCTTTAGAATAGAAAAACTATATACAATATGTACAGGCAATAAGTGCCTTAACAATAAATACTACATTATACCTAATTTACTTTCTACTCCAATTTGCATAATCAAAGTATTTTTTAATGTCTTCCAAACCTATTATACTTAAGACATCTTTAGTGAGTTTCTTTACTGAGTCTGGTAAGCAAGGAAAATTATAACTATTTTATCTAGTCTTCAACTCCTTCAGAGACCTGAGAAGGAAAATAATATTAATTGAGTAAGCAGGAGGTATGAGCAAGAGACTTCCAAAAATGTGAGAAATGACAAACAGCTGCCTGATTACTTTGCAGTGTTGCAACATCCATCTTCAGCCTATAGGTCTAGCGTATCTGACAGACATTTCTGTGAAGCAGGATATTCGGTGGAGTGGACTGTCTTGTCTTGGCAAGGTTTGCAGTCATTCTTTTAGGAGTCCTTTTTGTCCAATTTGGACAGCATACTGTCAGCAGTTGAGGCAAGGGCACTTTCTTGCCCAGTGGCTTACCTTTGCTACAAAGAAAGCAAACTCCATGTGGAGTTTCTTTGATGCCCATCATCTTCTCTGACATAGATTAGTGCTGCCAGGAGCAGACATGTTTCATTCTCATAGAAAAAAAAATCCATTTGACCTTGTAAACATACTTAATGTGACTACAAGCTTGATTGTAATAGTTGACTAATTACTAAACTTCATTTCTTTATTATCCCACTTAGTTGGTAATAATAACTTTCAAGGACTAGGAATTTGCATTACATTGTTAAATGGGCTGTATATGTACAATACCTTGAACAATATTAGAAACGTATGTAAAGTATGTCTCATTTGTCCAATGGCCTCCAAACAAAAATAAAACCCTTCCTCAACCTTAAATTTTGGGGACGTTCTCCTTTGGAAAGTTATATCTGATCAAATGAAAAATATCTGTTAGTCTTAAAGGTTAGTTTAGATTAAACAGCCATGCTGCTTGGTGAACTATCATCTCTTCTAATTAAGAAGTATCTTATTCAAATTGAATCTTTTATAAATCTTGATAGTTTTTCTTCACCTGTGGAAATAAAAGCAAAACATCTTCTCTAACGTAGCACATATTCTGATTTCCATTCGGAGGTTAACACATCTTTGAAGTATACTGGTTGGTTTAATTCTGTAGTTTTTTCTATTATCCAAGGTCTCTCTGCAGCTGTTGTTCCTTTCTCATTAGTATTCTGAAAATTCAAAGTTAATAAAGCACTATGCAAAATATTTTTGGACTTCTTTTTCTGTTTATATAGTATATCCTTTAGAGTTCTATTTGATCTTTCTATAACTGCCTGCTCTGTAGGGTTTGTGGTATACCTGTAATAGGATTTATATTATAATAAGCAAAAACTGTTTCATTTTCTTGTTTCATTTTCTCAGGGACATACGCTGCACCATTGTCTGTCTTTATTTGTGCTGATATACCCATGATGGCCATAACTTCTAGCAAATGCGTAATTACCAAATAAGCCTTTTCTGAACTCAAAGCAGTTTCCCATTAAAACTTGAATAGGTATAAATGGTGTACACATGTTAATTTTCCAAGTTCTACAAAATAAAACACATCTATCTGCAAGATTTCACTCCTTTGAGTACCCTTTAGGTTACTAACTGCAGGTAGTAGAGTTTGGTTGTATAAAGAACAAGTAGGACATTTCCTTATAATATCCTTGGCTTGTTGCCAAGTGATGGAAAAGTCTTTTTTCAAATCTTTGCTATTGACATGGTATTTTTTAATGAAATTCTGAGGCCATTAGCATATTTCCTATCAACAGTTGATCAATTTCATCATTACCTTATGCTAGAGGGCCTGGCAGACCTGTATGGGATCGGATGCGTGTTATATATAAAAAAAGATCCATGTCCTTGATAATGTCTTATAACTGAATAATAATAAAGTCAATTCCTTATCATCTGGTATAAATTCAGCAGTTTCAACATGTAAAAGAACTCTTTCTGCATAGTGTGAATCAGTAACTATATTGAGAAGTTATTTATGATCCATTAGCACCATGAGAATAACATAATTCTGACTTTTGGACAAAAGTATAAGGACTTAGGTCCGCTTTACTTAAATTTCCTGATTTGTAACCTGCCTTTCCTGATTTATTTGCATCAGTACAGAATATAGGTGCCCCAGTTATTGGTTCTTCCCTTACAATGAGAGAAAGGCTCTAGTAAGTTCTCTTTTAAGTTGAAGTCTCTTGCTTTGGGGATATTTGTCGTTAATGTCTTCCAAATGATTACTGCAAGCTCTTTGCCTGGGTTCACTTTCTATCTAATTTGTCAATTTCATCATTACTAAAATGTGCTACAATTTCTGTTGAATCTATTCTTGCTAATTGATGAAGTCTCAATTTTCCTTTTAGAATCAATTCAGAAATCTTTTCCACATAAATGTTTACATTTTTTACTTGCTTTATGTGGTAAAAAGATACATCCTAAGATAGTATCTTCCCTGTGCATTAAAATGCCTCTAGGGGAATGCTTAGCGGGTAATATGACTAGAATGCACTTAAGCTTTGGATCCACAGGGTTCACATGTGCAATCCGTAATTTGTCTTCCACCAACGCCACTTCTTTCTCAGCTTCAGCTGTTAATTCCCTGGGACTATTTAAGTCTTTTTCTCTGGCTAAGGTTTTGTTTAAATGAATCCGTTGATCAGGTTTTATTCAAATAATATGCTGTAGATGGTAAATGTCTCCTAGCAATCTCTGAAAGTCATTTAGAGTCTGCAATCAATCTCTCCAAATTTGCATCTTTAGGGGTCTAATTTTTGCAAACCTATTTTATAGCCTAAATAATTAATAGAATTTCCTCTTTGCATTTTTTTCAGGAGCAATTTGTAATCCCCAACAAAGCAAAGCTTTATTTACTTCTTCATAAATTCTTTCTAAATTATATATATTTGAATCAGATAATATGTCATTCATGTAATGGTAAGTTACAGATTGAGAAAGTTGCTTGCATATTATTTCCAATGACTGATGTTCAAAATATTGGTACAAAGTGGAGCTATTTAGCATTCCCTGTGGGATAATCTTCCATTGATAGCTCTTAAAAGGTTGAGAATTATTGTAAGTAGGCACCATGAAGGCAAACTTTTCCCTATCTTCTTGTAAATCTACAGTGAAGAAACAGTCTTTTAAGTCAGTAACTATAATAAACCATTCTTGAGGTAATAGAGAATGCACTAGCATTCCAGGCTGTAGAGGGCCCATTGGCTGAATTACTTTAGTAATGGCTTTCAGGTTTGTAAGCAGTCTCCATTTTCCAGATTTCATCTTAATAACAAATACAGGAGAATTCCAAGGGCTGGGAGATTCTTCAATATGTCAAGCATTTAGTTGTTCCTGAACCAGCTGTTGGAGATCCTCTAGCCTCTCTGAAGTCATAGGCCATTGCCCCACTCAGACAGGTTTAATCATTTTAAGAGAAGGGCTTTTGGTCCCTCTGTGAATTCAACACTTAGTTTATCCTGTTTTTGTAAAGTCTAGATTGTTGGTGTCTATTTTAATAGTGCCTTATAACATTTTCTCCATAAACATGAGTTGATTTATGGTTCATTTTGATACTGGAAGAATGTTAATCTGGATATGCCATTGCTGCAACAGATCACAACCTCGTAGATTTACTGCTATGTTAGCCACATATGGCCTCAGGCTTCCTCTTTGTCCTTCTGGTCCTATACATTTAAACCATTTCATGCTTTACGTGAGATAGGGTTCTAATCCTAAGAATTGAACATCTACCTCCTGAAGAAGCCAAATTGGATGCCAAGATTCTGGAGTGATAATGGTGACATCCATATCTCTATCCAGTAACCCTTCAAGTATAACATTATTTATCTGTACTCTTTAGTGTTGGACTTTAGTTATAAGTCTACCAAAATATGTTTTCTGTTTCCTCCTTGAATTTTTGATTCATCTTCCAAAGCTAATCTGTCATTCAGAGCAGTATGATTTTTTACAGTAGGCACTGTATTTCCTTATGGTTCTGGGGAGGATTTTCTTCCACAGTGACTGGGAATGACTGGAAAACAATCAACATTTGGGGACTTCAATAAGCCCTCTAAGGAGTTTCCCAATGGTAAAGTGCTGCCTTGTTTGACTCTTGTAGATCTTCATTCATTGGTCAATGTTGGCCTTTGCTGCATCTTCTACATAATCCAGAAGGCTAGGACCTTCTATTTGGGTCATTCCCCCAGAGGAAGCATTATTTCTAGAAATGCCTTGTCTACAGTTTCTTCTCAGATGTCTTATTCTACCACAATTAAAACATTTGGAATTTTGATGTCTCCTCATACCTTTGAATATTGGTTCTCCTACCCAAGCCTCAGTACTATTGTCAAAAGACTCAACATTGGCTTGTGCAGGATTCTTTTATCCATTGGTGCTGATATGATCTTTAAAAACCCAAGCATCTTTTTGCATTCTAAATTAGCATTTTCAAAACCCATAGATCCAAGTAGTACTCATCTAGCTTCTGGATTTCTACAACTTTAGTTAATCTTTGAAAAAAAAAGTCACTAAAGGGTTCTTATGGGTCTTTTATAACCTTAGTAGAAGACTCGATTCTTTTCCCTGTTTCTTGAATCTTGTCCCAGCATTCAAGGCTGCTATATAGGGACAAGATATGTTCATTGTATGTAGCTTGAGAATATGCATCAGCATAATAGCCCCTCACCAAGAATTTGATCTTGGGAAGCCTCATAACCTTTGATCCTGCCTTGATGTTCAAGGGCTTTGGCCTCTTTCCTCCAATATGACTTCTACTGCATCTGTAGACCAAGTTCTAAAACTGCAGAATAATTGAAGTCAGTCATTTGGAGTTATTCCATTTCTTGTAGCCCGTGCCTTTACTAACTGCCTCACATATGGTGAATGCATGCTTCCTCAATATATTTTAAATCTTTCCTACGTGTAGGATGCCATTTGCATTCTGTATGTCCTTCTGAGTGTCCAATATTTGCTGGCTTTTGAGAAATAGTAACAAAATAGATCATATTTCAGGTGATAATGATGATGTCACCTTTGGTAAGTCATCTCTGACTCTGAAAGGTTCTAGCGATGTTAAATCTTTTTTATTCTCTTTTGTTTGTACCTTAACTCCTGGTGTATCTGTTTTAAGAAGGTCTTCTATGGCCTGTAATCTATTCACCATTGTTTTTTTAAGCATTTGAACTTCCTGGATAGTAAAAATTTTCAATATTTTATTAAATAATTTTTTGTTCTTATTGTTTAGTATTTTCATCCTTAGAGATTATTTGGATGGCATGCAGATTGCCTTCAGAAAAAAAATGTTCTATCTGCAAGCTAGTCATTACTCTTAAACATGGAATAAACTTTTTCTGTTAAGAGTTCATTTTGTAAATTCTGTTTGTGATTGTGATTGTCATTTTCAATTGTATAAATCCTTTTTGCTAAGTTCTCATTATCAATCCATAAATTCTGTATCATTTCTATAAGTTCTTCATTCTTAACTCCATTATCAAACCATTTCTTTAAGGATATGATTGATTACCAAACTAATATCAGTTATGGCTAAGAGTGTATACATCATAGGTAAGTTGTATACTTCTTTTAAAATTCCATCCATAGTAGACGTGAAAAAAGTTTTAAATTCCTGGGTGGTTATATTATCCACCACTGTCCTGAAAGTTGTTAAAATTTATTAATTAATTTATTTACCAGCTTAAAATTTAAAAAAAAATCTAGTAATTTACCTCAAATTAAATCCTTAGTATGTCATCCTTGCTTCTTATAATCTGACCTTATTAAGTTGCAATGATGATGTCTGGCCAGCAGGTGTCAGAGGTGTACTGCCAAAGTAAGTCCAAGGACCCTGAAGCTTCTTGTCCCAATGTTTTCCAACCTTTGGATTCTAAGCAAAAACCCACACAAAACCAAACCTAATGGATTTTTGTTAAAGAGAAAGGGAAACAAAGGAGCGGCCTGCATGCACTGAGTGCCAATCACTGATCAGGATGGAGTGGGCTGGAGCCATGGGCTGGATCGTGGGTGCTGGCTCCGGGAAGTACAGAGGTGTGGGGCATGTCCCTTTTATCGAAATAGAGACTGGGTCAAAGCTCTGAACAAAAAGAAAAAAGTTCTAGGCGTAGTGTAAGTCGTTGACACCGGGTGGAGTGGAGGAGCAGAGAGTCATGAGCAGCTTGTTTAACTGAGCTGGAGGCTTCCTCGGGGGCCCATGTGGGAAAATTTGTCCCTGTCCTGCTGTCAATGTTCTGGCCATGTTGGATGCCAAAATGTAAAAAGGAGTTATAAGTTGGTCTAAATAATAAAAATCCAGAGTCAGACATAGAGGAAAATGCTGAGAGATCAGAGAGAAGAAGGAGCAAGTCAAAGACAAACTTATCTCCTTTGTGTCTCTGAGGATCAGGGGACAAGAAAGCCAGTTCCTGTTTCTTTCCTCTTATTTCCTCTCTTCTCCCAACCATCTCACTTCCTGTTTCCATCCAGCCATCGCACTTCCTGTCTGTCTGTACAGACTCCAAACTTCTATGGTTAACTAGTGGCAAGCTCCATCCTTTTGGTCTTCAGACAGGCTTTATTTGTACAAGTAAGATATCACTGCCCAGGTTTAGTTCCCAGCACTCACATGATGGCTTACAACTCTAACTCCAGTTCCTGGAGATCTGACACCCTCTCCTGACTTCCATGGGCAATACACAGACATACATGCAGACAAAACACACATTTTTTTAAAAAAATCTATTTTAATTTTTTCTGTTGTTTTTCTCTAGACAGGGTATCACAATATAGTCCTGGATGTTCTGGAACTCAGTAGATAGATCAGGCTGGCTTCTGAGTATTGAGATATGCCAAGACCTGAATCTAAATCTTACCACCCATGTCAGGTGTCTGACAACTTTAGGCTAACTCCAGTTCTGGGAGATTTAACAATCTGTGGGCACATAAATGCATGAAAGTGTATACAGAGAGAGAGAGAGAGAGAGAGAGAGAGAGAGAGAGAGAGAGAGAGAGAGAGAGAGATCCAAAAGTGGGCCACCAGTGGAATGGTTCAGTGTAAAGATGGTTGCTGCAGAAGCCTGATGACCTAAATTCTATCCCCAGGACCCACAGAAAGAGGAAAGGAAGAACCATCTCCACAAAGGTGTCCTCTGGCCTCAACACATGTGTTGTGGTATGTTTGCTCTCCATCACACGCATAAGTATAATATAAAATTAAGACTCCCCCAAGTCAACCTAAACACAGGTAAGAAACTAATTCACAGAGTTTAAAAAAGGAATGAATACACGTGTGAAAACTGGAATTGTCTAAAACCTGACTAAAGAACAGTAGGAACTGTCTCCTATTGAAGCCACCAAACCGGCATCGGTCTCAGTGTTTGTGTGCTCCCTTCAGAATACGAGCAATGATTAATCTGAGACTAAAATATCTTTTTTAAATGGATTATTCTGGTGAAAACTTTACCTCAAACCCCCTCTCCCACACTTTCTGTAAACCCAGGGCGTCTCAGAAAGCCCGCCAAATGGTGGCTCCTCCCCCAGAGATGCACAAGACCACTCCCACAGGGTATTTAAACTGTCCCTCAGAAAACAGACACATGGTTTTCCGGTCTCTCTTTCCTGCTTCCTCTCTTGTGTGTGTGTGTGGGGGGGGGGCTGGAAAATCATCCAGGGGCATTTTACCCGTTAAACCTGGGCCTCTTTTAATTCAATTTGAGTTGGTCTGATTTGGATTGCTGGATCTGCAGAGAGGTTTATTGGGTGCAGAAAATTTGCATGAACCAAAACAAAGCAAAACTAATGAGCACTGAAATTTAATTCTTACTTTGAAAAGGACAAGCCCTTTATAAATTGTAAATTGGCAACTGAAGGTATATTTGTTTTTTAAGACAGGGTTTCTCTGAGTGATAGCCCTGTCTGTCCCAGAACTTGCTCTGTAACCAGGGTGACCTCAAACTCACAGAAATCTGCTTGCCTCTGCCACACAAGTGCTGGGACTAAAAACAGTTTGCAATTCCAACTCCAGGGAATCTGATGCCCTCTTCCCACAGGCAGACACATACATATACACAAAAACAAGAATAATTAAGGAATCAAAATGTATTTATTCTGGGTATCTAGGACACCCAGATAATCTATTTCCTTCTAAATTTTTGTTTGCTTTGAGCCAGGGTTTGATTGTGTGGCCTAGGATGAACTTGAACTCTTGACCCTCCTGCCTTCACCTTCTAAGGGCTTCGATTTTAGGCATTTGCCATCATATCTGGCCTCAGGTGCTCTAAACACAATTTTAAAAATCAGATCTGAGCTCAGGGATGTGGCCCAGAGTGTAAAGACCTTGTTGTGCACATGTGAAAAGCTGAGTTCAAGTCCCTAGAACTCCCATTAAAAAAAGCTGGACAGAGAAGTCAGTGTCTCTAAGCTCAGTTGATAGAGGAGAATTCCCAGAAGCTCATCAGCCAGCTAACCCCCCACCTCACACAAGATGGAAGGCTAAGACTGCCATCCAAGTTGTCCTCTGACCTCCAGAAGAGGGCTGTGGCTGTTGTGCACATGCACTCACACACCTGACATATTCCTACTTCATACGCTCATCTGCGGCTTTTTAAAAATCAAGTCCAAGTCTGGGGAGAGTGTTCAGTGGTTAAGTGGTTGCTGCTGAAGTCCAAGGACCTACCCAAGCCTGATCTTTAGCACCCGGGTGAAAACCAGGTACAGTAACACACACCTGTAATCTTTGGAGCTCACTGCTTACCCTCTCTAGCAGAAAGGCTCAGCTCCATATTCAGTGAGAGCTCTGTCTCAGAAACTAAGATGGAGCCAGGTGTGGTAATGCACACCTTTAACCCCAGTGCTGAGAAGGCAGACCCACATGAAATTCTGAGTCTGAGTCCAGCCTGGTGTCCATGGCGATAGATAGTCTGTGTCACATGATGGTATCAGCATAAGGAGGATAGCTGCATGGGTGCATGCACTCCCTCCCACAGGACACACATGGCATGCACACACCACACACAGACGCTCAGATAAATAACAAAAGAAAAGAACACTGCTTAGTCTCCCCTGAGTCTACGGTTTGAAGGGTTGGCTTCCCAGGTGATCCTTGCTCCCTGGTCACTGGAATGTAGCTCACATGCCACCAGGATCATAGCTACTCTCCTTGGCCAGAGTGGAATGAATTTGTTACCCTAGCTGGGCCAACGAGAATGATTCCCTGGGAGATTCCGAAGGATGTGGGGATGAGGAAGAAATTCCTTTCCTTAGAGTGGCTTAGTGTTAGGGCATGCATCTGGAGGCTGGCATTCAGGAAGTGGAGGCCCAAAAGTGGGAAGATAACCCACCTGGGCTCTGTGAGGAGAGCTGTGCATAGATCTCTGTGACCTGGCTGCCCTCAGCCCCATCAGTGAAGACCTTTACTGCCTGACCACTGCCAAACTGAGTCTGATGCATGGCTGAGTCCTGCCTGGGTTCAGTTCCCAGCAACCACATGTGTCTCACAACTACCTGTAATGCTTCTGACACAAGGATCATCCCATCAATTGTGGTCCATTCACACTACCTCTTACTGTTCTTTGAATAGCAACAGACTTGTGGGGAGCCACCACGCCTGCAGGGATGACTAATCTTTGACGTGTGTTTGTGGTGGTTCTGCTTCTTGAAGGATCAGTAGTATCACCCCTGTCGTCTTTCTACCCACACAGGTTGTCAGACCTGGTGGCAGGCACCTTTAATATAAGTTTTTGCATAGTTTTTTTTCTTTCTTTTATGACAACAGTCTCACTGTGTAGCCCTGTCTAGCTTGGAACTTATTCTATAGACCAGCCTAGCTTTGAAGTCGGAGAGATCTGCCTGCCTCGGCCTCCTGAGTTGGATTTACAGGTGTAAGCCTCTGTGCCTGCCCTCCAAGTCTAAAATTTTCCCACAAGATTTCATGCAATCGGATTCACACAGTAACAAGAAGTGATGAGAGGGGACTGTGGATGTAGCTCAGTCAGCACAGTCTTGTCTAGCATGCATAGGGCCTGGGTTCAATTCCCAGCACATATACCTGGCAGAGTGTGGTGCATGCTTGTCATGCCAGCACTGAGGAAGACCAGAAGTTCAAGGTCAGCCTCAGCTACATAATGGGTTTGATGGCAGCTAGAATATGTGAGACCCTATCTCAAAGGAAAAAGCAACTCATGAATGATTTCAGCGGCTGACATTGTGAATTTAATTTATTTTTCATAGCCTTCCATGTTAGGAACAAGGGCAAAGGATTCTTGGGGCAGTGGCAGGATCTGAACACATTCCCAAGGCCACACTTTGGGACCAGCAGATGGTACTGAAGCCTCTGGGGCCACATGTGCAGGCTCCAAAGGGCTCTACTCTGCAGCAGGCAGGGTGCTCAGCTGCAGCCCTGGCTGTCACCCACCCTTTGCAGTTCATGTCATTGGGGATTGGGTCTTCCTGCTGTCCACACTCATCTTGGCTTTCTCATTGCCTTCCTCACGGTGTCTTTGCATCTGAGCTGTTCCCCAAGATCAGGAAGCACAATTTGATATCGGCCATCATCAGCTTCCTCGAAGGTGTGTGGACCAGCCAAGAAGTCCCCATCCTCAGCTAGGCCCTGGGAGGGGGCTTGGAGGGCAGTTGGTGGTGTTAGCAGAAGGGTTTAGGGAGGTTGTCTGATTTGCTTTCTCTATGAAGTAACCTATCATCTACTTACCATCTCTGAATTTATTTATTTTTTTCCTTTGAGACAGGGTCTCGCTCTGTAATTATAGCTGGTGTGAAGCTTGCTACATAAACCAGGCTGGCCCTGAACTTACAGAAATATGCTGTCTCTGCCTCCTGAGTGCTGGAATTAAAGCTATGTGCCATTGCTCTTGGCTCTTATCTTAAGATTTTATTGCATTTTTATTTATTGTATGTGTCTGTGCATTTTCATTGATAGGGGTAAACTAAACTCAAAGGCTTCACTTTTAAAAATTTACACTGGGGGGGGGAAGTGTATAAATGTGACAAAGCCTTAAGTTCCCATTTAATTCTTATAATTCATACTATAGAGAAATAAAGGGACCAGACTCTCTCTCAGCCCCCTGCTTTAGCAGCCATGACAGGCTACAGAAAGGACATGTAGGCCTCTAACTCAGCACATGACACAAAGAAACTCCAGATCCCCTGGCCTCCTGGAACCTAGGGCCAAAACTGAACACAACACAAAGACACTCCAGACCCCCCTCTAGCCTCCTAGATACTTGGTTTCTGGGAACTGTTTGGCCACAAAAAAAAAAAAAACCTCCAGGGAGACCAAAACCTTGACTGCAGTCTCCAGGATACAGTTCTGAAAATTATTGTTATCTTTGTACAACAGGCCACCTGCAAGTACAAGACAAAGCCATAGAAACCACAGAATGTTCCCTCTCAGCACTGACCAAAGAGAATAATTGGTGCACAGGTATTTCATGCCAAAATGTGACTTTGAGAAATTCTCCTGATTGTTCCCCAAATGTCAACCAAACAAAAACCAAACCATACCTACTGATGTAATCCTGTGATTTTTGCCTTTGAAAACCTGACAGTAGACTGGGAACTTGCTTCCTCTGGTGGCTGCTGAGTCAGCCAGCTAGACAAGATCCCTGTCATGGTTGGATGAACAATAAACCTTATGCATTTGCATCAGTGGGTCTGTCCCCTGGTGGTCTCTTTGGGGATCTTCACAACTTGGGCACAACATTCATATGTCACAATGCTAGAGAGGTCAGAGGACAACTTTTGGGAGGTTTTTTTTTTTTCCTTCCCCCATGTGGGTCCTGGAAATTGAACTCAGGCCATCAGGCATGGTGTCAATGTACTTATAGCACTGGGCCAGCTGCTGGGCCCAGGCTCTCTGAACTTATTATGCCTTTTCTTTGGGCTTCTGGAGAACATTTCAGCTCCAGCCTTGTTGGCTAGAGGTGATATGTCCAGGAGTCACCTGTCTGTCAAAGAATATGGCATAGAGAAATACTTGAAAAATAACCATGTTTTTAAAAAGAATTTATGAGAGGCTATACTGTCCTTTGCAGTCTTTTTGACATTTTAAAAGACTGAGCAAGGCCTTGCCCTGGGATGCTCCTGTGCCAACACAGGAGGCAGAACCCATACAGTAGAAAAGTCAGGATGTCTTTTCTCCCAAATTCACACAGAGAGGCCAGTCTTGTCTACAAATCCAGTTCCAGAAAAGCCCGAGTTATGCAGAAAAACCCTGTCTCACAAATACCAAACCAACAAATAAAACAAAACCCCAAAAGTTACATTTCTGGATGAAGGGTGACTTGGTACCAAAAACATTTCTCATGGGTTTGGGGGAAGGGTTGGAGGGAGGGGACCTTCTCCAAGACTGAGCTTTGATTCAGCTGTGACACTGAGAACCTATTCCCTTCCCCATCAGTCTGTGCCTCTGGAGAGACAGACAGGCCAGATACCAGTCTGTCAGCACTGCCTCTTCTTATCCTGAAGTCAGAGGCCTCCTGAGTAAGTGGTTTCTGTCTGTCTGTCTGTCTACCTACCTACCTATCTACCTATCTACCTGTCATTTATTGCTCTTCCTCTCCTCATTCTATGAAACACACTCTGGGCTTAAACCCACTATGTAGCCCAGGCTGAATCTGATTTCTATATATATAGCTCAGGGAAGTCTGAACTCTTTGTGATTACAGGTGTACAATACCATGTTCAGGCTTTTCTCCTTCACTGATGAGTTTGGGGCACACAAAGTACATCAGCAATCTTCTAACATACCATCTCCTTCAAATATCGATGCCTTTCCAAGCACTGATCTCTTTTTCATTTTATTATTTATTTCTTGTTTACTTATTTACTTAATTTTTGAGACAGGGTCTCACCATGTAGTTCTGGATGGCCTGAAACTGTGTGGACCAGGTTGGCCTTGAACTGAGATCTCAGAGATCTGCCTGCCTCTGCCTCATGATCACTAACATTAAAGATGTGTACCACCACATCTGGCCTGAACACCAGTATTGGAACACCAGTTTCTGGCTCCAATATTCTTCTCTGTCTTTTCCTGAAAGGGAAAATCCCTCATGTCTAATCCCAACAGAAATGCCACTTGCTCTAAGACAACCCTTTTATCACAAAATGTATGTTTTCCCAGAAAATCCAGTATATATGTCTTTTAGAGTAATTCTGTTATATTAATTCTATTAAAACATTAAACTACATGGTGGTGGTATATGCTTTAAACCCCAGCACTCGGGAGGCAGAGGCTGGTGAATCTCTATGAGTTTGATTGAGGGCAGCTTGGTGTACAGAGAGAGTTGCAGGACAGCCAGGGCTGTTACAAAAAGAAATCCTGTCTCAAAAAACAAAACAAAACAAAACTATCAAACGTACAGTAATTGACCAGGCATGGCAGTGGTAGTATTTAATTCTAGCACAGAGAGACAGAGGCAGGCAGATCTCTGTGAGTTTGAGGCCAGCCTGTTCTACATAGCAAGTTCCTGAACAGCCAGGGCTACATAGAGAAACTTTGTCAAGCAAAAACAGTTTTCAGAGGATTGTGTTTATTTTAGCTCACAATTCCAGGTAACACTCCTTATTGTAGGGAAGTCGAGGCAGCAGGAACTTGGAGCAGCTGCTCACATCATATGCACAGTCAAGAGCGGGGAGAGATAAATTAATGCTCCCTTTCTCACTCTTTCACAGTCCAAAACCCAAATCCAGGGAATGGTGCCACCCACAGTTGGCCGAGTCTTCCCCACATCATGCCCACAGGCCAGCCTGACAGGGAGAGACTGTCTAACCGTTCACTACGACTCTCTTCCTAAGTGATGCTAGATTGTCAAAGTGACAGTTAAAACTAACCATCGCGTATCCTTAAGGAATATATTGTCAAATTGCCTCCTAAATATTTATGTTTATATGCATAGACTAATGCATCTCAACCTAGTTCAGAGAAGCTCCTTTTTTTGTAGAGATTCATTACAAGTATTTTTAATAAAAAGTTTGGAGGCTCATATAGATGAGGAGCTGGCAGACCATGACCGACCATAGAGATACAACTCCTTCTGAGACCTCCGAGCTTCCTAGAGAGAAACCGGACACGGACCCTTTCCATAGGGCACCTGCCTGACAGCATCCGCCACCCACTTCCGGTCCGCGCAGGCCGGGGCAGGTGCTGAGCGCGCAGTCAAGGCCGCGGCCGGGTCCGGGCGTGTCGGGACGGAGCAGGCTGCAGCGTGGCAAGGTGCCTGCGGCCCGGAGGTCGCCTCTCCACGCACAGCCGTGGTCTCAGGTAAGATCCACGCGGGTCGCGGCAGGGCCAGGCGGGGGTCCTAACGCCCGGTGTCCACGATCCGCGCGGGAAGACCTTGACCCTGCGACTCTGAAAAGCGACAAGCAGCTTATAGACGCAGATGCAGGACAGTCAGTGGAAGAATAGCCACGCGGCACCTTCTGTCTGCCAGAGGCCCGCGAGGAAAGAGCCACGAGGGCCTCTTCCCCCAGGGCTCCGGCAGAACGCGCTAGGTAATAGCTAGGACGTTCGAGAAAGCTAGATGCAGCAGAGAGACGAGTGCTGTAGACGGACGATGAGGAGTCGGTTTAAGACGCGTGTAGAGAAAACCACAAACATCCGATAGAATCTGTAGCAGAAGGTCGTGGCCCCTCTCGCCCGCTAGTTGCGCCAACAATCTGAGCGCCTTAATGCTTTGGGCTTGGAGCCTGTTTCTCCAGCCTGCTCGCCCGGAAGTAAACAAGACTCTTACGAGCTGCTTTGCAGCCTCTTCCCCCCCCCCCCAGGTGCAAAGTTCGCTTCCCACCTGTTATTCCCTCCCTCCCTTCCTCTGTTTCTCCTCTCCCTTTCTTCCAGCCAGATTGGTCTGGAACTCACTATCTTCCAGCCTAAGCCAGGTTCCAGAATTACAGGCAACGCCTGCCATGGCTGTTAATCTTCCTTTCTTTCGAGACAGGGTCTCACTGTGTAACCCTGACTGTCCTGGAACTCACTCTGTAGACCAGGCTGACCCCAAACTCACAGACAACCGCTTGCCTCTTCATCCCAATGCTGAGATTGAAGATGTGTGTGTGTGCGCCACTACACCTACTCGTTCTCTCTTTTTAAAAAAATGTATTTTTATTTTATGTGCATATTTGTCTATGTACTACAGGCATGCCTGGTGCCCACAGTGTCCTGAAGACACCACAGACCTTCTAGAACTGGAGTTACAGATGGTTGTGAGCCACCGTCTGTGTGCTGGGAACTGAACCTGGGTCCTCTGCAAGAGCAGTGGGTGCTCTTAATCACCGAGCTGCCTCCCCAGCCCCATCTTTCTCCCTTTTAAACCTCCCATGTTTTGGGAGGGAGACAGCTGTATATGCTGCTTGCATATCCTGCCTGTGCCTCAGCTTTCACTTACTCTCTTGACAGACTGTATCTACCCAACCTCCCATTCCCCACCCCTCCCAGGGCCTCCCAAACACCCCACTCCCATTTTCAGTCCTCTTTTTTGTTGGGATGCTGACTGATTTTTGCCAGCTTAGTCCCGGGCAGGTCTTATGCAGGTGACATGGCAGCAGTGAGTTCATGTGGGAGTGACCAAGTCATATCCAGAAGACAGCATTTGACAGTACTATCTCCTGTCCATCTTCTGCCTCTTGCTCTCCCCTCTTCCACTATGTTCCCTGAGCCTGGCCAGTGTAAGGGTGTTGACACAGATACCTCATTTAGGGAAGAACATTCAGCAGTTATAAGTCTCTGCACAAAGAGGCTTCCTTGACCAAGGCTGGGAGCAGCATAAATACTTAGCAGGTGGTTTGATACCATGTCTATTTCAGCAAAACCACAGTAGTAGGTTCTCCCTTAGGTCTGTAACATCCCTGGCTATGGATTTTTGGCCAGGTTTACAGTACCAGGCATGGATTTCTTCTTGTGGAGCAAGCCACAAATCGAGTCAGAAGGCAGTTGGTTACCTACATGCCATCCACAATTACACCGTTGGACATACTTTGTCTGGCAAGTCATTTGTGATTGTAGCATGTAAGCTTCACTGCTAGGTAATGCCAGCAGTGTGCTTTCTCCTGCTGGGGTCTATAGAGCACCTTCCAGCACTGTGAAAACTAGCTAACAGGAAGTTTTCAGGTCGCTTCCTGCTTGGTTTCTGAGTCCTGCGAGCAAACTGTGTTGTGTCTTCAGCAGCAGTGCTTTACCATCTAGTTACATGGGCCATCAGGAGCAGTGGCAATGGCCTGTGCGGTGTTGTTCCTAGACTGAGCACATCATCACAGTCAACCCACAAGTGAATTTGTTGGTTTTGGCCACAAAGTTTGTCTTGATTTTCTCTGCTTCATTGTTTCTACCCTGATTAACCTAAGCCCAGGTTAGCTGATAAGATTTAGAGGGTGTATGTTAGCATCCTGAGAAGAGTCGCCAGTGCAGAAACAGAGCTGGGTGGGTTGACATCTTGTGTGTCCTCTGTTCTCAGAATGGGTCTCTCCGTTGTCACACTTAGTTTTGCTGGAGCTTGAAGATGCTGAAGGAGCGTCTGGAGATGGCAGATCCTCAGCAGCAGATGGATGCTCCAGTAGTGAAGCTGGAGAAGGAGCTGCCATGGGGCCGGGCAGGGGAGGACTCCAGTCCTGAGGCATTCCGGCTGAGGTTTCGGCAGTTCCGCTACCAAGAGGCCGCTGGTCCCCAGGAAGCCCTCAGGGAGCTCCAAGAGCTGTGTCGGCGGTGGCTGAGGCCAGAGCTGCACACCAAGGAGCAGATCCTGGAGCTGCTGGTGCTGGAGCAGTTCCTCACCATCCTGCCCCGAGAGTTCTACACCTGGATCCGAGAACACAGCCCAGACAGCAGCAAGGCTCTGGCAGCCATGGTGGAGGACCTGATGGAGAGCACACCGGAGGCCAAGGCGGTGGGTGAGAAGAGGGTGTCCAGGCCTTGCGCAGTTGGTGTGGGAATCGAAACAGAGAGATTAGGAAGTGGTGGGAGTGGATGAGACATAGAACCATCATCCCCCAGGCCCCAAAGGAGCTTTCCAGAAAATGACTGCAGTCTTAGCAAGAAGAGTCGGGTTGAGATGACTCAGTAGGTAAAGCGCTTGCCATGCAAGCACAGGGACCCGAGTTCGGATCTCCGAGGTCTATGTAAAAGGCATACGAGGTAGCATGCATGTGTAATCCCAGTGGTGAGATGGGAGGCAGAGAGAGAAGCCCCAGCAGTTTGCAGTCCAGTTAGCCAGGCATCCTCAGCAGGGGTCACAAGAGTCCCTGTTATAAGTTAGAAGGTGAGAACCAACACTGGACGTGTCCTCTGCTTGACACACATGCCCATACTCACATATATGATCACACATATACAGCATATACACGTAGAACATGTGTTTTAAGAGAGCCATCTCTGGGGAAGACATCTGTGGGCAGGACAGCCAGATGCCATGGTTTTGGGCATTAGGACCCCCCTGGTGAGCCTCAATCCAGTGAGAGCAGTTTTGATTGTTTTGGGTCCACTGTGAGCTCTGCATAGCCTTGAGGAAGGGGCTAATGGCAGTGCCTCTGACAGTGGACCTGGGATTTCTTGTTCACCTTTAGGAACCTCTGCTCAGGCAAAACCAGACTTGTGGCTTCACTTTGTTACAGAAAAGCATTTTAGGAAGAGCAGAATGGGGTGTGTTAAAAGGCATTTTCTAGGGGTCAGGGAGATAGTTCAGTGGATGAAGCATTTGCTGTGAGAGGACAAGAACTGGAGTTTGGTTTTCCAGCTCCCAAGTAAATGCTGGGTAGGCATGGTGGTCTACTCAGGAGATGGAGTTGGCATCCACTGAGTGAGCTGGCTAGATAGACAGTAAAATCAGCAAACAACAAATTAGGTGACAGACTTTGCCTAAATACATTTAAGGTGCAGAGTGATAAAGGAAGACATTGAGAGCACCCATTGTCCTCTACATGTGATGCACATGCACCCACACACATGCGCAGACATCATACATACCCATGCCAAAAAAAAAAGACATTTTAAATAGCTTTTAGATTTTTATTTTGTTTTATGTGTGTGGATGTTTTGCTGCAAGTGTGTCTGTGCAGCATGTGCCTCTAGTGTCCAGATTCCTGAACTGGAGTTAGAACTAGTTATTAGCTGACACGTGGATGCTGCAAATTGAACCAGAGTCCTCTGGAAGAGCAGCCAATGCTGTTAACCACTGAGCCATCTCTGCAGCCCTTAAATAAATACCTTAAGGCCAGGAGTTGATAGAGAGAGAGATGCTCACGTTTTGGCTCACAGTTGATTTAGAAAGTGTGTCGGCAAGAGAGTGAAACAATTGTCCCCACTACCTCCACCTTCAGGAAGAGTGATGAATGCTGGTGCTCGCCTCACTTTCTCCCCTTTGTTTTAAAGATTCAAACTTACACTTTTTTTTTTGCTGTGTCTGTGTTAGCATGTGCACATATATTCACAGAGGCTGAAGAGGGCATTGGATGCCCTGGAGCTAGAGCTACAAGCACTTGTGAGCTGCCTAGTGGAGGTACTGGGAACCAAACTTGGGTCCTCTGCAATAGCAGTATGCACGCTGAGCTGCCAGGCTCCCTCTCCAGCCCTCACTCTCCTTTGATTGATTGTAGGGCCTCAGTGCGTGGGATAGTGCCATCTGCATTTAGGGTGTGACTTCCTGCCTCAGCTAACCAAATCTAGACACATACCTTCACAGATGTGCCTAGAGGTTTGTCTCTTTTGTGACTCTAGGTCCTGTCGAGTTAATTGTCAGTGTTAAAAACTAGGAGAGAGAAAGGGGAATAGGCAGGGCTTTGTTTCTACGAGAATGTCTCTGCAGAGCCCCACTTTCTATACAGCAGCTGTTTCTCATTTGATAGTTCACTCTGGGAGAGTTTAGGGTTCTTCATGTGTAAGAGGTCAGCAGCTTCTCTTTCCTCTTCCTTCTATCCCCTCCCCTTCTCCCTCCCTCACCCTCCCTCTCTTCTTTCTATTCTTTTTTTCTTTTTTAAACAGGGTCTACTATGTAGCCCTGGTTGGTCTGTAGTTCACTAATTAGACAAGGCTTGCTTTGAACCAAGAGAAAGAGAGAACCTCTTCCTTCTACTGAGTGCTAGGATTACAGGCTTGGAGCACCATACCGGGTTTAGTGGTGCTGGGAATCGAACCCAGGACTTCAGGGCTTTATGCATTTGAGGGGAGCACTCTACCACCTGAGTCACACCTCCAGCCTTGCTTTCCTTTACAGTTTTAATTCGGCTCTCTTTCACAGCCTCCCGCAGGTCCCATTCTAATTGGTGTGGGGTTCTTCTTAGGTTCCATGCCATGCCCAGGGAGAGCCGCTGGTCACAGCCCTTGGTGGAGGATCTTGGCAATCAGGCATCCCTTTGGGACCAGTGGAAGTCAAACCCGAGTGGGGGATACTTCAGGGAGGAGTTCAAAGCCTGGGCCCAAGCACTGCAGGACAGCTGAGCCAGGGCCCTGGAGACGGGACACAGGCCTTCCAGGAGCAAGGTAAGATGCCAGTCATGAGATGGAAGGTCCCTTCCACAAGAGACTTCATCATCATGAGCATCTCAGGAGCGTGGCTAACTCTGAGAGGACAGGGCTGGGACAGTCTTCTGAGCCAGAACAGGGCAGAGGACACCCAGACTCCTGGCTGGGGTCATCGTGGTACTGAAGTAATTCTCTCTCTGTCTCTGTCTCTCTCTCCCGAGATAACATCTCTCTGTGTAGCTCTAGCTGTGCTGTGCTGGAACTCAGTCTGTAGACCATCCTGGCCTCGAACTCAGAAATTCAGCTGCCTCTGCCTCTGCCTCCTAAGTGCTGGGTTAAAGGTGTGCTCCACCACTGTCTGTCCCTGAAGTAATTCTCTGTGGTTCTGAGATCGTGTGTGTTGGGGTGTGGTGCTTTTGAATTGTTGAACAACAGCCCTGATGCTTCTCTGTATTCTGCCTAGCACTGCCCATTCTTCATGGGGGTCCAGGTCTTCCCTCTGTGAGCACCAGAGACCAAGAGATTGCTGCTGGCTTCCTTGCAGCCACATCCCAGGTGAGCTAACATACCTGTTCTGGAGATTTTGCTGATTTGTTTATCTTTTGAGATGGGGTCTTATGTAGGCCAGGCTACCCTCAAACTCAACATGTAGCTGATGGGGCCAGAGAGCCGGCTCAGCAGTTGAAAGTGTCTCCTGTGTCCACAGAACACAAGGTAGGGTTACAGCATTTGTGTCGGTTGGATCATAGCTTCCTGTAGTTCTAGCTCAGAGGAGCTGAGGCTCTTTTTCTGGCCTCCCTGAGGACTGTACATATGTCTACCTCTCTCTCACACACACAAAAGTAAATCATTAAAAAAAAAATAAAAAAGAGGCGAGGAGGTCTTTAAGCTCTGGATCCTTGTGTTCCCACATCCTGAGTGCTGGGATTATGGGCATGTGATACTGGTTTGTGTGGTACGAGAATGGAGCCCAGGGCTTTAGACATGGTAGGTAAGCACTCTACCAGCTAGCTCATCCTTATTCCGAGGTACCATACGCCATTGTGCTTATTAAACATGGCTTTATTCTTTCCTTTAATTAAAATGTATTATTTATCCTCATTGTGTGCATGTGTATACAATGGAGATGTATACTGCATGTGTGAGGTCAGAGGACAAGTGTGTGTTTGTTTCCCACCTCCTTGTGGGTTGTCAGGCTTTACCTACTGGATAGTTATTTAGAAAAGCATAGCCTTAAGGTGGGGCTTGAGGGGACAGTTCTCCCAGGGAGTCCAGGGTCCAGGTCCTTCTGTCTTTGCTGTGCTTGAGTCTTTTTCTAATGCATTTAATGTGGTTGGGATGTACCACAGTGTTCATGTAGAGGACAGAGGACAGCTTGCTGGGGTCAGTTCTCTCCTCCCACCCTTGCACTTCTAAGAACTGAACTGAGGTCGTCTTGCTTGGCAGCAAGCACCTTAACTCACTGAGCTATTGCACCAGCTCTAGGGCTCGTACTTTTTTCTCTTGATTTATTTTTACTTTTCAGGTGTATGAATGTTTTGCCTGCGTGTATGTATGTGCATCACATGTGTGCCTGGTACTCAGAGTCTGATGCCCTGGTGGCATCTGATGCCCTGGAACTGTAGTTACAGGCAGTTATTAACTGTCGTGTGGGTACTGGGAACTGACTCCCAGTCCCCTACAGGAGCAGCTTTCTTTATCTACAGCAATCCTGTTGTTTCAGGGCCTGGGACCATTTAAAGACATGGCTCTGGCTTTCCCTGAGGAGGAGTGGAGGCACGTGGCCCCAGCTCAGATCGACTGCTTCGGGGAATATGTGGAATCACAGGACTGTGGGGTCCTTCCAGGTAAGACTGTTGCCTGCATGGGTGCTGCAGTTTTAGAGTCTTGCCCTAGCCATGGTGCTGCTGACAAGATAGTGTGCAGAGTGTGGGCGAGTCTTGGAGAAGTGTGCCCTTGACTAATGGGCACAGAGAAAGGCATGAGCAGAAAAGGAGCATTTGACCTGGTTCATCCAGCAGATGGCTACTTAACAGTGGCTGCATGCAGGCCTGTGTGGCAGCCTAGTGTTGGACAGAGAGTGTGCTGGATGAGAGAATGCAGAGTGAGTGTATACAAGCTAGTAAGTGTAGTCTAGATGAGGGCTGACTGGCTACATCAACATAAAGAGACCAGGGGAAGAGAATCACCAGGGTATGCTCTTCATAGAAACCACCGAGTTAGGTGTCTGTGTGTGCTGTATGTGCACATGTGTCTATGGATGCACATATCTGTGCTCATGCCCAGAGGGCAGAAGAGGGTATCAGGTTTCTTCCTTTGTCACTCTGCCTTAGTCCTTTGAGGCAGACTGGAGAGTGACTTTTTCAGCTAGACCGACAGTCCTAGTGATCTTCCTGTCTCTGCCACCCACAATGGTGGTGTTACAGGCATGCCTGAGACCTACTGGCCTTGTTCTATGCGCGCTTCGATCTGAACTCTGGGCCTCTGTTCGCACAAGTGCTTTTGACCACTGAGCCATCTCTCCAGCCCCACTGACTTAGATTTTGAAGGAAGTGAAAGTCTGAATTAGCAGTACGTTAAGTGGGAGGGTATTAAAATCTGTCATGCAGTTCAGTATCAGGCAGGGAGGTGGTAAGGAATAAAGAAAGGTCAGAGTTCAGGGTTCATGGACATGAAAGGTGTTGAGGTTGTTGACCAAAGGAAAAGAAAAGGAGCCATTAATGGACATACTAGGAAGCTGAGTATGGTTGTGCAGGCCTGTGATTTCCCCCTTCAGGATTGCATGAGTTCAAGACCAGCCTGGATTACAAAGTGATACTATCTCAGAAAGCCAAACCACCACCACTACCACCAAGATAAAGGGATACATTTGGAGAAGAAGACATAGTGCATGAAGCTCCTTGAGTGGTCACTGTTAGGAAGGCAGAAAAGGAAGTAAGAAAGAGTCTCCTTTCAGACATGCCTTTCCAGGGGGCCATAGCATCACAGTGAGCAAGGAGGCATCAGGCTGAGGAGGGATGGCACTACAAAGAACCATAGATAACATGATGGAGCCTGAAAGCGTAGGCAGCCATGGAGGTCTGGAGAGAAGAGATAGCAACCTGTAGAGCTCTCATTTCCTTTCAGATCCCCACGAACGAGGAAGTTCAGTCTTTGTAGATTTGGGGGATGGTGGTGGGAAGCCCGCGCCTTGTCTCCTCGACTGACCTAGCCTACCTGGCCTGTGGCATGCAGGAAACCCTAGAGAAGAGTGTAAAGATACAACAGGTGTTTGCCTGTGTGTGGAAGGAGCTGGTCTTGCTTGCATCTGCAAGTGGGAGAGAGGGTGGGGCTAGAAGGTCACAGCAGCTCTCTGGAGCTAGCAGAGAGACAAGGACAGAGCGAGGATGGCACCTGGTTTCTGGGCATGAAGGAAAGCAGTTGGAGGGTCTATGCTGGAACGTCATCACCCTGTTGACCTCTTTTGCCACACAGGTGCTGGGAACAAGGAGAAGGAAGTCAAACCCCAGCAGGAAGACCTGAAAAGAGCATTTGTTGGGTTGACTTCCGATGGGTTTGGAGAAGCAGCCATCCAGGTTCCTGGGCCAGGGGGTGCCTGTGAGCAGGAACCTGGGGCCTCTGGGACCAGTTTACCTGGGCTCCCTGCTCCCCAGCATGGGGTCCCCCTGCCGGATCCCCTCAACACTCACAATTCTTTCTGGAAGCCTTTCCAGTGCCCTGAGTGTGGAAAAGGCTTCAGTCGCAGCTCCAACCTTGTCAGGCACCAGCGAACCCATGAAGAGGAGAAGTCCTTTGGCTGCGTGGAGTGCGGGAAAGGTTTCACTCTGAGGGAGTACCTCACAAAGCATCAGAGGACCCATCTGGGCAAGAGGCCCTACGTGTGTGGTGAGTGCTGGAAGACCTTCAGCCAGAGGCATCACCTGGAGGTGCACCAGCGCAGCCACACGGGGGAGAAGCCCTACAAGTGTGCAGACTGCTGGAAGGGCTTCAGCCGGAGGCAGCACCTACTGGTGCACCGCAGGACACACACTGGGGAGAAGCCCTACACCTGTGAGTGCGGCAAGAGCTTCAGCAGGAATGCCAACCTGGCGGTGCACCGGCGTGCGCACACTGGAGAAAAGCCCTATGGCTGCCAGGTGTGCGGCAAGCGCTTCAGCAAGGGGGAGCGGCTGGTGCGGCACCAGAGGATCCACACCGGCGAGAAGCCCTACCACTGCCTTGCCTGCGGCCGCAGCTTCAACCAAAGGTCCATTCTCAACCGGCACCAGAAGACTCAGCATCGCCAGGAGCCCCCAGTGCAGTGAGCCTACCGTGGGGACAGCCCTGTCTCGGGACAACGTGTATTATTCCAGGCGGTCTGGGCAGTGCCCAGTGAGGAAGAGCAGAATGTGTCGAAGCAGGAGGAGGGCAGAGCGTAGTGTGTGCAGGGCTTCCAGAGAGCCCAGCGTCCTTCCCCTGTTGTAGGGAAACACAACCCTGAGCTTCAGGTTTTTGGTTTTTGGTTTTTGTTTGTTTTTTCCTCTCACAGTGGGATTTGGGAACCCGCTTCCTGAGCAAGTTTGGAGGGAAGGGCAGAGTTTTGTTGTATATTGTCAGCTTGAAGCTCATTTTTCTTTTCTTTTTGAGGTAAGGGCTCATGTTAGCTAAGATGGTCTTGAACTTCTCATCCTCCTGCCTCCCATCTTGCCAGTGCTGGGACTACAGGAGTGTGCCACCATGCCTGGTTTATGCTATTTTGGAGATGAACCCAGGCTTTGTGCATGCTAGGTGGGCTACTCTACTGACTGAGGTATGTGACATCCCTGAAGTTCAATTTTTGGAGAGAACTCTCTCTTGCCTGCGAGATTATTAGCTCTGGCCTGCCCTCCCTGCATCTGTTTTTCATTTGCAAATATTTATTAAGCACCTATTATGCTCCTGGCTCTGAGAATGCCCTGGTGATTGGAACCAGTGAGATCTTGGAGCTTGTGAGCAAAGCTGACTGAGTAGCTTGTAAGTATCCCAAAGCACGTGTTGTTGCAAGTGCCACATCCTGTGCCGGCCTGTCCCTGTGTGGGAGTCTCACATTCCCTCACCTCAGGTGGGGCCTTCTCTCATGCAGCCTGTTTAATTTTCCTTTCTTGGCAGCTTTATTGTTGTGGACTAGAACATCTTACCCTTATTTGTAAAGTCTCCCCGTCCTATTACTCCTGCACACTGTAACCACAGCTACTAGGAAATTAATATTTTGCTACTGATTGTTGAATAAATGTGGAAATATTTTAAAACAATTAGTAACTTCCCTGAAAATACCTGATGAGTTAGTCTGAAAGACAGACTACTATTGCATTACATTTGATGGTACTTTGGTATATATAAGACCTCTGAGAGTGAGAGTTGGGGGTGGGGGAGTTGCTGAGGTTTGAACCTATGGCCTGACACATGCTAAGCAAGCATCTTGTCACTGAGCTATATCTCCAGCTCTATCCCTCTCCTTGTTTAGAAATTAATGTTGAGGCAAGGTTTTCATAAGTTACTCAGGCTGGCTTTGGAATTACTTTGTAGCCCATGCAAGCCTTGAACCCTCGCACTCTATCCCTCTGGAGTAGCTGGAACTGCACATCTGCTCCAGCAGGCTGGCTGTCCTCTTTGTTCTCACCTCATGTATCCTGTGTTTATTGAGGTCCTGCAGTGCAGGTGGGAACATTTCTGAAAGCTTAGTAAGCTTTCTGAGAGCGTCAGTAAATCAAACAGGGGCCATCACTGAGCTTGGGCTGGAGAGGTGGCCCTGTAGTTAGAGAGTTGCTACTCTTGCAGAAGACCCAGTTTGGTTCTAGCTGCTCACACCAGACTGTAACTGCAGCTCCAGGGGATCCAACACACTCTTGCAGGCTTCTGTCTCTTAACCCCTTCGGGTACTTCACTGCCATACACAGAATATGAATATGAACATAATTAAAAATAAATCTTCACAGGCTGGAGAGATTGTAAAGCTATTAAGAGGGCATGCTGCTCTTGCAGAAGACCTGAGTCTGATTCCCAGCACCCACACTGAATGGCTCAATACTTCTGTAACTCCAGCTTGGAGAACCTCTTCTGGCCTCTGCACACGAGTGCATACCCATGCACACACACATATACTTGTAAATAACATTTTTGAGAAATCCCTGAGCTTGTAGGACTCACATCTTAGTGGATGAACTTGATCTTCAGAGCCCATGGATAGCCTCTGGGTCTGAGGAATTTTTGTTGGTTGTATTTTTAAGATATGGTCTCACTATGTAGACCAGGCTGGCCTCCAACTCAGAGAAATCTGGCTGCCTTTGCTTCCCAAATGCTGGGGTACAGAGTAGGACTTATGCCCCATCAGCTTCTTGCTCTGAGTTAAATTTCCCTTATGAATAGTCCCTCTCCTCCAGCACTTGGACTCTTGTCATCAGACATGAGTGCCAACTCTTTTATTTCTGTTATTGTGATCAAATTACTTGACCAAAAACAGGCAAGGGGTGGGGGTACGGGGAGAGTGGGATTTGGGTTGTGGCTCCAGGTTATAGTCAGTTTCTATGGGAAAGTTGCAGTAGGAGCTGGAAACACTTGGTCACATCCACGGTCATGATGAAAGAGCTGGAGAGGTGGCTGTGGTGGACAACTGCTCTCAGAACAGAATTTGGGTCTCAGGTCCCATGCTGAGTGACTCAAGATCACTTCTAACTCTAGCTCCAGGGGATCCAGTGGCCTTTGTTGACCTTTGCAAGTACCTGACTACACACAGAGTGATTTTTTTTTTTTTTTTTTTTTTTTTAACAAATCTTATAGAATAAAGAGCAAATAAGTTTGAGGCCAGCCTGGTCTACAGAGTGAGTTCCAGAATAGCCAGTCTTGAAACCCTGTCTTGAAAAAACAGAGGGATTCTCATTCAACACAGGCCCAGATCCTCTGACCAGGGAACTGTGGGCCACTGTGGCCTGCACTGTCCCATGTCAATTAATGTGTTGTCAAGACAGTTACCTACAGATATGATCACAGGCCAATCTGATCTAATCGAAACTTCCCAGGAGACTAGACTTGTCAGGTTGACAGAACATTTCCTTGTGGATTCCTGGGACTCTCCCTAGCATCAGGCTTCTTCCTAACACCATAATGACTCCCTCTATCAAGATACCTCTTTAACTGCTCTCCCTCTCTGTCCTTCCCCCAACTCAACTATCGAGTTCCCTCATGTTTTCCTCCCCCTCCCCACTCCCCTCACCCTCAATTTACTCAGGAGATCTTGTCTATTTCCCCTTCCCAGGGAGATCTGTGTATGTGTCCTCTAGGGTCCTTGCTACCTAGCTACTCTGGGGTTACAGACTGTAGACTGACTGGTCATCCTTTATGTCTAATACCTACTTATGAGTGGGTACATACTGTTTGTCTTTCTGAGTCTGGGTTACCTCACTAAGGATGATTTTATTTTCTAGTTCCATCTATTTGCCTGCAAATTTCATGATGTCATTTGTGGTGATATCTTTCTTGGACAAATAAAGCTTGCCACTAGCTAACCATAGAGGTCTGGAGGTCTGTACTGATAGACAGGAAGTGAGGTACCTGGGCAGAAACAGGATATAAGCAGGGAGAAATGGGGAATTGCTCTTGTCTGCTGAGATGCTTAGGAGGTAAGGTGTGTTGTGGCTTGCTCCTTCTCTCTGATCTCTCAGCATTTCCCTCTATATCTGATCTGGCCTTTTATTATATAGAACAATTAAGAATTCCTTTTACATATTGGCACCCAATATGGGGCATGAACCCATGACCCTGAGAGTCTCATGCTCTACTGACTGAGCTAGCTGGGTTGTCTGTATAGCTAGAGGCAAGCTCCATTCTCTGACTCCCAGACAGTCTTTATTTGTGCAAGAAAGATATCACCACAATCATTGTTTTTTATAGTTGAGTAATACTCCATTGTGTAAATATACCACATTTTCTTTATCCATTCTTCATTTGAGAGTCATCTGTACAACCTGAGGCTGGAGATGTGGCCCAGTAGGTAAATATTTGCTTGTGTAAGCATCAGGAAAAAAGTTCAGATCTATCAATTTCCTGGGATGAAAGGATTTTCCTGCTGTTGAAGTCTTTGAATTTTGCTTTTACATTTATTCATGATTGCCAAGGTGCACATGTATCAAAGTCAGAGGACAGTTTTCAGGAATCAGTAAGTTTTGGGAATTGAATTTGCCGTTCATCAGGCTTGGTGGCAAGGACCATTTTTTGGCTCTTGCTGTTCATAAATTTGAGAACTGTAGATAGCAAAGCCTTGTGCCATGGCTTTGACTGGAATGCTGAGACAGTCTCTTGTTAAGTGTGCTGTTACAATTGCAATCTATAGCTTTGCTCAGGGTGCTTCCTGATACCTTTCTACTAAGACTTCGTTTTCATTTTGAATTATAAATAAAATATGTAGAGGTAGGGAAATGGCTCAGTCAGAAAAGTATTTGCTGTGCAAGCATGAGGACCTTGGTTCAATCTTTAGAACCCACATATAACCTTAGCTTGGTGGAGCTTATTGGCCAACCAGCTTAGTTAATAGGTGAGATCCAGGCTAGTGAGGTACCATGTTTTAAAATACAAGGTGGGTTTCATGAGGAATGACTCCTGCGGTTAACCTCTGGCCCCTATACATATGTGCACATGCACATGTATCCCTACATACATGAATGTGTGTGTACATACAACAAAGATATGTGGTCTTAACTAACAGTACATGTGATTTTTATTTTCCAGTTCTTGGCAGGCAATGGTAGCATTTAATTTTTTAATTATTTGTATGCTGTGACACTGTGTGTACGCGCACGCTGTGATACTATTCCTGGGAAGATGTAAACTAATGTCTACTCACCCCAGATAGGGAACCAACAACAGACCAGAGTACCAGTACCACCAAGGCCCAACCTGCCAAACAAATGAACCTATTGGGTTACTTATAATATGGGGGAGGGGTGATTTACAGGAACAGTTGCATCTCTGAAGCCCACCCCAGCATGGGTGAGGGATCATGAAGGTTTATCCATGGAGCTCACTGCAGGACTTGCAGGCATTTTGACAGACTGGAGAATTGCCTCTCTGCATTCCTCAAACTGAGTCTGTAAGTTTGGGGAGCTCCTGTGAATCTGGTCCATTTCAGGGACTTCCTGAGACTTGTGAGTTGCTTACTGAATTTTAACCAGCTTCCTCTTAGAACTTCCTTAATCTCAATAAGCTTCTCTCTGAGGTGGCATGTTCATTTGGAGGAAATTGCTACACAACAGTGTGTGCAGGCACACACATTTCACAACACCTGCTCAGAGGGCAGAGGACAATTTGTGGAAGCTGGTGCTTTCTTTTACTATGAGACTAACAGATTAGACTCTAGTCAGTCTTGGTACCAAGTACCTTTATCTAAAAGCCATTTCATCAGCACCTTCAAATTTAAAATTTGTTAATTAATTTTATGCATATAAGTGTTTTGTCTGTATATGTGTCTGTGTACCATGTGTGTACCTGGTTTCCTCAGATCCCTGAGGACTAGTGTTATAGGTGGTTTTGAGCCACCATTTAGATCATGGAAGTAAACCTGGGTCCTCTGGAAGAGCAGAGAGTGTTCTTAACCCCTGAACAATCTCTCCAGCCCTGCTCCCATTATTACTATGTATATGAGTGCTTTGAATGTGTATATGTGCCCCACATGCATGTCTGGTGCCCATGGAGGTCAGAAGAATGCACCAGATCCCCTGGGACTAGTGATATAGCTGTCTGGATGCTGGGAAGAACATCACTTAGCCACTGAGCAACCTCTCCAGCTCCCATCATTGAATTTTTGTCTAGCAAACCCCATTCCTACCTTGTTAGCTGTGTCCACAGTCCATGTTAAGCAAGTGCAAACTTTATCTGAGATGCCCACAGCAAGAAATGCTGGAGTCTGTACAAAGGCAGTTATTTCTGTTTCTTCTGTTCCTGAGCCAGATTAGGCAATGCAGGTGGCTTCCTGCCACCCAAGCCCAGTGGCAGGCTTCTGATGGCAGGGGCTGAACTGAACTTCTGTGTAACCTTCTGTATATTTCAAAGCCAGGCAGGGAACAGGGCTTTATATACTAAACCTAACATTTGTGTGTTTCTCTGAATGAATCATAATAACAATCAAAAATAATGTGTGGACACCAGAGGACAACCTTGCCTGTTGTTCCTCAGATGGCCATCCATCGTTTTTGTTTTGTTTTGTTTTAATAAAAAATACATTTGTCTATTTTGCATGTGTCTAAGTTAAAGGACAGCTTGAAGAAGTTGGTTTCTTTCACTGTGTAGTAGTGGGGCTCGAATTCATGTTATCAAGGCTTGGAGGCAAGCACCTTTACTGCTGAGCCATCTTGATTTTCCCATCTTGTTGAACAACAATCTGTTTTTACATTTATCTTTATGGGTGTATATGTTTTTCCTGCCTTTATGTATGTTGACGTGTGTTCCTGGCACCTCTGGAGGTCAGAAGAAGACGTTGACTCCCCCGAAACTGAGGTCATGAAAAATTATGAGCTATCATGTAGGTTTGAAATTGAACCTGAGTCTTCTTCTATAAGAATAAGTGTTTTTAACCACTGAGCAATCCAACTCTCCATGTTAGGATTGTAAGACAGGGCCTTTGACTGGTCAGGAACTCACCAAATAGGCTAAGCTGGCTTGCCAGCAAACCCCAGGGGTCTTCCTGTTTCCACCTCACCACAGCACTCTGGTTACAAATGTGTATATAGTGATGCTCAGCTCTTTATCTGCATGTTGGGGTTTTGAACTCAGGTCCTGATGCTTACACAGCCAGGGCTCTTACCTGCTGAGCCATCTCTCCAGCCCCTACATTCAGTTCTTTGTAGAAATGCAGGATGAGGAGCTGGAGAAATGGTTCAGCAGTTAAGAGTTCTTGTTGCTTTTCCAGAGAATGTTCAGTTCCCAGCACCCACTGTTACTCCAGATCTAGGGGCTCTGATGCCCCCACAGGTACCCACACATATGTGTGCCACTCGCACACAATTAAAAATAAATCTTTTAAAAGAAAACTGTGGACTTTGACTTCTTACCCTTACTGGCCTGTTTTCACAGTAATCAACTACTTGTTGCTTCCTGTGTAGGCAGTCAGTTTTTGTTTAGTACTTGGAATGGAATCTATACCTTGCTCATATTTGGTGTTGCTACACTTGTAGTGCTAGGCCATAATTTATTATAGTGCATTCATGGATTTAAACATTTGATAGTGAACAGTCCACAGGGTTATAGAATTTGACCCTCAGTATATTTCATCTTTGGCCAATGGAAGGAAGCCTCTTTAATTCGGCTTTATAAAAAATTTGTGTGTGTGTGTGTGTGTGTTCATATGTGCATGTGTGTGTAGGCCTGAAGTTGATATCTTGGTTTCTTTCCACATTTATCATACTGAGGCAGGGTCCTTTACTGAACTCAGAGTTTACAAATATGGCTAGCCTCAGCTACACAGCTTTCCCAGGGGTCCTCCACCTCCCACCTGGCCAGCCAGAACTGGGCTTTTTTTTTTTTTTTTTTTTTTTTTTCATTAAAGTTCCCAGGTAAATTCCTTTTTTGAGGCAAGGCTTCATTGTCCTAGAACTTGCTCTGTTCCAGGCTAACTCCATATTCAGTAGATCTGCCTGCTTCTGTCTCTTAAGTACTGGGATTAAAAGCAACTGTCCCAACACCAGACCCCCTGAATGACTTAATGTGTGAAAATCTATTATTTTTCCAGAATCTTTCACAGGATGTCTACTTTGGTAAATATATTTTTGTGTAAAGTGATTACTAGAGATCAGCTAGAATTGTGTCCGATCCTGCACTCTTGAGGAGAGCTCATTTCATTACCCTAACTTTCCTCAAATACTCTATCAGCTGAACTTTGTAAGTTTCCTGTGGTCAATTAAGGTCTTTGTTTAATAAGTACTAAAACATCAAAGCAATGTTGGGGAAACATCTGATATGCCTTCCTTGACATGAAAGCAACTGCCATGCAGGCTCCTGTTTGGAGAATAGAACCTCATCCTGAAGTTTATGGGGTCAGATTTTGAGGAAACAGCATATGTGTCATCATTGTTTTGTTGCTGTTTTTTCTTTTCCCTGTGAATCAGTCACTAACCCTGCCTTCAGTTTATCTTCTGTGTTAGCAATATTGGAAGTTATCTGTTTGGCTTACAGAATGCTAATCTGCAAGCCAAGAATATGTACTTCTGCCAAGAGTATGTACTTCTGAGCGCCAGGTCAGATACCCAAGACTGCACTCAAGTGAATGGGAGGCAAGGCCCTGGAGATGGAGCTGCCTATAAGAGCACTTGCTTCTCTTCTAGAGGCTCCAGGTTTGGTTCCCAACATCTGCTTCCCTTGGCTCACAACTGCAGGGAATCTGATGCCCTCTTCTGACCTCTGTTGGGAACAGCTTCATAACACACACACACACACACACACACACACACACACACACACACACACACACACACACATAAAAATTTAAAGTCTTTATATATATATTTATTATTTTTTCTTATTTTACATATCGATCCCAGTTCCCTCTCACCCCCATCCCAGCCACCCCCCCATTCCACAGGGAGGGTGATGCCTTCCAGGAGGGCTCATCAAAATCTGTCAAGTCATTTGGAGTAGGGCCTAGGCCCTCCCTCCTGCCTCTAGGCTAAGGGAGTCTCCCTCCATGGGGAATGTGCTCCAAAAGTGCTTTCATGCACCAGAAACACATCCTGGTTCCACTGTCAGAGGTCGCTCAGGCTGCAGGCCTAACTGAGACCCACATTCAGGGAGTCTCTTGTTTCCCAGCTATCAGTCTGAGGTCCATGAGCTCCCCCTTGTTCAGGTCAGCTGTGTCTGTGGGTTTCTGTAGCTTGGTCTTGACCCCTTTTCTTATCACTCCTCCCTCTCTGCAACTGGATTCCAGGAGTTCGGCTCAGTGTTTAGTTGTGGCTGTCTGCTTCTGTTTCCATCAGCTACTAGATGAGGGCTCTATGATGGCAGACATGGTAGTCATCAATCTCAGTATCAGGGAAGGGCATTTAAGGTAGCCTTTTCATTGTTGCTGGGTTTGTCAGTTGGGGTCATCCTTGTAGGTCTCTGGACATTTCTCTAGAGTCAGTTTTCTCTTCCAACCTATAATGGCTCCCTTTATTATGGTATCTGGTTTTTGTTGTTTTTTTGTTTGTTTGGTTTTTGGTTTTTTCTCAAAAGAATTAGTGGTGGATCTGGAGTGGGGCTATTACAACAACCCTGTTACTCTGGGTTTGGAGATTTATTTACTGAATGAATGTATTGTCTCACTTTAAAGATCTGTTTTGGATGAAACTAATGGTGGCCCATGCCTTAACCATGTGGCCTGGTTAGCTTCAATTGTCACCTTGAGACATACTGAGTCATCTGCAGAGAGGGAAGCTTCAATTGAGGTGTTTCCTAGATCAGACTGTCCTCTGGGAAGCCTGAGGGGTGTTGTCTTGGTTACTAATTGATGCCGGGGCACCCAGCTCACTTTGGATGCCACTGTTCCTATCCAGGTAGTCTTGGGCTGTATAAGAGAGCTAGGTAAGTGTGAGCCTGCAAGCAAGCAGCCAGAGAACAAGTCTCCATGGCTCCTGCCCTGGCCTCCCTCAGGGGTGGACTGTGGCCTGGAAGTCATATAGACCTGTTCCTCTCCAAGATGCTTCTGGGTAGAATGTTTATCACAGCAACGGTGAAACACGGCCAGTACCACACCTTTGCAAAGAGCTAATGAGGAAGGTCAGGTTGTACTCGAGCTGATGTTGGAGGTTCCTGCAAGCTAGTTCCTGCTCCTTTTGACTCCCATTTGCTAGAGCTAAACAAGGCTCTCTCCCAACCTGGCAACTTCACCTGTCATTTTCCTGGAGGAGTTTACTTCCAAGAATGTTCTGGAGTCCACAGAGGTCACTTTAAGCCTGTGGGAGCAGCTTGCAGAAAGATCTAAGGCAGAAGATTGGGAAACACGGGCAACTGGCAGAGTGCAGTCCCACTGAAAATGCCACACTGACATCCAATTAGATTAGCACTTCTAAGGCTTTCTCAGCAGGTTTAGTGCATGAGGGGGGAAAAAGTTATAATGGGGGCTGGAGGTGTGGTTCAGCTCTCTCTCTCCTCTCTCTCCCTTCCCCCCTCTCTCCCCTCTCCCGCTCTCCCCCTCTCTTTCCCCTCTCCCCTCCTCTGCCCTCCTCTCTCTCCCTCTCTCTCCCCTCTCCCCTCCTCTCCCCTCTCCCTTCCTCTCTCTCTCTCTCCCTCTCCCTCCTCCCTACCTCCGTGTGTGTGTGTGTGTGTGTGTGTGTGTGTGTGTGTGTGTGTGTGTGTGTACACATGAATGTGTGAATGCAGGTACTCGCTGAGGCTGGAAGTCTGTCAGATCCCCTGAAGCTGGAGTTACAGGCAGTTGTGAGTGGCCCAACATGAAGGCTGGGAACCAATTCCAGTTCCTCTGGAAGAGCAGCAAGTGTTCTTAACTGCACAGCCATCTCTCCAGCCACAATTTTCAATTTCTTATTTATGGAACTCTTTCTCCTGTGAGGCCTTTGAATATATATACTTCAGTCAAAACAGGCCATGATGAAGGAAATGTGTTACACATCCATTGGAGATGACATTTACATGGACAGCAGAATATTTCATCTGAACTTCTGTGTCCTGGATTTGTATTGGGTGTGCATCAAGTAAGTGTGGCATCTTAGTTACTTCTCTGTTGCTGTGATCAAACACCATGACAAAGGCAACTTAAGAAGAAAGGGTTTACTTGGAGCTTCTAGAAGAGTCCATCGCCATCACGAAGGGGAGCATGGCAACAGGCAGGCAGGTGTGGTACTACAGCAGTAGCTGGGAGCTCATCTCCATCCATGGAACAGGAAGCAAAGAGACCTAGCTTGGGATGACACGTGTCTTTTGAAACCTCAAAGCTTGCCCCAGTGACAAACAACCACCAATGGAGTACCAAATATTAAAGTACCCGAGACATGTGGAGGGCATCCATTCAAATCACCTCACGTGGAGTCTGCACCTGGCTGACTTTGGCAATTCATTGGATATGGATGAGAAGGTTTTGGACAGCCCAGCCTGTGTTGATGCCTTCTGTGCACTCCCATTTCTGCCCTGCTGCTCAACACTCAGCACAATCATGAACTGTAATTGCTTTTTTATTTATTTTTTAACTCTTTCCTCTCCTGGTGGGGGAGGGGGTACCACCTAACTCTCAAATAATCACATAGAGACTTATTTCTAGCCAGCTTTCCTTAACTTAAACTATCCCATCTACCTTTTGCCTCTGGGCTTTTGCTCTTTTCTATTTCTGTATATCTTTTCTTTCCTTCTTATTCTGTATCTGGCTGGATGACTGGGTGGCTGGTGCCTTGCATCTTCCTCTCCTCCATTTTTCACTTTTTTCTTCATTTATTCTCTTTGCCCACCAACCCTATTTCTCTGTCCTGCCTAGTTATTGACCATTCAGGTCTTTATTAGAACAACCAGGTGGGTTAGGCAGGCAGAGTAACAACACAGCTTCAGAGAGTTAAACAAATGCAAAGTAGAAGAATGTAACACATCTTTGCATCATTAAACAAATGTCCCACGGCATAAACAAATGTAACACATATTTAACTAATATTCTACAACAAGGAACTCTTAAGTTCAACTGCTTGGCATGTGTACAGTGTGATAGCCTACAACTTACTATGTAGAACAGGCTGAACTGAACTCAATATGCCTGTCTCAGCTTCCTGCATGTTGGTGATTACAGACATGTTCCATTATGCATGGATGCTTATTTTCTTGAGTATGTGTGTGTCTTTGTCTGTGTTATGTATTTGTGTATGTGCAGTGTGCAGATGCTATGGCATGCATGAAGAGGACAGAGGACAACCTCTGGTGTTGACCCACACCTTCCACCTTGTTTTGAATATTCTTTAATTCTCTTGGTTTTAATCTAGAAAAACAGATTCCCCAGACGCTATTTGCTACACTTTAGGCAATTCGTTGGAACACAATCCATAGAAACAAAATCCTGGTGGCTTTGCAGAAGATGCAGTAACAAGTGTAGGCATCTTTGAAACAAGCCCAGGCCGCCCACTCAAGCTTTATGAGAACGCTATTTTTATAGGATTCAGATACTGTGAATTCTCCAGCCAGAGAGAGTTCCTGCCGGCTCCCACTTATAGGCTCACGTATGTCTCAAACAGGTCCTGATGGGTAATTAGTACACCCCAGCAAGGAGGAGCCAGCAGGCAAGGCGGACACTCTACACCAACCTCAGCCCCATGCCAGCTCCAGAATCAGCACTTGCTGCTAGTTGACACTGCGCATGCTCCTCAGCCATGCGCCAGATTAGGGCAGAACCCAGTGAGCCCAGGCCCACCAAGGGAACTCTTAGTTACCCACCACTGAATGCTCCAGTCTAGCTAGTCCACGAGCCTCCAGGCCCCTCCTGTCTCTGCCTTTTGTCTCACCGCAGGAGCGCTGGGATTATAGACTTCTACTACCATGCGGGTCTTTACATGAGTTAGGGGATTCACACTCCAGGTTTCATGAATATACAGTAAGAATTTCCCCACTAAGCTATCTCCCCAGCCCGCGATTCTCTTTTCTTTCCTAACTGGATGTTATGGTTCTCATCTGAGACACTCCCCTCAGCTCATGTATTTGAACACTTGGTCTCCAGCTGGTGGTGCTATCTTGGGGTCCTGGAATCTTTGGCAAGTAGGTGTAGAGCACTAAACTGGCCTTGAATGCTGTAGCCAGTTCAGCTTCTAGTCTAGCTCTCTGCTTCCTGACTCCTTCCATGATGTGACCAGCCACAAGAACCTGTCACTACAGACCAAGTTGTTCTAGTGGCCATGCTTTCCCACCATTATGGATGGTGCCTTCTGGAACTGAGAGCCATACACACCTGTCTTCCCTTGGGTAGCTTTCTGTTAGGTATTCAGTCATAGAGATGAGAGAAGCTAACAAAATGTTAATAATGGGCTGGAGAGAATGACTCAGAGGTTAAGAGCATTGGCAGCTTTTGAAGAGAACTCAGGTTTAGTTCCCAGCACCCACACAGTGGTTCACAATTATCTATAACTTCAGTTTTAGGGAATCCAATGCCCTCTTCTGACCTTTGTGGGCACCAGGCACGCACACGGTGCACAGACAAACATGTGTGAGGTCCCCGGAGCAGGCCCCAAAGTGGCAGTGCTTATGGCAATGACTTGAGAACATATGCATGTGTGAACATTAAACAAAATAGTTTTAAAATTGTCTATTTATACTGTTTTCTTTGATTACTTCATACATGGATGTAATGAATTTTGGTCATTTCTCCCTCCAATTGACCTCTTTCACCCTGCCCTGCTAAGCCTCATCTTCCTCGCTAGCCAGTTCCCACTTTCATGGCTGTTTTTGTGTGTGTGACCAACTGAGTTTAGTTAGAGTTTCTTGCCAGAGCGTGGGTGGAATGCTATTTACTGGAGCATGGGCAACTGACTTGTTACTACAGCACTTGAGACATTACTCCTCCTCCCTCAGCCATCTTTAACCCTAGGGAATTGTGGGTCTTCCTGAGATAAACCCTCCATGGTGGAATGTGGATGAACCCAGTAAGGTTTTCTTCAGGTATCCACAATTGCTGAGAGTTCATGGTTACAATAGCTATGTCATGCCAGGGATACAGGGCTCCATAGTGTTCCTCTCCATTCTCTGGCTTTTACACCTTTGTTCACCTCCTCTTTGATGTTCCTTAGAGGAGGTAGATGCAGGTGTCCAACTTAAGAGTCAATAGGTTCTGTTCCTTAATGGTCCCACTGCTTCTTAACATTGGGACACTGGGAGCCAGGCTTCCCACCATGGGCTCTTGAAGGAGCAAGCCACAGCCAAACTGTGGCATTCTGCCCATGGCCTTCATAGCCATGTTGATAACAGAACATGAATGCATTCATTTCATGCCAATAGTACCAAAGTCTTGTCTTATTAAAACATTACTAAGAAATCTAAGTTCAAAGGCTTTTTCAGTGATCTGTGCAGGGTATTAACCGACAGTTGACTTCCGGGATTACTCAAGGCTGGCAAGGGTTCCTGAACCAGTTACCACTTACGTCTTGCCGGTCTAACAGGGTGGGAAAGTCTGAGCCTTGGGACCCAGCTTCCGTTCTGCTGTTTTCCCTCCTGACCGCCGTGGGTTACTCACCTTGAATTGGGAACGTTTGCATTGACACCTGTAAATGTATTCATCCTTTTAATTTATGTAAGGTTTTTTGTACTCAATTCTTTAAGAAATGACAAATTTTGGTTTTCTACTGTTCGGTGAGAACATTAGGCCCCAGCAACACGTCATTGTGTAAAGGAAAATAAAAGTGCTGCAGAAAAAAGAAAGGAAGGAAGAAAGAAAGAAAGAAAGAAAGAAAGAAAGAAAGAGAGAAAGAAAGGAAGAGAGAAAGAAAAGAAAAGAAAAGAAAAGAAAAGAAAAGAAAAGAAAAGAAAAGAAAAGAAAAAGAAATCTAAGTTCAAAGTCTCCTCTGAGGCTCAGGGCAAACAGCTTGGCTCTCAGTCTGAAAACTGAAAAACAAGTTGTTGTATACTTTAAGGTACACTGAGAGGGCTGCCAAAACCTACCAAGGGAAGCATTAAATTGCAGCAGGGTCACAAGGCCATGGACAGCTCTGCCTCAGTGGCATTGCTTGTCAGAGGCTCTACAGTTGCCTACTTGATTGAGCTGGCTTCCTGCACAGACTGCAGCTGTCCTAGATGAGTACACCTCATTACAGGTTGTGCCGCCTCCGCTTGGGTTCCACTTTCAGCTTCAGTTGTATACCTTTAGCAGGCTCTTTAGTTCTGCAGCAAACATCTGTCTGACCTCCCAGGCTTCCCTTGGAAATGATGGAAGCCCCACAACTCCACCACTCTTCCTCCTGCGAGTCTGAAAAATCAAACAGCATGTAGACGCCTCTATCTGCCAACAGCATCAACTATGCTTAAGCCAATATGAACCTTGGTTGCAGCCAAGGATTGAACAGCTGGGAAGCAGGGAGCGGAATCTCAAGGCATTCCTTGGCTAGGACAGGAGGTCTGTCTCTGGCACATCTTCCTGATGCCAGAGTACAGATTCCATTTAGTAGATGGACATGGTGGTTGTACCATACTGTAAACGCATTAACGTTTGCATCCAGCCAGGAAGAAGAGAGGAAGGCAGGTGCTGCTGCTGCTGCTGCTGCTTTTTCTTTTTCTTTTTATTCATTCTAGAACAACAACCCATGGGATGGTGCTACCCATACTTTGAATGGATCTTCCACTTCAGTAACCCCAGCTAGGGCTGGGATTGATGGCACATGCCTTTGGGAAGCAGAGGCAGAAAGATCTGAGTTTGAAGGGGTCTGTATGTATGTTACAGCAGGTTTCCCCGCCGGCTGCCGCTGGTTCTGCCGCCATTGTCCTGCAACCACGTGTGCCCCAAATAACACTCAGAGACTCTGTATTTGATACAATCCTGTTGGCCAATTACCATTACTGTTTATGGGCTAGCTCTGTCTTAATTATTAACCCATTTCTACTTATCTAAGTATTTCCACGTGGTCGTCTTATCGGGGAGCCACGCAGCAGGCTTCCTGCTCCTTCCCCGGCTACATCTTGACTCCTACTACTTCCTTTCTCCTCCTCCTGGTCTCCTAGCCCCGCCTATCTTGTTTTCTATTGGCCACAGGGCTTTATTAACCAGTATGAGAAACATATATACAGAATAACATCTCCCATCATCTCCTCTTTTCTGTCTAAAATAAAAGAAGGTGTTTAACCTTAACTTAGCAAACGTGGCGGCAGGACCAGGAGGCCGGCGGGGAACCTGCCGGTAACATAATGGTGTCAGAAGCGGGATTGAGAAATTTCGCTTAAAACTTAACAAAAGCTTAAAAAATAGTTTTTAGAAACAAGGGAACAGAGACTTCTTGGTAGCAGCATTTTCTTGATTGGATTTGTTTTGCTATAGACAGAGATTTGCGCGGCTCCTTTAAGGGAAGTTTCCAAAATTAGCATAAGCGGCAAAAAGCCGCCTGGCTTTTAAAGAGCTCTGCTAACAATTCATTGGTGTGTAGGAGAGCTGCAATAAAGGTTTACACTGTGTTTTTAAAAATACGCTGGCTTGGGAGAGAAAAAGAAACAGGATACAATGGTTTAAAAAAGAAAAAAGGAAGTAGAATTAATCCTAGTACTCGGCAGACAGAGGCAAGCAGATCTCTGTGATTTCAAAGTAAACCTGGTATGCACTGAATTCCAGGATTCCAGGACAGATAAAAATTTCACAGAGAAACTCTGTCTCAAAATATGTAAAAATAGAAATAGAATAAGTAGAGTAATAAAAAAGCCACGTAAAGATGGAAAACACAGAGAAATTTTGGATATTTTACGCGATTCTGTTGTCTTTAAATTATTTGATTGCTGAGAAAATAACTACTGATAAAAGAAATACTGCTGGATTAATTCAATTTATATATTTTAAAAATGCTTTGACTCCAAAATTCAAGCCTAAGGACAAGTTACTGGGGAAAAGGATTTCTATTTTTGTTTCCACAGAAAATGGAAGGCTATGGATTCTTTCCAGACTTATGTGGTTTGATCAAGCCAGACCCCCTGAAACAGCTCCCCAGGTGATCCAACATTCAAAGCAGTTGAGACAAAGCCTTGCAGACTACTGCCAAGATTTCTGCGTCTTCTTTGGACCCCTATGACAGCGCCCTCTACCAGCAGGAAGTAGTTTGGAAAGAACAACGCCCAAATTCCCAAATATTGTTTATAAATGTTTGTTTTCATTTAAATGGACTTGGTTATAAATGGCTATAGCCACAAGCAATCTTTTTAAAGGTAAAAAGGGAAATATGGTACAGATATGAATACTTTGCTTTGGAATGGATTTTCATTTATTGATACAATTTAAGGTCAATTGTGTGATATGTATATTTCTCCTCTTGTTTAGGTATTGTGTTTATATAGCTCATTGGAAAATGTAATGTATAATTTAGTACAGATTATAGAGAGTTACCTATGATAGTTAAAACTTAGAGTTAAGTTAGTTTGGATTTCAAGATATGCAGAGATGTATTTGAGATGAATAGGCATTCTTCAAACCTTTCAAAGACCTACAGAATATGGCATTTAAAATGGTTTAGGGATTTTCTTGACAGGGAGGCACAACTGCTCCTGGTAACACCACCTGTATCAGAAAGAAAGATGGATATTGAAGAAACGTGTTATGGAGTTTGCTTCTAATGTGGCAAGACTAGCCATTTGGGCAAGGTACTGCTCTTCTGGACTGTTTGACTTTATGTTGTATAAACTGGACATGCAGGATCCACAAAAAGGTGACTGCTGATGCAAGATGGACATTGCTACAGGATTCCTGCTTCATGGAAGAGGTTGCCAGACAGCCAGACAGTCTACAGGACGCAGAGAAAAGTGACTGACAAACTGCCATTACAGGTGGACAGTTTAAAGTCTCCTGCCTTGTTGAGGAGTCTGGACACACACTATGGCCTATGGGCTGAAGATGGAACATTACAGAAGAACTTCGGGTGACTGACCAGGCTATGAATTGTCTCTGTCATTTCTAGAGTTTATATATTATCCTTCTGTGGTCTTTGATGGAGTTGAAGACAGGTAGTTATGACTATAGTTTTCCTTAGTTAGGATTAAAGATAAGTTACATATAGGACTTTAGACTCGCAAAGATAGGATAGATGATATTTTCTTTAAGTCTTACAAAATGTTAATGGACTAAATATTGTTTACTGTGATTCTTATTTGATAACTATTGTATGTTATATTTTGCTATGTTAAGGTTAAACCCCTTCTTTTACTTTAGACAGAAAAGAGGAGATGATGGGAGATGTTATTCTGTATATATGTTTCTCATACTGGTTAATAAAGCACTGTGGCCAATAGAAAACTAGATAGGCGGGGCTAGGAGACTAGGAGGAGGAAAGAGGAAGTAGAAGGCGGGGTCAAGATGTAGCCCGGGAAGAAGCAGGAAGCCTGCCGCGCGGCTCCCCGATAAGACGACCACGTGGAAATACTTAGATAAGTAGAAATGGGTTAATGATTAAGGCAGAGCTAGCCCATTAACAATAATGGTAACTGGCCAACAGGATTGTATCAAATACAGAGTCTCTGAGTGTTATTTGGGGCTGGCGCGGCTGTGGGCCCAGACTGGCGGGCTGGCGGAAACTTACATGCTACATATGTACATCAGCGTTGTCTACAAAGTGAGTTCCTGGAAACTTTCTCTCAGAGATGGTTATGGATTTGTTTCCATGGTGATCTAAGCCCCATGAAGCTGTCAATCAAGATGAACCATTACCCTCCTCCTCCCTCTGGTGTCTTCCCACCTCTTGTTCCCCTGCCAATTTCACTGTGAGTGCACTTTCAAATGGTTGGTTTTATGCTATGTGAACTTCACCTCTATCCATTGGAAGAATCATCTCAGACATCTATGCTAACAAGTACCAGGCATGGCACTGGAGCTGGATGGCTCATGTCTGTAAGAAGGCAGAAGAATCACAAGGGTTCAAACTCACCCTAGCTGCATAGCAAATTTGAGGGCAACATGACACCTTTAAAAACAAAAACAAACAAAACTTGGTACTCTGGTGCCTGTAGAATCCACTGATGTGTTGAGGGTCCTAGCCAGCCTCAGGCCTCCTGCTGATTATCCAGGGTCAGATTTTTAACATCAATAGTGCAAAACCCATAGACTAGGAGCTGGGGAAAGAGCTCATTTGGTAGAGTGCTTGCCTTGCATACATGAGTTAAATAACAAATCCACCAGAAAAAAAAAAAAAAATGGGCATGGTGACTGACTTAGTCAGGGTTTCTATTGCTGTGATGAAACACCATGACCAAAAAGCAGGTTCCAAGGGAAAAGTCTATCTTACTTACACTTCTGTATTGTAGCCCATCATTAAAGGAAGCCAGAGCAGCAACTCAAGCAGGACAGGAACCTGGAGGCAGGAGCTGATGCACAGACCATGGAGGGATGCTGCTTACTGACTTGCTCCCGACAGCTAACTCACCCTGCTTTCTTAAAGAACCCAGGACCACCAGCCCAGGGGTGGCACAACCCATACTCCTCTCCCATCACTAACTAGTTCTGAAAATGCCCTGCCTACAACCCATTATGGAGACATTTTCTTAATTGAGGTTCCCTCCTTCAGATGACTTTAGCTTGTGACATAAAACTTGCCAGCACAGTGACATTTATTTGTAATCCCAGAACCAAGAAACAGAGACAGGTAGATCTCTGGGACGAACAGGCTACCCAGTCCCACTTACTTGATGAATTCCAGGTCAGTGAGAGATCATCTTAGAAAAAAAAAAGTCTGAAGTTGTTCTCTGACCTCCATATACACACTCTCATGTGCATATAAACCCAAGTATATTTGTTACATATGTGCACTCACACACATAAACTCACACAGACACTCTCTTTCTATATTAAAACCTGTCTTGTTTTCTTATAATCCATAACTAAAATTAAAGTTCAGACACTATACTTGCAACATGAAGTGACACGCATACTGAATAATTAAACTTGCTGTGGTTTGTGTGTATCTTCCAAAATCACATGTTAGAAACCTTAACTTTCAAGGCAATGGGGTGGGACCTTTAAGGGAGAATGGGCCATCTGGGATCTGTTCTCTGGGATGAGATCTTGAAGGGAATTGGAGGGACAAAGTGGGAGATGGAAATGATCAAGATATACTATATGAAATTTCAAAAGATAATATTATTTTAAAAACCAAGAAAATACTTAACAAAGTACATGGTGTTAGAACATTGGCAAATGAAAAACAAACAACCTCCCATCCTCCCAAGAGGTGAATTAGAGTGAGCAAATCTGAGGTCCAAAATTCAGATCCCCAGGATTCCCCTAAAAAGTGTGCAGCCATGACAGCCATTTGGTAGAGCCAGACAGGATCCCTGGACCAAGCTCAGCTAGCAAGACTAGGTAGACTAGTGAGTTCTGGGTTCATCCAGAAACCCCAGGCAAAGTGGGAAGCTCTAGAGAAAGATACCTGACAGCATCTTCTGACCTCCACAGGCATGTACACTCCTCTACTGCTGGTGGGAGTGCAAACTTGTACAGCCATTTTGGAGATCAGTATGGCAGTTCCTCAGGAAAATGGGAATCAGTTTACCACAGGACCTGGCAATTCCACTCTTAGGCATATACCCAAATGATCCACATCCATGCAACAAAGACATCTGTTCAACTACAGTCATAGCAGCATTATTTGTAATAGCAAGAAACTGGAAGCAACCTAGATGCCCCTCAACTGAAGAATGGATAAAGAAGATGTGGTACATTTACAAAATGGAATACTACTCAGCGGGGAAAAAACAATAGAATCTTGAAATTCACAGGCAAATGGATGGAACTAGAAGAAAGCATCCTGAGTGAAGTAACCCAGTCACAAAAACAGGAACATGGTATGCACTCACTCATATATGGATTTTAGACATAGAGCAAAGGATCACCAACCTATAATTCACACCACCAAAGAAACTAGGATACAAGGAGGATTCTAAGAGACTCATACAAGGTCCTTCACAGAAGGGGAAAGGAACAAGATCTCCTGAGCATATTGGGAGTGGGGTAGGGGCAGTGAGTGGAGAGGGAACTAGGAGAAAGAGAAGGGGAGGAGAGAAGAACATGTGGGACCAGGAAGATTGAGTCAGGGGAGGAAAAGACAAGCAAAAGAAAAAAAAAGAGATACCATAATAGAGGGAGCCATTATAGATTTGAAGAGAAAACTGACTCTAGAGAAATGTCCAGAGTCCTACAAGGATGACCCCAACTAACAATCTGAGCAACAGTGAAATGGCTACCTTAAATGCCCTTCCCTGATAATGAGATTGATAACTAACTTACATGCCATCATAGAGTCCTCATCTAGTAGCAGATGAAAATTGAAGCTGACAACCACAGCTAAACACTGAGCCGAACTCCTGAAATCCAGTTGCAGAGAGGGAGGAGTGATAAGCAAAGGGGTCAAGACCAGGCTACAGAAACTTACAGACACAGCTGACCTGAACAAGGGGGAGCTCATGAACCCCCAGACTGATAGCTGGGAAACCAGCATTGGATCAACTCAGACCCCCTGAACGTGGGTCTCAGGCCTGGGCAATCTAAGGGACCTCTGAGAGTGGAACTAGGATGTATCCCTGGTGCACAAAAGGACTTTAGGAGCACATGCCTAGAGGCAGGAGGGAGGGCCTAGACCTACTGCAAATAACTTGACCGATTTTGATGATCCCTCCTAGAAGGCATCACCCTCCCTGTGGAGTGGGGGGAGGTGAAATGGGAGGGGGACAGGGGAAACATGGGGGGAGGGAGGGAGAGGGATCTGGGATCTATACATAAAATGAGAAAAAATAATAAAAGATAAGAAAAAACAGAAGAAAGAAAATATTATTCTGAGTGAGGTAACCCAGATTCAGAAAGACAGACACAGTATACACTAACCCATAAATACATACCAGGTCACAATCCACAGCTCCAGAGAAGCTAGGTAACAAGTAGGACCCTAAGAGGGATGTATGTATGGATCACCTTGGAAAAGAGAAATAGATGAAGTTTTCTGTGTAATCTGGGGGTAGGGCACATTCAAGGGAATTGGATGGGGGATGAGAATGTGAGGGGATGGGATGATTAAGTTGAGGGAGGGATGAGGTGGGAGAGCAAGGAAAGAGATATCATAGAACCTTCATCCAGGGACTGATGGAAGCAGATGCAGAGCTCCACATCCAAGCACCAGGCTAAGCTACAGGAGTCCAGTAGAAGAGAGGGAGGAGGGATTGTAAGAACAAGTGAGATCAAGATTATGATGGACAAACCCACAGAAACAATTGACCCAAGTCTGTGGGAGCTCAGGGACTTTAGACTGACAGCTGGGTAGCCTTCATGGGACTGAACCAGGCCCTCTGCACATGGGAGGAAATTTTGTAGCCTTTTCTATTTGTGGGACTTCTGGCAGTAGGACCATGATCTATCCCTAGTGCATAAGCTAGCTTCTTGAAGCTCATTCCATATGGTGGGAGGTGGGGTGCTTTGCTCAGCCTTGATGCAGGGGGTAGTAGCGGGGAGGCTAGGTCCTGCCACAACTGAATGTTTTGACAGGCTTTGTTTACTCCCCATGAGAGGCCTTACCCTTTCTGAGGAGTGGATGGGGGTAGGTTGGGAGAAGGCGGGGGTAGGGGAGGAGGAGACGGAAGGGGAACTGGAGTTGGTATGTAAAATGAATTAAAAATTAAAATAAAATATTAAAAAATCTCCACTTAGGTAACATGGGGATTAGATATTTAAGAAAAAGAAACTGTGTGTATGGGTGTCTTTTCTGCATATACATCTGTGTACCACACATATGCCTGGTGACTGTGGAAGCCTGAAGGTGACAAAAACCAGGATGCATAAGGCCTTAGGCTCATGGCCATCTACCTGCCCTGCTCATCACAGGACATGGCCAGAGTGCTTGGAATCCATGCCAACACCCAGAAGGGCCCAGACCCTCACCCAGCCCTCTGCTTTGGCAGCCATGACAGTCTGCAGAAAAAACCCAGCAAGATGTAGGACTCAGCAGGATGTGCTGAGCCTCCCCTGACCTTGCCCTAATTGCTGGGAATAAACATCCAGATAGTCTCCATGTGTCAAGGAACCAATCACAAGCTAGCTGGCAGGCTCTGGATGTGCTTTACTGATAACAGTGGAATGCAGGGTGTAGCAACAGCTCTGGGATGGCCTCCAGGCATAAAAACCTTTCTGCGGCTGCACTGATCAATCAGCTCAGGACAGCTTCCACCAGCCCAGAGTTGTGCCAATTCTGAGACTGTTACTATGCAACTAGCAGACCCCCCAGAAACCCCCTTGCTTTACCCCCTCTATATGTTCTGGCCCACTGCTATTCAGGGTCCCTCCTACTCCACCTGTTGTGTTGGCTGGACAGAGGACCCATCTAAATTAGAAAGACTCTTTGCTTTTGCATCAGATCTGGTCTCTTGGTGGTTTGGGGGGTGTTCAGAGTCTGGGCAGAACAGTCAGTGTAGGACATGTACATGTTTTAATACTTGTAGATTGTCTTTCTCTGAACGGGAAATAACAGGCAGAATACATTGTTCTATTTTAAATTTTTCTATTAACTGAATTGTGTGTGTGTGTGTGTGTGTGTGTGTGTGTGTGTGTGTGTGTGTGTGTGTGTGTGTCCATGCTATGACACACATGTAGAGGTCAGAAGACGTTCTTTAAGAGTTGATACTAACCTTCTACCAAGAGGGTCAAACTCAGGTCATGAGGTTTTGTAGCAAACACCTTTACCAGCCAACCCATCTCATTCACCACTCTATCATCTGATTCTTATCACTACTCCTAAATTTTCTTTTTTTCTCAAGATACAGTCAAATATCAATGGTCTAAAATGAAAATAAAAACTTTAAACAATACATCGACTATAATGCTATGCATAATTCACAAACTGCATGGTTTATCCATTCACATTGTAATTTTCAATGGTTTTAAAAATGGTTCTGTTATGATGGAAGGTTCACCCCAGCACCTGGCATCCATATACCCAAAGAGTCTGGAACATTATAGTGGAAGTTCCACCCAAGCCCCCTCCCCTATCTCCCTCCAAACCCTGCTGCATCTCAGAAAGCAGGCCAAATGACGGCCTCTCCCTCCAGAGATGCTCAAGACCACTCCCACAGGATATTTAAACTGTTTCCCAGAAAACAGACTTGAGGTTTTCCAGTCTCTCCCATCTCCTCTCTAAGGGACGGGAAGGCCATCTGGGAGAATTGTAGCCATTAAACATTGGCTTTTTCTAGTTTGGTTTGATTTGGTCTAATTTGGATTGCTGCATTGACAGAGAGGCTTGCCAGGGTGCAGAAAATTTTCATCTGGAAGTTCCACTGAGGGGGCTGCTTTTCCCCCACCAGCCCATGGCAATGTGGGAATACACCTTTCTCCCCACATCTGCAGAGAGGCTTATCCAGGTGCAGAAATTTCAAGTTCTGTATGATTCTACAAACCTGTGCAGTCAGTGAGTTTTAGAACATTTTCATCACTCCAGAAAAGGTCTGATAGCAACTGATCAGAAGGATTTTAAACACACACACACACACACACACACACACACACACACACACACACACACACACCACTTCATATTAGTTTTCTATACACTCTTTCGTTATGACCCATAGCTGTCAGGGACCACTTGCAGGCTTGAGCCTCACTTCCTCCCTCTGTAAAACATGATCTCATTGAACAATGCCCAGTGACTGCTCCATAGGAACACAGACTCAGCCATATCTCTCAACTCAACTTGACTGCTCTGAATGGCCACTCTATTACAGAGTTGTGACCAATGCGCAGAATATTCCTACAATATAGTAAGGGCGATGAACAACAGAGTCTCAGTGGTGGGATAAAGGGAGGGAGGCAAGGCATGTGTGGGAGTCATACCACGGAAGAAATAACTATATTTGTTAGAAGCATAGGTGAGAGAGGCAAAGAGACATTTTTTTTGATGAGCTGTGTTATGAAAAACAACAAAGAACCTTTCAGGGAGGGACAAAGATATTCTGTAAAGATCTGGATTCAGATGGTACCATTTCAGATTTATTTTATGAATTTGTGGAATGAAGCCAGCAACAACGAGAGGACATCATATGTCAATGAGTTTGCTTGAATTTTTGATAAGTTTTAAAAGCCTTTGATCTTACTGAAATGACCACACTGTGTATTGATTCCACACCGAATGTTAACTCAGAGGAGGTCAAAATAGGGGGAATTCATGAATTTTATGATCTGTCAAGGTAAAGAGAATATCAAAGTCCAGAAGATGCGGAGTGATCCTTCTATTGGCTGGAGCCCTGAACCCACCCATCTTCCCAGATTATAAATGTGCAGACTGGGCACACTTCAGCACCGTTGACAAGGAGGAAAGCCCTGCAAAGGGCAGCACACACAGCTGGAAGGAGAACACAAGGGTACATTGCTGACAGAAGCAACGATGGACCTGACTTCGGTTCTCTCCCTGGAAACCTGGGTCCTCCTGGCCATCAGTCTGGTGCTCCTATACCTGTGAGTAACCACCAAGTCCCTCCCCCACCGTGTCATTGGACTGGGGTTATACTCAGACCTATATTCTGGAAATGTCTGGAAGGTCAAAAGCGGTATCAGAAGCAGGGGCTGGAGAGGCGGCTCAGTGGTTAAGAGCACTGGCTGCTCTTCTACAGGACCCCGGTTAGAATCCCACCACCCACATTTGGCTCACAATCATCTGTATCTACAGTTCCAGGGGACCTGATGCCCTCCACAGGCACTAGAATAAAAGTTTGAAAGTCATAGCAGACGTTGAAATTAAGTCTTCAAACATTTTTAACTTATATGTTTTTAATTATTGAAACTAGGGGCAGCACGTGAGGCTGTGGGGGGGGGTGTCACAAGTCACTTCTCTCCTATCATGTGGGTCCTGGGGTAATACTCAGACTATCAACATTGGCAGCAGTGCCTTTAGCTGTAGAGTCATCTTGAAGGCCCTAAATGAAATGACAACTGAGTTCCTTTGCAGTTTTTTGTTTGCAGAATGAGGGATCAAACAAGGAGCCTGTGTGTGCTAGGCAAGCACTTTGCTACTGAGCTATCGCCCCAGTTATACTAACTTTTATAGTTCATATTGATGTTATGCAGATCTGCTGGGAGGGCTCTCTCTCTCTCTCTCTCTCTCTCTCTCTCTCTCTCACACACACACACACACACACACACACACACACACACACAAAGTTCCTCTTGCTGAGATAGCACGTTTACTGATAAGATTTACTCATGTGTGACCTGATTGACTTTCAGGTTACCCCTAGATCCACCAGAACTCAGTAGAAATAGATTTGAACAATGGAATGGCATGCACACTGGACCCCTCACCCATTCCCTAAGCTCTCTGTTAACTGGAGGAGAAGCCAAATTATTGGTTTGTTTCATCTTTTGGTTTTAGTCATGTTTATCTCCCGTCTTCTGTATGTGTGGTCACAAGGCTTTCTGTTTCACTTTATAGATTCGGGACCCATAAATATGATATTTTTAAGAAACAGGGAATTCCTGGGCCCAAACCTCTGCCGTTTTTAGGAAGTCTACTGAATTACTACAAGGTGAGTGTTGATTGAGCTACCCAAATGGCTTCTCTGATGATCAATAATGGTTTAGTTCTATTAAATGTTCCCTGGGAGGAAACTGAGATTTCAGGCCTTCATACTGTGTGTTTCCATGATACTAGAGAATGTCCAGTGGTTCCTTGGGGCTCTATCCTGACTTAAAACTATCAAGTGTGTGTGTGTGTGTGTGTGTGTGTGTGTGTGTGTGTGTGTGTGTGTGTTATAGTGTGAATGCATGTATTTGCATGTGTGTGAGTACCCATATGTGTATAGATGCATATGTGTGGATATGTGTGTGCATAGAGAGGCCAGAGGTGGATATTGGGTGTCTTTTTGATTGCTCTTCACTTTATACTTTGAGGCAGGGCCTCTCACTTGAAGCCAGCTCTTTGACTTGACTAGTTTAGCTGGCCAGCTTGCTCCAGGGATCCCTTGTCTCTGCCTTCTGCAAGTGGGGACTACAAAGGGCTTTACTACAGCCTAACATTTATACAGATGTGGAGGATCCAAACTCTGGTTTTTAAGGTGTGCTTTTCCCACAGAACCATCTCTGCAGATCCCTTTGTCAATTTCCCCATATTATTAATTTTGGGGTGACTGTGTATATGAGCCACAGGACACATATGTACATGAAGGAACAACTTGTGAAAGTCAGTTTCTCTTTCTACCATGAGTCCTAGGGATGAATTACAGGTTATCAGGCTTGGTGGCAAGTGCCAACTCATTTGGAGCCATCTCACAGATCCTAATGTCAGTTTATTCAGCCTCAAGTTTGCCTTAGGTGACATGCACAGATCTCCAACCCATTAATCTTGATATTGAGGACATGATGCTCAAACTTTGTGAGCATCATGTTCTAACCCAGTGCAGATTCTGACAGGGTACTGCTATGTTTATTTGAAGAAAATCTTGAAGGGGTTTCCAACTACTAGGATATCAACCTGTTTGCACTAGATTAAAATTCTCCTCCTTGTATCCAGGTCCATGAGCAACATTTTCTCTTTTGCTGAATATTTCTGAGGCATCAGCTTATCGCAGACTTACCTACACACATTTGGGGGACTTTTCATGTACTTGGGTTCTCTACATGATCATTAAACCGTGAAGTTATTTTTATAGATCTAGCCTTACTGATTCCTATTCATGGCATGTTTTGGCTCTTGAAACTAGAGTATTTTATTTTCATCTCTTCCTGTAGGAACTGGGGTCCAGGTTAGTGATTACTTCTTTTAGAAAGAAAATTTTATGTGTGTACATGTGTATCTGTGTGAGGGTTTGTGCACATAAGTGCAGTACCTATAGAGGCCAGAAAAGGACACTAGATTTCCTGTAGCCAGAGTTACAGATGGTTGTAAGATGTTGGATGTGGGTGCTGGGAACAAAACTTAGACCCTTGGCATGATCAGCCAGTGCTCTTAACTGCTGAGCCACATCTACAGCCCTAATGACAGATTTTTCACTTCTGTTTTCTTTTGAGAGGCTGAGAATGCTTTTTTATTTTTTTTTCAAAGTTTCTATGCTTACTTTATACATTCTTTAAAACAATTCATCATCATCATTTTGTGTGTGCTGTGTGTATCTGGTGCAGTGCACATGTGAGTGTCTATCACTGTGTATGCAGAGGTCACAGGAAGAGGTCACATTCCTCCTCATCACTAGGCCTTTTCCCACTGAGCCATTGTGCTGGTGCCACTAAACGTTACTGAAGAACTTTTCTTTCTCAGAAACAATAGACCACAATTTGTGGGATTTCCGGGTTTGGTTCCCTGGGTACAGAAAGGTTAGTACATACAGGACAATGATGTGTTTTGTGCTATTTCTCTCTAGGGTGTATGGAAATTTGATAACCAATGCCGTGAAAAGTATGGAAAAATATGGGGGTGAGTATTCTGCAGAGTTCCATGGAGTCGACTGTTTTTAGGAGGATGTGATCCATGTGTGCAAGGACAATGCCTGCCCAGCACTGTAGTAATGCACCTCTCTGATATAAAGGTGATGCCATGTGTCATTAGTGCCATGGTTCACAGGTCTAATTATCTGGAGAACATTACATATGAGGCTTTCTGAAAGGCTTTTATGTTCTATGAACTCTACCCAGGATCTTCTAGCCTTGAGGGTTTCCATGGAGAAGTCAGGTGTAATTCTGATAGGTCTGCCTTTATATGTTACCTGGCCTTCTTCCTTCACTGCCCTTAATATTTTTTCTTTTATTTTGTATGTTAGGTGTTTTGATTATTATGTGGTGAGGGGACTTTTTTCCCCCTTTGGTCCAGTCTATTTGGTGTTCTGTAAGCTTCATGTACTTCCATGGGCATGTCCTTCTTCAGATTGGGAAAGTTTTCCTCAATGATTTTGTTGAATATGTTTTTGGCCCCTTTGAGTTGGGCTTCTTTGCCTTCTTCTATGCCTATTATTCTTAGGTTTGTCCTTTTCACAGTGTCCCACATTTCCTGGATGTTTTGTGTTAAGGATTTGTTGGATTTAAGATTTTCTTTGGTCGATGAATTTATTTCCTCTAGTTTATCTTCAGTGCCTGAGATTCTCTCTTCGATCTTTTGTATTCTGTTGGTTAGGCTTGCATCTGTAGTTCCTGATCATTTACCCAGTTTTTCTATTTCCAGCATTCCCTCAGTTTGTGTTTTCTTTATTGTCTGTATTTCAGTTTTAAGATCTTGAACTGTTTGAATTGTTTCTTTCATCTGTTTGATTTCCCCCCCCCCCTTGGCATTCCTTAGTTTCTTTAAGAGATTTGTTCATTTCTTGCATTTTTCCTTATTTTTTCCTATTTCTTCAAATTTTTTGTTTGTTTTTTCTTCCATTTCTTTAAGGGATTTTTCTCATACCATCTTTGAGGGTTCCTATCATTTTTATGAAGTTATTTTTTAAGTTGTTCTCTTCTGCTTCATCTGCTTTGGTGTGTTCAGGTCTAGTTGGTGTAGAGTCCCTAGATTCTGGTGATGTCATACTGGTCTTTCTATTGTTGGGTGTTTTTTAGTATTGCTGTCTTCCCATTGCTTCTTCCAGTGGGTGCAAGTGGAGTCTTTCTCTCTCTACCCCGCCCTCCCGGTGGGTGTAAGTGGGCCAGGAGTTCAATGTCTGCAACTCTGGATGATCCAAGCTCTCTTGGAGGCCTCTCCTCCAGCAGAGGGCAGGTGATAGAGTCCAAAGAGCAGGTGAATGCAGCCTCAAGGCTGTCCCTCGTGGATAGGTAGGTTCAGTGTGCTCAGAGCAGGCCCAGAAAGTTCCACGGAGGTGGAGAGGTTGTAGGACCCATACTCTGGCCCAATGCTCACCCGAGCAGTGGGCCCAGCAGGACAAAGGGTGAGGGAAAGCCTTATTGTTTTTTGTTGTTGTTGTTTTTCATTTATTTCATTTCTTTAAGTAGCTCTGGCTGTCTCTGAATTCAACATGTAGACCAGCCTGAAGAATTTATGTAATTAACCTTTGTCAATAAAGAATTGGGAGGCCAGGCGGTGGTGGCGCTCGCCTTTAATACCAGTACTCAGGAGGTAGAGGCAGGTGGGTCTCTATGAGTTTGAGACCAGCCTGGTCTATGAGAACTGGTTCCAGGACAGTTTCCAAAGCCACAGAGAAACCCTGCCTTGAAAAAAGAGTCAAATAAATAAATAAATAGTAAATAAATAAATAAATAAATAATTGGGAGTCAACTATTAGGGGAAGAAGCTGAAAGATCAGAGACCAGATTCAGCCACCAGTTGCTTCCTGCCTCTCTCGTTCATCAATCTTAAATGGCCAAAATCCTGTCTCAGCATACTTTGTCACTTCCTGTCTCTCGGTACAGTCCTCCAGTCATCTACGTTTAACTAGTGGCTAGCTCTGCCCTCTGACTCCAAGTAAGCTTTATTTGTCAGAGCACAAACAAAATATTTCACACATTTCCCCCTTTTTGTCTAAATAAAAAAAATCAAAGGTTTTAACTAACATAAAAGACTACATGCAGTAAGTATAATAACTATATACAAATAAATACGGGGAAGAGTTGCATTAACAATGTCCAGTCTACTTGCATTTGACAAATTCTGAGAAAATACTCCACTATCTATCCTATCTTGGTATGTAAAAAGTGTTGTACATAACTTGTACATTTTCTATCCTATCTTGTATTACCAACCTAAAATTAATCTTTTATGTCTCTCAACCTTATACACTTTACACTTCTTTTGGGAGTGTCTTTTCTAAAATTGGCATATATATATATATATATATGCTTTGACTCCATCAGAGACTGGAGAAGGACATAATATTATCTGAGTAAACAGGAAGTATAAACAAATTCTAAAACTAAGAAATGACAAGAACAGCTGTTTATTAAGCATATCTTTTTGAGATTAATTAGACCTTTCTATAACTGCTTGCATTATAGGATTGTGTGATATGCCTGTAATATGATTTATATTGTAATAAACAAAACACTGTTTCCTTTTACCAGAGACATATGCTGAACCATTGTCAGTCTTAATTTGGACAGGTATTCCCATGATGGCCAAACAAAGGTGTGAATCTGCCTTTTGAGAACTCCAAGTAGTTGCTCATTAAAATTCTGACTATGTATCTATTGTATAATGTACATATTTTAATTTTCCAAACTGCAAAATGAAACGCACTCATTTGCAAAATATTATTTCTGTGAGTGCCCTTTTGGTTGCCTTGTGCAGGTAGTAAGGTTTGGTTATACAAAGAACAAGTACAACATTTACTTATAATTTCCTTGGCTTGTTGCCAAGTGATGGAAAAAACTCTTTTTTCAAGCCCTTACTATTGACGTAGTGTTTTTTTATGAAATTCTGTACCTTCCAACACATTTCCTATCAATAATTGAGAAATTTCATCATTACTTTGTTCTAGAGGGCCTGTTAGACCCACATGGGATCTAAGATGCGTTACATATAAGGGATTATTTATATTTATGATTATTTTTTGTAAGTAAATAAATAATAAAAATCAGTTCTATACCATTTGGAATAAATTCGGTGGCTTCAATATGTAAAACAACTCTTTCTGCATATTGAGAATGAGAAACTTTATTAAGAGGATCTGGAAATTTTAACAATGCCATAAGAATATCATAATTTTGACTTCTTAACAGAATCACAAGAGCTTTGAGTAACTTTATTCAGATTTCCCAATTTGTAACCTGTCTTTCCTGATTTGTTTGCATCAGTAGAATGCAGGTTGCTACCCTAAATTGGCGTTCCCCATACAATGTGAGGAAGGATCTAGTTACTTCTCTTTATAAACTGAATTCTCTTGCTTTTGGCATATTTGTTGTTAATCTTTCCCCAAAAATTACTTCAAGCTCTTTCCCAATGTTCATTTTCTACCTGTAATAAGGAAATTTCATTATTAGTAAAAGATACTACAATTTCTGCTGAATCTATTCTTGCTAATTGATGAAATCTCAATTTTCCTTTTAGAATCAACTCAGAAACCTTTTCTACAGAGGTCTTTCACTTTTTACTGTTTGTGTGGTAAAAAACAAATCCATTTTAAGATATTCTCTATGCATTAAAATTCCTGTAGGGGAATGCATAAGAGGTAAAATAAGCAGGATACAATACAATTCTGGATCCAAGTGATCCACATATGCATCCTGTAATTTCTTCTCTACCACAGCCAATTCTACCTCAGACTCAGCTGATAATTTTCATGAGCTATTTAAGTCCTTGTCACATTGTAGGGTTTGAAATATATTACTTAGTTCTTGAGTTGTCAATTCAGTTGTGGGATGTAGCCAGGTAATGTCTCCCAGAATTTTTGAATCCCCTTGTATCCTAGTTCCTCTGGCGGTGTGAATTATAGGCTCTATTTCATTATTAGTAAAAGATACTACAATTTCTGAATCTCTATTATCTTGATCCTCCTCACCTCTCTCTCTCTCTCTCTCTCTCTCTCTCTCTCTCTCTCTCTCTCTCTCTCTCTCTCTCTCTCTCTCTGGATTCCTTTGATAATTTTTTTTTAAATTTGAAACAAGCTTGTTTTATATATCAATCCCAGTTCCCCCACCCTCCCATCCTCCCCTGTCTACCCCAACCCCTATCTCATTCCCTTTCTCCCCCACCCCCGGGGAGTGTGATGCCACCCATGGGAAATCTTCAAAGTCTGTCATATCATTTGCAGCAGGGCCTAGGCCCTCCCCCATGTGTCAAGGCTAAGAAAGAATCCCTATGTGTGGGATGGGCTCCCAAAGTCCATTTGTACACTAGGGATAAATACTGATCTACTACCAGAGGCCCCATAGACTGCCCAGTCCTCTTAACTAACACCAACATTGAAAGGGTCTGGGTTGGTCCTATGCTGGTTTCTCAGCTATCAGTCTGGGGGTCCATGAGCTTCCCCTTGTTCAGATCCGCAATTTCTGTGAGTTTCTCCAGCCTGGTCTTGACCCCTTTGCTCATCACTCCTCCCTTTCTGCCACTGGATTCCAGGGGTTCAGCTCAGTGTTTAGCTGTGGGTGTCTGCTTCTGCTTCCATCACCTATTAGATGAAGGCTCTAGGATGGCATATAAGGTAGTCATCAATCTCATTATCAGGGAAGGGTATTTAAGGTAGCCTCTCCAGTATTGCTTAGATTGTTAGATGGGTTAAACTTTTAGGTCTCTGGACATTTCCCTAGTGCCATATTTCACTTAAAATTTACAATGGCTCCCTCTATTACAGTATCTCTTTTCTTGTTCCCCTCTATTCTTTCCCTGACTCAATCTTTCTGCTCCCTCATGCCCACCTCTCCCCTCCTCTTCCTCCTAAATCCCTCTCCTCTCCCCCCATGCTCCCAATTTTCTTGGGAGATCTTGTCCCTTTCTCCTTCTCTAGAGAACCATGTATGCTTCTATTAGGGTCCTCCTTGTTTCCTAGCTTTCCTAGTGGTGTGGATTATAGGCTGCTAATCCTTTGCTCTATGTCTAAAAACCATATATGAGTGCGTACATACTGTGTTTGTGTTTTTGTGACTGGGTTGCTGCACTCAGGATGGTTTCTTCTAGTTCCATCCACTTGCCTGCAAATTTCATGATTCCATTTTTTCTTTCCACTGAGTAGTACTGTTGGTTTGCTGTATATTGTTTCATTATGTTTGGGTATGTTCCTGTTATCCCTGATCTCTCCAAGACCTTTATCATAAAGAGGTGCTGGATTTTGTCAAAGGCTTTTTCAGCATTTAGGGAGATAATCAAGTGGTTTTTCTTTTTCAGTTTGTTTATATGGTGGATTACATTGATGGGTTGTCATATGTTGAACCATCCCTGTATCCCTGGGATGAAGCCTACTTGGTCATGGTGGATGATTTCTCTGATGTGTTCTTGGATTCAATTTGCCAGTATTTTATTGAGTGTTTTTGCATCGATGTTCATAAAAGATATTGTCTGCAGTTCTCTTTCTTAGTTGTGTCTTGGTATGGCTTGGATACTAAGGTAATTGTAGCCTCATAAAATGAATTTGGCAATGACCCTTCTGCTTCTATTGTGTTGAATACTTTAAGGAGTATTGGTATTAGCTGTTCTTTAAATTTCTGGTAGAATTCTACAAAACATCTGGCCTTGGGTTTTTGTTTTTGTTTTTTTTTTGTTTTTTCTTGTTTTTTTTGTTTGTTTGTTTTTGGTTGGGAATTTGATGACAGCTTCTATCTCATTAGGGGTAATAGGTCTATTTAAATTGCTTATTTGTTCTTGATTTAATTTTGGTAAGTGTAGAGAGATATTCACCTTGTCACACCTGTGGCTTAGACCATGCCCATTGGAGGGTAGAGACAGGGCCGGACGTGACCTGGGGGAAAGGCTGAGGAGGGGGTCAGAGACTTTCTCTTGCTGGCGGGATGTCGAGAGGAGAGGATCCTGTGGAACCTGCAGGTGTTCATCTGCCTATGTTGTGGGTTATTTCTCCCTGAATAAACATGTATTCAGCCCAATCATTTATCTTGATCCTTATTAAACCGCAATAGGTAAGTGATATCTATTCAGAAAATTGTCCATTTTTTTTAATTTTCAAATTTTGTGAAGTACAGGTTTTCAAAGTATGACCTGAAGATTCTCTGGATCCTCAGTGTCAGTTGTTATGTCTTACTTTTCGTTTCTGATTTTGTTAATTTGCATGTTCTCTCTCTGCCTTTTGGTTATTTTGGATAAAGGTTTGTCTATCTTGTTGATTTTCTCAAAGAACCAACTCTTTGTTACATTGATTCTTGTATTGTTATCCTAGTTACTACTTTATTAATTTCAGCCCTCAAATCGATTATTACTCCTCTGGGTTGAGTTTGCTTCTTTTTGTTCTAGGGCTTTTAGTTGTGCTGTTAATTCTCTAGTATGATTATTCTCCAGTTTCTTCATATGGGCAGTTAGTGCTATGAAATTTCTTTTTAGCACTGCTTTTAAAGTGTCCCTTAAGTTCGGGTATGTTGTGTCTTCATTCTCATTGAATTCTAGAAAGTCTTTAATTTCTTTCTTCATTTCATGCTTGACCCAGGAATAATGAATTGCTCACTGTTCAGTTTCCATGAGTTTATAGGGTTTCTGCAATCTGTGGTGTTGTTGAAATTCTAACTTTAAAGTATGGTGGTCTGATAAGATAAAGGGGCTTATTCCAATTGTTTTTACCTATTGAGGTTTGTGGTCAATTGTAGAGAAGGTTCCATGTGATGCTGAGAAGAAGGTATTTTTTTTGTGTGTTTAGATGAGATGTTCTATAAACATGTTAAACCCAATGGGGTCATAACTTCTGTTAGTTCCTTTGTTTCTTTGTTAAGGTTCTGTCTGGTGGACCTGTCTAGTGTTGAGAGTGGGGTGTTGAAATCTCCCACTATAAGTGTGTGAGGGTTTTTTTGTTTATTTGTTTGTTTTGGGTTTTGGTTTTTTGAGACTGGGTTCATTGTTTTGGAACCTGTCCTGGAACTAGCTCTGTAGACCAGGCTGGTCTCAAACTCACAGAGATCCACCGGCCTCTACCTCCCGAGTGCTGGGATTAAAGGCATGCGCCACCAATGCCCCGGTGTGTGAGGTTTTATGTAAGGTTTGAGTTTTAGTAATGTTTCTTTACAATCGTGGGTGCCTTTGCCCTTGGGGCATAGATGTTCAGAATTGAGGCTTAATCTTGATGAATTTCTCCTGTGATGAATAGGAAATGACCTTCTCTGTTGCTTTTGATTGATTTTAGTTTAAAGTTTAATTTGTTAGCTATTATTTATTGCTACACCTGCTTGTTTCTTGGGTCCATTTGATTGGAAAATCTTTTCCCAACCCTTAACTCTGAGGTCTGTCTGTCTTTGAAGTTGAGGTGTGTTTCTTGTATGCAGCAGAAGGTTGGATTCTGTCTTTGTATCCAACTTTCAGACAGTGTCTTTTATAGGTGAGCTAAGACCGTTAATTAATATTGAGGGAAATTAAGGACCATTGATTGTTAATTCTTGTTTGTTTTGGATTTGTTGGCAGTGGTGGTATTGTGTGTGGATTTCCCCCCATTTTTCTTTTGGCTGTTGGTAAAGTGGGATTATCTGTTGCCTATGTTTTGTGGGTGTAGTTGACTTCCATCGGTTGGAGTTTTCCTTCCTCATCTTTCTGTAGGGCTGGGTTAGTGGATATGTATTGTTTAAATCTGGTTTCGTCATGGAATATCTTGGTTTCTCCATCTATATTGATTGAAAACTTTGCTGGACATAGTAGTCATGGCTGGCATCCATGACATCTTAGTGTTGATAGACTATCTATCCTGGACCTTCTGGCCTTCAGAGTTTCCATGGAGAAGTCAGTTGTAATTCTGATAGATTTATCTTTATATGTTACTTGGCCTTTTTCCTTTGTTGCTGTTAATATTCTTTCTTTATTCTGTATGTTTGTGTTTTGATTATTATGTTGTGAGGGGACTTTTTTCATGTGATCCACTCTATTTTGTGTTCTGTAAGCTCTTCTACTTTCATTGGCATGTCTTTCTTCAAGTTGGGAAAGTTTTCTTCTATGATTTTGTTGAATATATTTTCTGCACCTTTGAGTTGGGCTTCTTCACCTTCTTCTATAACTTTTATTCTTAGGTTTGGCCTTTTCATGGTGTCCCATATTTCCTGGATATTTTGTGTCAGGGATTTGTTGGACTTAAGATTTTCTTTGGTCAATGAATCTATTTCTCCTAGTGTATTTTCAATACCTGACATTCTCTCTTCCATCTCCTGTATTCAGTTGGTTATACTTGCATCTGCAGTTCCTGATCATTTGCCCAGTTTTTCTATTTTTAGCATTTCCTCAGACTGTGTTTTGCTTGTTTGTTTGTTTGTTTTTCTTTTTTATTGTCTCCATTTCAGCTTTCAAGCCTTGCACTGTTTGAATTGTTTCTTGCAATTTTGGTGTGTCTTTTCCTCCCTTCTTGATTTTTTTTTTGTTTGTTTTTCTCTTCCATTTCTTTAAGGGATTTTCTCATTTCCTCTAGGGTCTTTATCATCGTCATAAAGTTGTTTTTAGGGTCATTCTCCTCTGCTTGGGATGTTCTGTGTTGAGATGTTCAAGTCTTTCTAGTGTGGAGTTTTTCGACTCTGGGGGGTGTCATATTGATCTTTCTGTTGTTGACTGTGTTCTTACACTCATCCATCCATCCCTTTTCCAGTGTGTACTGGTAGGGTTCCCCACTCTCTTGGTGGGTACAGGACCAAGGTTCTCTTCCCGTGTGCAAGCAGGTCCAATACTTCAATGACTCTCCTCTTCTAATGGGTGGTGGCAGGACTTCTCCTGTGGGTGTAGGTGGGACCAGGATGCTGGCATCTGGATGGACCAGTCTGCTAAGGTGGGCTCCCTGCATACAGTCCCTACTCCTCAGGATGCTCAGCCAAGCAGGATCCTGGAACCACCCTCCTCACTTTTATCTTCTTCTGCCCAACATTTCTATTTTCCTGTGAGAAACCATTCTTCTCTTCAGACTGACAATTTCTAGCCAGAATGTTTCCCTTTTACTTCCCTGTTCTATATCAGATGGAGCATTTGATATCAAATTACATAAAGGCCAAATCTGGACTGGTACAGGTGCCTCTCTCAGATGAGCTCTTATTAAGCTCTCAACACTTGCTTCCATACTGTCAATTTTAATTGAACATGAACAGTTGCATGAAACTAACAATGACTTTAAATAATACCAAAAGCTCTGTAAGCTGCTTTTCTTTCTCATTCACTCCATTTCCTTTTAACAAACACTTTAAGTAACCATATGTATTTCTGCTCCTAAGATGGGGAAATCCCCATGCCCTCATCCTATCCTGGAATATTGTCTACACTGAGCATCCTTTACCTCCAGTCCTGAAGTGTCCAGACATCTCTTAACTGAGCCCATGACACTGAGCACCAAATGTCTGGTGTTTCCTGTGGCATGGGATGTTCTAAGAAGGAACGAGTCTCCAGAGTTTAATTTTAGGCTCACTACCAGCAGGGAGGAACAGTTTCTGTGAACTGACCCTCGAACCTCTGTTCAGGTGCATATATACAGATTGTGCACAAAGGTTGTGCTTGGGTATAAGTTCCTCATACTGAAGCCCCTTTGATCTATGTTTCCAGGAGGAGATCGTCACACCCCCTGCAACTTCCGTCCTTTTGTGCACTGTTTGCAGTATCCAGCAATTCAAGACTTCCAATCTAACCTGAATAGTCTTGTGACTAAAGTCATGGAATGGTTGGAAAACCCGTTCAGAAAAACAACTCCTTAAGTCAAAGAAAACAGTCACTATTCTCAAGGTCTAGGTACCTTACACAAGCTTTAAGTACCTTCAACAAACAACTAATACTTTCTGCCATTACCCTAATACAGTAAGAAGCCTTATTATGAATACCTTATTCATTCTAATGTTTACCCTAGATACAATGAGTCTACTAGATTCCCATTACAAACTATTTTGTCTCTAAGTGACCCATTGTGTCTTGAATGGCCACTTTACAAAGACTCCATTGTATCTGCTGTCATACCCCAGTGACAACATACTGTATAATCAGAGTGAGGGTCATGTAACATGTAAATCAAGGTCTGGATTGGGGGCTTCCACTTCAAAACCTGGCTAGGCTTAATCAGCTGTTTCTCACACACAGGTTGTTTGATGGTCAGACACCTATTTTAGCTATCATGAACACAGAGATGATCAAGAATATTCTCGTGAAGGAATGCTATTCTGTCTTTACAAACAGAAGGGTAGGTAACTTTTTTTATTTAAAAAATTAAGATTTGATTTTTTATTTTTATTTATGTGTATACATATGTGTGTGTACATGTATAAATGCCATATGTGTGCAGGTTCCTGAGGAGGCCAGAAAAGGGGATGTGATGCCCTGGAGCTGGTGTTTGAAGCAGTTGGAGGAGCCTGACGTGGGTGCTGGGAACTGTACCTGAGTCCTGCAAAAGAGCAGCAAACACCCTTAACTATTGAATCATCCACCAAGCCTCCCCCATTAATAATGCAAAATTTTATATTTTACTTATTGCATTTATTTCATTTGTTTGAATTGGATTTTCAAAGACAGTTTCTCTGTGTAGCCCTGACTGTCCTGGAACTCACTCTGTAGACAAGGCTATCCCTGAACTCATAGAGATCTGCGTGCCTCTATCTCCTAAGTCCTGGGATTAAGAGCATGCACTGCCACCTCCTGGCTAATTACTAGTTATAAAAGATGAAATACATATAGATTCACAGTGGCTTCCACACTAATGTACAAGCATGGTCTGGGTTTTCATTTTGCTAATACTAATGGCTTGAGGAAATATAAGTATACTATATTATAGTATAGTATATTATTGTAATCTAGTTGAAGGACACTTTTTGCATCTAGATTGTGTTTACATTTCCCGTCATGGGTCCTTTCCTATGTCTGTGTGGTGCTGTACAGTTTCTCACAGGTCTAGATTTGTGTGGGGACAAACTGAGAATACAGAGAGGCTCCTTGACCATGCAATGCGCTCTTGCTAGCCCATTAGCTACCATGTATGGCCTGTCTTCTTTCTTATTGCATCTCCATTTTCCTTCTCAAAAGAGTGGAAAAAAAAAGTGTGGTCTATATTAAGTCCCATAACTGTTTACCTGGCCCTTCTGTGTGGGTTTGCTTCTGTATAAATTATATCCTTTTGAGATTAGCTCTTAAATCTAGCTTCCTTTATGTTAATTTTGTTTGATGTATGTTAATTAGTTCAATGTTCTCTTTTATTTAACCATCCCTATCCCACTGTTCTATCTGAAAATGCCTGTTGGTTCTCTATTCCTACATTGTGGGTCGTGGGGCTTGAACTCAGGATGCTGGGCTTGGCAGCAAGCACCCTTACCTACTGTACCGTCTCTCTGGTCCTCATTTAGCCTTTGGTCATTTGGTGAAGTTGGCTGAAGGCCTAGTTTGCAGCTGCCTTTCAGAAAGAGGAAGCCACTTGCATTTCTTCCTGTTGTGCTAATTGCTTTAATATAAGGGCAGTTGGAAGACTCCACATTAGTATAAATTATAAGTGTGGAAGACAGAAGGAAGTTCCCACCAGGGAAATAGAATTATGTTTTCCCTTTTATCGTTGCATAAATAATTAAAAAAAATCTACAGAATTATTTCTAAAAAAAAAACCAAAAAACAAAAAACAGTCCACAAACCAAACAAACTAGGGACAGTGAGATGGCATAGTAACTGTTGCTTATGCTTTAGGAGATCCAACTCCCTCCTCCAGACTCTGAATGCACTGCAGATGTGTTCATACATTCATGCACACACCACAAGACATACACACACACAACATATATACATACACATATACATACATACATACATACATACATACATACATACATACATACAGTACTAAAATAAATCTTGAAAAACCCGAAACTTCTCTGGGCTAGGAAGATGGCTCAGTGGGTAAAGTGAGATGCTTAGCACCCACATAAAAGCTGGGCATGGCAGCAGGCATTATTTCAGAGCTGTGTTTGGAAATAGGTAGATCATAGGAGCTTGCTGCCTACCTTCTCTAGCAAAACCAGAGCCTTCTAGATTCAGTGAGAAACCCTGCCTCAAAAAACACAGTAAAGCATTATAGAGGAAGATGCCAGATCTCTGGTTGCCAAAAGACCACACATGAGCATGCACTCTGGTACTCTAGTCTACACACACACACACACACACACACACACCATATCAAGATATTCCTTTTTACATCACTTATGTTGTAAATACAGAACTGGAGAACTTGTCTGATGCAAAGTTAACTTTCTAGCTGTTCTCAAGCTGTTTGCCATTTGCATAGCTCTGGAGAATCTATTAAGTCTTGTTCCCATCTTCATCCCCCACCCTTGGATCTAATTTTCCAACCATAGAGAGATTTATAATTTGAAGGATCCGGGAATATAAAAGTTTGAAAATTCTTAGGCAGCCCAGTGAGCACCTGATTTCTTGTAGGTTGTGAGGAAATTCTGACTTTTTTTGTCTCTAGCATGAGGCTTGATCCATGTCAGTAACTAATTGTTATACAGAAATTCCACTTAGCACTTTGCAACCATGAAAAGTTCTGGACTTACACAGAGCACTATTTGTATTTTTTTGGACTACAGGATTTGGGCCCAATGGGGTTAATGAATAAGGCTCTTTCTATGTCTAAGGATGAGGAGTGGAAGAGACTGCGTGTCATATTGTCCCCCACTTTCACCAGTGGAAAACTCAAAGAGGTGACTAAAAGGACTTTGCATTGAAGTATTTGTGTGTCTGGAGTCTCCACTCCTAACTGTGGATGCCTTTGTGTTTTGTGCTTAGATGTTCCCCATCATTGAACAGTACGGAGATATTTTGGTGAAATACTTGAGAAGAGAGGCAGAGAAAGGCAAGCCTGTCACTGTAAAGGAGTAAGTAGCGGTGCATCCACGGTGGTTCTGGGAGAGGAAGGGCAACTGGGGCAGAAGGTCATCCTTCTGTTGTCTCACATGGTCCAGCTGCTCCTTCTTCCCCTTTTAGACACTAGATGGCAAAATATACAGTTGAAAAAGAAACATGATAGTACCAAGGTCACGAAGGCAGAGGATGGGTAGGAGGGGGAGGTGCTTGGTCAGTACTGAGGTGGTTGTGCCTGTCTTGCCCAAGAATATGAATTATTCCAGGCTTCTTGCTGCAAGTCAAGTGATAAATTCCCATGTCTCTCTCTTCTCAGAGCGTTTGGGGCCTACAGCATGGATGTGATCACAAGTACAGCATTTGGTGTAAACGTTGATTCCCTCAACAACCCGAAGGACCCTTTTGTGGAAAAGGCCAGGAAGCTCTTAAGATTTGATTTTTTTGATCCCTTAATAATGACAACAGGTATGTTTGCTGGTTCTTCTGCCTTTTGACCCACTGATCTTGAATGTGGCCATGTTTATCAATTCTGCCTTTGTCTTCCATACTTAACCAAAACTAATAGCTCTATTGATATACAATTCACCTGACTTGTTATTGGATCATTCTTAAAGGCACAATCCAGTTTCAGGAGGTCCCATTCATTAATTGTTAATCTCAGTGTATGTACTCACTCATATATGGATTTTAGACAAAGCAAAGGATCACCAGCCTATAATACACACTGCCAGAGAAACTAGAATGCAAGGAGGATTCTAAGAGATTCATAGAAGGTCTTCACAGAAGGGGAAAGGAACAGGATCTCCTGAGCATATTGGGAGAGGGAGGGGAGCAGTGAGTGGAGAGAGAGTTAGGAGAAAGAGAAGGGGAGGGGAGGAGAACATGTGGGACCAGGAAGATTGACTTGGGGAACAAATAGATGAGAGCAAATAAGACATGACATAATAGAGGGAGCCATTATAGGTTTGAAGAGAAAACTGACTCTAGAGAAATGTCCAGAGACCTACAAGGATGACCCCAACTAACAATCTGAGCAACAGTGGAAAGGCTACCTTAAATGCCCTTCCCTGATAATGAGATTGATAACTAACTTATATGCCATCATAGAACCTTCATCTAGTAGCTGGTGGAAACAGAAGCAGACACAGCTAAACACTGAGACGAATTTCTGGAATCCAGCTGGAAAGACGGAGAAGTGATAAGAAAAGGGAGCAATACCAGGCTACAGAAACCCACAGGCAGCTGACCTGAACAAGGGGGAGCTCATGGACCCCCAGACTGATAGCTGGGAAACCAGCATTATACCAATTCATCCCCCTGAACATGAGTCTTAGTTAAAAGGCCTGGGCAGTCTAAGGGACCTCTGACAGTTGGACCAGGATGTATCCATGATACACAAAAGGACTTTGGGAGCACATTCCCCATAGAGGGATACTCCCTTAGCCTAGAGGCAGGAGGGAGGGCCTAGACCCTACTCCAAATGACTTAGCAGATTTTGATGATCCCTCCTGGAAGGCATCACCCTCCCTGTGGAGTGGGTGGATAATGGGATGGAAGGGGATGGGGAGTGGGGATGGGAGGGAGGAAGTGAGGGAGAGGGTACTGGGATCGATACATAAAATAAGAAAAAATAAGAAATATATGTATTTTTAAAAGGCACAATTCAATGTTTTTAGTGCATTGAAAGACATGTGCCCCCTTACTTTTGTTTTAGAACTTCATTTTTCTCTTAGACAGGGTATCATTGTATAGCACCAGCTGACCTGGACCCTGCTGTGTAGACTGGACTGGCCTAGAACTCACAGTGATCCACCTACCTCTGCCTCCTAAGTGCTGGTAACAAAGGTGTAAGCCACCACTCCTGGATTTGTTTTAGAATTCTTTTATCATTTGACAGTATCTTATATGTATACAATCTATCTTGATTATACCCACCAGTAACACTCAACTCCCACTTCCCTCCGACAGCCCAACACATCTTCCTCTCAACTTATTTCCCTTCCTCTTTTCTGGTCATCCATTGAGTCCAATCAGTGCTGCCTGCTAGGATGCTGACCAGCATGAGTGGGCCATGCAATGTCCAGGATATGGCATTTCACACCAACCCTCGCCGGCTCTTACTTTATTCCCACATTCCCTTACATGATGCTCCTTGAGCCTTGACTGGTGGGGTTGTTGATATAGATGCTCCATGTAGCACTCAGCACTCAACAGTAACTTATTCTCAGCACTTGGATCACTCAGGAGTCTGCTTTGACTGATGGTCTACATGGCTCGTTACCAATGTCACCTGAAGGGTACTTTGTTCTAGCCATGTTGTATATTTGCACCATAATCCTTCAACCAGCCCTGACATACACAACCACCAATTCATTTTCTGTGTATCTACACATTCTGAGTATTTCACATCAATGGGATCATAGACTATGCCATCTCTGTGGCAGGTCTTTGTCATTTTGCACAATATTTCATGAAGCAAGCATCACTGTCTCCTATGTCTATCAATGAGTAACATTCCATATACATTGATGGACACTGAAGTTAGCAACATATGTCTGCTGTGAAATTGGCTGCTATGAGAATTTGTATGCAAGGTTTGAATATTTATGTTTTGAAGGCATAGATTCCTAATTGTTGATCCTGAGTTACAAATTAACCCATTTTTAACATATTAAACAATGGACCACGCATTTACCACTGTAGCTGCAGCATTTTCTATGTCTTCTGGAAATGCAGAAGAGTTCCAGGTCCACCACACTCCACTTGGCTCTCCCATTACTTTGATTTCCACTTAGTGGATACCCGCAGACTGGACCTGTGGTTTTGATTAGCATTTCCCTAGTCCTAATGCAATTATAAAACAAAGTTAGATGGTTTAATATCTGCCTTTCTACCATCTCTCTTGCATGGCTGAAATGTTTGAATATTTTTGAAAGGTTTACTTATTTTTAATGTTATGTGTTTGAGTGTTTTACCTGCAAGTATGTGCACACATGCATGAAGTGGCTGTCTAGGCCATAAGAGGGCATTGAATCCCCTGGAATTGGAGTACCAGATGGTTGAGAGCAGCCACATGGGTGCTGGTCAAAACCTGTGTTCATTCAGCAGTCAGTGCTTACTGCTGAACCATATCTCCACCCCTGTAGTATTTTATTGTGTATGTGCTGGGTGCAATTAGCAGTGGTGCATCATTTTTGATTTTAATACTCTCGCTGTCAATAACTATTCCATATATAGCTCATGCGTCCTTTTGCCTACATCCATCTTTCCTTGACACCTAATATCATGCTCTCTTGGTCTCCATTTAAGCATCAATCCATATCCACATCTATATATGCTCACATATTTACATTTATTTATTATAGGCTAGACTTTGGAAGTGAGGGAGATTGAGTGACTTTTTTTCTTTTTTTCTAGTTTGGGCCACCTGTCTTTGAGCTTGGCTTTAAAGGGGTATTGGGTATAGAACTCATGTTTTGTGCTTGCATGGCAAGTATTTTATCAATGAGTCTTCTCCCCAACCCTTGAGTTAGTTGTTTTAAATTTTTATTTTGCAAATTTTTATTTATGCAAAGTTTGATGATTTGAGATTTTTAAAATGAAGGCTGTAAGCCTGTGGTTATACTCTATTTGGTTCACCAAAACACAGATAATGACATGGAGACTTGTTATTAATTATGAAAGTTTGACCTTACTTTAGGCTTGTTTCCAAATAGCTCTTATAACTTAAATTAATGTGTTTCTATTAATCTATGTTCTGCCATGTGGCTCATTACCTCTCTCCCACACTATACATCTGACTCCCCATTCACAACCCCCATCCCCATGTCTTGATGGTAAAACTCACCCCTCTTCTTCCCAAATTTACTCTCTCCTGCCCATCCTCTCCTGCCTAGCTATTGACCATTCAGCTCTTCATTAAACCAAGCAGAAGGTGCCTAGGCACCTTGTACGAAAAGATTATCTTGCGGATGGAAGTTTCTGTCCCACCAGGTCCCACTGGCATTTAGTCCCAAATAAACACACAGAAGCTTTTATTAGTTATAAACTGTTTGGCCAATGGCTCAGGATTCTTGCTGGCTAGTTCTCTCTTAATTATTAACCCGTTTATATTAATCTGTGTATCTCAGTGTGTTTGTAGCTTACCAGTGATGCTCAGGCCTCTTGCTTCCTTGGCAGCTACATGGCATCTCTCTGTCTCCATCTACTACTTTTCGCTATCCCTGTTTGGATTTACTGCCTGGTTAAATCATGCCTGTCAATTGGCCAAAACAGCTTTTTTCATCAACCAATGCAAGATAATATGTATTCACAACATACAGAATGACAACCCCCATCATTATCCTCCCTGGGCCTTTTCTCTACACAATCTTGATTATCTTTATTTCATACCTACTCTCAAGACATTTTCTATTCTTTTCCTCCTTCAAAGAGATCCCAAGATATCATGCATGCTAGCCAAGCTCTCCACAATGAAACTATATCTCAACAAAATTTCCAATTATCTTCTGGAGTTCTTTAACCTATTGGTTATTTAATATGAGTGTATTGATTAATTTGCACATACTTCTGATTTTCCAAATATCCTTTCTAGTGATAGATTTGATTTGATCAAGCCAATTGACACCAAATGCTATCTTGGCTTAACTTTCTTTATTATTTATTTATATGTTTTTAACTTTTATTTATTCATTTATTTATTTCTGTGGCATGTGCAGACCAGAGGACAACTTACAGTAGTTTGGTTCCTCTCCTTCCACAGTATGGGATACGGGATCAAACTCAGGTTATTAGGCTTGTCTGCAGGGACCTATTAGCTGTTGAATCATGTCAAAGGACCTTATCTGTACTTTCTGAATCCACAAGCACTACAGGAACAGAGTTAAATCCCAAGAGTCAGATTTGTTCCTCTGACTATTCCAAAGTGCAGAAGGAGCGTTCCAGTGGTGACCCATTGTGAGCAAGGTCACAAAGAGAATTGTTTTTTATTGAGACACTGATGACTTATTCTTTAGATTGCTACGTGATTTCTCTAGATGAAACTTGTGTTTCTACTAAAACTTATTTTTTAATCTATCCTTTCCAGTAATCTTTCCATTCCTCACCCCAATATATGAGAGATTACATGTATCAATATTCCCAAGAGATTCCATAGAATTTTTCAAAAAATTCGTGGAGAGAATGAAGGAAAATCGCTTGGACTCTAAACAGAAGGTAAAAGGTGGTGGTGTCATGAGAGGCCAGGGTTTGATAACATGTTGGGCTGGGAGTATGTGAGCTGTGAGCTTCCTTTCAGCTGTCACTAAAGCAGATAGAGAAGGCTAAATTGAGAAAATAAGGGACAAAGAGTGTGTATTGAAGAGAATTTTAAAATTTCTGAGAGAGGAGAAATTGGAGTTTTGAAAAAAAACTGATTGTGAATAATACAGGAACTAACAGTTAGCAATAGGAATGAAAAAAAAAGGCTGCCCTACATAAGGACTGAAATTAGGGAAAAAAAGGCACAAGACCTATACAAGATCAACACCACCAAATCTTCAGCATAGGTGAGAGAGGACAGGTCCAAGCCCCACTCCTTTCTGAGAAACTGTTGGCAGTTTATGGCTGCAGAAGGAGGATATAGCCATCAGTAGGTTGCCCATGCACCAGTGGATGGCCCCGCAGCCAGGCACATATGGGCAGCACCAGTTGGACTCAGTGGGTTATTTATAAAGAAGACGTCATGGAGTTTGGAGGAAGAAATGTTACAAGGGATACAGAAGGGTTCAAATGAAGAAAATGGTGGTGTGGATATGACCATATATCATTAGATACATGTATGGAATTCTCTTAAGAATAGATAAAAATGATTAAAATGGAGGGAAATACTATTTTAATATTCTTCAAAAAACATTTTTAACAAATCTAAGTTATTGTTTAACACTGTATCTATTGTAATTTATTATAAAAGTGGTTGTTATGGTAGCTGGATTGCTTCCTGGTTTAGCTACTGGTGCTATTGTTCTTTGATGCCTCAAGCAACAGTAGGCATGTCTGTGAATTTAAGGGAGCTATGTTCTCAGAAAGGAGGTTAAGCTTCTGCACCCCGATCCACCTCTGACCTCTGACCTCACCACTGACCTTCTATTTCTGCAACTTCTCTTTCTGCTTCCAGCCCCGAGTGGATTTCCTTCAGCTGATGATGAGCACACTTGACAATTCCAAAGACAAAGAGTCTCACAAAGGTAACCAAGGACTCCCTGCCCTATGGACAAGGAAGCTCTAGAGGAGTGGTCAGGTCGCTCAGAAAATATGTGGGAAGGTTTTCTAGCAGAAGAATACCTCTGTCAAGTTGCTGAAAGAACACAGCTATTATCTACATGGAATTTTCTAGAAGCACATGGGCACAAGTTTGTTCCAAACATGAAGGGTAGTCATGATGGAAGACATCAGTGGTCTCTGTGCGTTACCTAGGTCTGCACAGGTGCTGTTTCTGTCTTTCCCAGCACACTGACTAGGAACTCTACCTAGATATCCCCCATCCAGGCAGGAGACACATACCCACACAGTGTTGGTGATTTCTGGGAGCCCCTGGTGGACATGTGTTCTCTACCTTAATCTATGGTAAATATTGCTTTTTTGTGTATTGAATAAGTGGCATCTGGTAACTGCCTCTTTGTACAAACACACACTTTATCTTAATTGTTTTACACACTTAAAATCACTTATAGATTTTCACCTTTTTCAGGTGGTATATGCATGAGTGTGTGGAAGGCATCAAGTATCTTCCTCAATCACTCTGTGCCTGATTTCCTCAAGACAGGATCTCTTATTCAACCTGGAGCTAGGTTAACAGCCAGCCAGTCCCAATGATCCACAGAGTTGGGGCTGCAGGGGAGTGCTACCACACTTGGCTTTTTACTTGGGGACTGAGGATTCAAATTCAGGCCCTCATGCTTGTGCATCAAGTGCTTTTACCCACTGAGCCATCTCTCTAGTCTCCTGTCCACAGCTGCTTTAATTTAAAATCATTATTACTACCATGGTTGCAAAAATTTGCAGACCTAATTCTACCAGTGTGCATTAGCTAATGTGAAGGTAGTCTTCTATTCTTACATATCTGCTTAATTCTAGTATATGCCATTGCTCATATATGTAACAATATCATCTTCTGTGTCCCCAAATTTGTTTTTTAAAGTCATCATGTATTTTGTGTTTCAAATTCTCTCCGGTTTGTACATTTGAAACCCTTCCATGTGATCACCTAACTTCAAATTCTTCTATTCCTCCTTCTCCTTTAGAGACTGGGTCTCATACAGCCCAGGCTAACTGCACATTTATGGTGTGCCTGAGGATGACCTTTTAAATTCTGTGCTACCATGCCTGGTTAGTACACTGCTGAGGACTGAATCCAGGGTTTCATGTTTTTAGGCTAGTTCTCTACCTACTGAGCAACGTATCCTCAGCCCTTCTGTTCCAATTTTGGTTGCTAAAATAGTTACTAATCTTAAAAAGTACCAACTGATTGTTGGTTTCTAGTACAGATTCAATTTAGTACTAAGGACTTACACTAATTGGGAGGAAGAAAATTACTAGTAACTGAGTCACAGCACCCATGGCAAAAGGTTAACAACTGCCTGTGGCTCCAGCCCTATGAGCTCCAAAGCCATCTTCTGCTCTCCGTGGGCACTTGTACACATGTGCATGCACACACATAAAAAATAAAAACTAAAGCCAGGTGGTGGTGGCACACACCTTTAATCCCAGAACTTGGACGGGGAAGACAGATTGATCTTGGTGAGCTTGAGGCCAGTCTGTTCTACAAAGGAAGTTCTAGGACTGCCAGGACTACATAGAAACCCTGCCTCAATTTTTTTTTTTAAATCTTAAGATCTAACAGAGGACTGGAGTTCAGTTCCAAGCACCTACCTCTAAAAGCTCACAACCTTCTAAAACTCCGTTTATAGGGGATTAGATGCCCTCTTCTGGACTCCATGGGCACCTCCCACACACACATACAGCAGCCCTCCAGACAGACACAAATACACATAAATAAAAACTAAAAGTGAATATTAGAAACAGAATGAATTACATGTCTTGAAGTTGCCCACTGATGATGAGGATCAGAGCATAAACCCTGGGGCGTCTTCCCCTTCTCTGGGGAAGCAGTCTTCCCCTTCTCTGGCTGTGTCACATGGATGGCAGTGTGACAACAGTCCCAGGGAAACAGTCACTGAACTGCTTCTCCATATTTAACTCTGGGGAAACAGGGACCTCCTTTCATTTTCTCCTCATCTCTTCTGTGATGGTCCATTCTGACTTTTCCGAAATATTTTCTTACTTTTAGTTCTGTCTGACAAGGAGATCCTAGCCCAGTCAATTATGTTTATTTTTGCTGGCTACGATACCACCAGCAGCACACTTACCTTTGTCCTGTATCTACTGGCCACTCACCCTGATATACAGAAGAAACTACAGGAGGAGATTGATGTCACTCTGCCCAATAAGGTGACTGTATGGTGATTGGAATAGGAGGGAGGAGACACCTTCTCATCAACTGCTGTGTGTGTGTGTGTGTGTGTGTGTGTGTGTGTGTGTGTGTGTGTGTGTGTGTGTGTGTGTTAGACCTACACTGGGTATTATTCCAAATCACTCTCCACTCTTTTTTGAGATAGGCTGTCTTGCTGAAATTGGAGCTCATCAATTTGGCTAGGCAGTCTGGCCAATGATTATCAAACATGCCCAGTCTCTGCTCCCACACATGCCTCCTCACTGCTGGTATTATAGATGTGTGTCACCGTGTCTAGCTTTATGAATGGTGTGTATGTGAACTCACGCATGCATAATAGACATGTCACTAAGTGAGACATTTTAAGCCCCAAGTGATAGTTAAGTATTCTAACCACCTTGAAAGGGCTGGTATATGACTCTGTGGTTAAGAGCACTTTTGGAAGTGCTCTTTTGGAAGATCCAACCAGGTTTGAGTCCCAGCACCCAAATGACTGCTCTTCACTAACTGCATTGCCAGTTGCAAGGGTTCTGACTTCTGTAGGCACTGCTCTCATGTGGTGCACAAACGCATATGTATGCAAAAATGCCTCCACATATAAAATAAAACAATCTAAAAACTATAAAATGTGTTGTAAGTGCTTAGGACATTTGTAATGCTGGTGTCAGAAACTTTGGAGCTACTGAGAACTTACAGATCCTGTCAAAAATTAATCTAAACTCCCAGCACAAATCTTTTTGTTTCTTTCCAGGCACGTCCCAACTATGATAAAGTGATGGAGATGGAGTACTTGGACATGGTGTTGAATGAAACCCTCAGAATGTACCCAATTGCTAACAGAATCGAGAGAATCTGTAAACGGGATGTGGGAATGGATGGCGTGATTGTTCCCAAAGGTTCAGTGGTGACTATACCAGTTTTTGCTCTTCACCGTGATCCACAGTACTGGCCAGAGCCTGAGGAATTCCACCCTGAAAGGTACCAGGATCCCAGGAGTGGGAGCCCTCTCTGACGTACTGACCTGTCTAAGCTAAGATATCTGTGGGAAGATTATCTAAATGTGATTTTACATCCATTTGCATTCTATGGAGAGAATGACAGAGAAAGCAAAGAAAAAAGAAGAGAGGGAAAGAGAGACACGGGAAGAAAATGTGAGAATTACATACAAAATGTCTTATCCTCCTTCCTCAAGTAAAACATGAGCAACTTAAGAGTGAGGAAGGAACCCATCCCTTCAGGATGGCTGACAGGAGATTTTCTGTCATGGAGACCAGCATCATCCTGAATGGACTTTTAAAGATGGAGTTTAAAGATATATCCCCTCCATTTTTACTTTTTATTCTTTGACAATTACATGCACGGATGCTATATTTTGGTCATTTTAACTTCACCTTGCCCTGTCTCTTCTCCCTCCCTCCCACTCATGTTGAATCCTACTTAACCCCATGCAATCTTCCTCCTCTTTTCATGGCTCCTGTTTCCTTGTGACTCAGGAATTTAATTAGGGTTGCTTGCATAAACAAATGTATAGGAGTTATTTACTGGAGACTGGACAACTCACCTGTAGCTACACAATTGAAGAGAAGCTTCCCTCTACCCCAGGAATCATTCATTGTCAATAGCTCTTTAGGGAGATGGCACCTCATGAACTCCCTCTCCCATCCATGATGGAATGTATCAACATAGGTCTAGCCTTGTGTAGGCAACCACAGCTCCTGAGAGTTCGTGAGTACAATGAATGTGCCATGTCCAGTTGATAATGTTTCACACCACCCCTTTCATTCTATGGCTCTTACATCATGCTGCCCCCTCTTCTGAGATGCTCGCTAAGCTTTGTAGATGCCCCATTAATCAGTGAGCACTCCACCAATGCACATTTTCAGCAGTCTGACCAGGTATGGGTCTCTGTGTTAACGGTCTCCCATTGCAATCAGAAGTTTCTCTGACAAAGGCTGAAAGCAACACTAATTTTTGCATATTAACATAAATATTTAGAAGACAGTTCAATACCAAAACAACAGTAATAGATTATCTGACAGAATCCATGACTACCAAAGCCATTGGATTTTGAGCAGGTTTCCAGTACCAGGCATTAATTCACCCTGTAAATTGGAACTCCAGTCAGACAGTTGGTAGGTTACCCCTGCCATGAACCACCACTATTACACTAGTGGGCACATAGGATGCATTTTCTTTCAAAAAGCATTTGTCTTATCTACTATATAGAAACTCTTATAGGAAAAGGGGGTGGAAAGGACCTTCAGTGTATAATTTCTTAGAGCCAAATACCTAGAAGCACAAGTTCAGGGACCCTTTCCCAAACTATTTCTATGTTACTGGTTAGATGTGTGAAGGCAAATTCATGTATGTAGCTCTTATGCTTCTATCCTTTGTTGACTTATCATTACTGTGTTTCTCCAGGTTCAGCAAGGAGAACAAGGGCACCATTAATCCTTATGCATTCCTGCCCTTTGGAATTGGACCCAGGAACTGCATTGGGATGAGGTTTGCTCTCATGAACATGAAACTTGTTCTCACGAAAGTCCTGCAGAACTTCTCCATCCAGCCTTGTAAGGAAACACAGGTGAGGGAGACACTATCTCTGTAAACAATATTGGGAGGGGAACTTTTTTTTCACAGATTGGAAGAATCTGTGTATAAAAACCAATTTGCTTGTTTGAGGTTTGCTAATTTGATTTGTGGTCAAATGAGATATTTGTATCTAGGCAGAAGCCAAGGGGCCTTTGGTTGTGTGTCAATATAGAGTAAAATTGTAGCATTATGGGGAGTTAGTGAAGATCAGTATGACAGGATTATATGCATTTTGTTTGAAGCCCCAGTCATGTCCGCTGGAGATTGAATATGTCATGTGCCATCAAGAGGTGCAGTGACCATGTCTTCGTGTTTGTTGGGTGGTGCACTCTTCTTCAAGAACTCACAGAAGCTGTCCTCTAACAGTCTTGTCAACCACTGGCCTCACATTAGAATCACTTGAGGAGATTTGCAACTCATATATGAGGTCTGAGAAATTTCTCAGTTGGCAAAGTGCTTACCTAGCATGCACACAGCTTTGGTGCCCATCCCCACAACTGCATGAAGTAGCTATGATGATGTATACCTAAAATCTCTGCACTCAAGAGATGGGGGTAAGAGGATCATAAATACAAGTAATCCTTGGCCACTTATTGAATTTGAAGCCAGCATGGGCTATATGACACCCATATCAAAAACAAACACAAAAACTCATGATGCCTGGTCATTTCTGAAATCCTAAAATAACTTAACCAGAGTGTGGCTTTGAAAGCTCACCTCTGACTTCCCATTTGATGCCGAGTTGAGGATTGTTTCCTTAAAACCCAAATGCTAGGGCTCAGTGGTTAAGAACACTATCTGCTTTTACTAAGAACCTGACTTCAGATCCCAGAACCCCATGGTGGCTCACGACCATTTGTAACTCCAGTTCCAGAGCCCCTGATATCCTTCTCTGGCCTCTGTTGAGACCTCATGCATATGGTATATGTACACATAGGCAAGTAAAACATTCAGTTACATAAAATAAGAAGAAATAAATATTTGAAAGTTTATGTTTATGATGAACTCTGACCTTATGGGATCTTGATGGTTCTGCCTCACTTCTCATGAGCTCTGCTGCAGAAGAAAAGGTTGCTGTAATATTTTCATAAACCATATATTCTTCCCCTCACTTCATATTCTGCTCTAATACTTCAAATTCTTGTTCATTGCCCAAATAAATATTTCTCTTGGGTTTCTTTCCTCATTTACATTATATGCTGCTTTTGGCTTCTACTATTTTTATCACCTATTCTAATATTTTGTTCTTTTTTAATATAAATTTTTACTTAAATTTGAAACAAGCTTGTTTTACATGTCAATCCCAGTTCCTATACCCTACTGTCCTCCCCTGTTCCCCACCACCACCAACCCCCATCTCATCCCCTTTCTGCTTCCCAGGGAGGGTGAGACCTTCCATGGGGAGTCTTCAAAGTCTGTCATATCATTTGGAGCAGGGCGTAGGCCCTCCCCCATGTGTCTAGGCTAAGAAAGTATCCCTCTATGTGGGATGGGCTCCCAAAGTCCATGTTTTTACTAGGGATAAATACTGATCTACTACCATAAGCCCCATAGACTGCCCAGTCCTCCCAACTAACACCACATTCAGGGAATCTGGGTCAGTCCTATGCTGGTTTCCAGGTTATCAGACTAGAGTCCATGAGTTCCCACTTGTTCAGGTCAGCAGTTTCTGTGGGTTTCTCCAGTCTGGTCTTGACCCCTTTGCTCATCACTCCTCCCTGTCTGCAACTGGATTCCAAGAGTTCCTTATCAGGGAAGGGCATTTAAGGTAGCTTCTCCATTATTGCTTAGATTGTTAATTGGGGTCATCCTTTTAGATCTCTGGACATTTCCCTAGCGCCAGATTTCTCTTAAAACCTATAATGGCTCCATCTATTATGGTATCTCTTTTCTTGCTCTCCTCTATTCTTTCCCTGACTCTATCTTGCTGCTCCCTCATGCCCACCTCTCCCCTCCTTTCCCCCCTGACTCCATCTCTCCTTCCCCCATGCTCCCAATTAGCTTGGGAGATCTTGTCCCTTTCCCCTTCTCCGGGCGACCATGTATGTCTCTCTTAGGGTCCTCCTTGTTTCCTAGCTTTTCTGGTGGTGTGGATTGGAGGCTGGTGATCCTTTGCTCTATGTCTAAAAACCATATTTGAGTGAGTACATACCGTGTTTGTTTTTTTGTTACTGGGTTGCCTCACTCAGGGCAGTTTCGTCTAGTTCCATCCATTTGCCTGCGAATTTCACTATTCCATTGGTTTTTTTCCTCTGAGTAGTAAGTACTCCATTGTGTAAATATGCCACATCTTCTTTACCCATTCTTCAGTTGAGAGGCATCTAGATTGCGTCCAGGTTCTGGTTATTACAAATAATGCTGCTAATATTTTGTTCTTACAGCCTCCAGTTTAGTTGTTTCTTTCTCCCAGTATTGAAGGGCACCCACTCTCTTTTCTACATCACCTCCTATTATTCCATCTACAAACTCCAAATGGTCCTTTGTGGAGAGTTTGTGCATTGAAAGCCTTCAGAAAATGTTCTGAAGTATAGCTTACAATTATAGTATTCTGTTATGAAAACATTAGACTAATTAATGAACAGATAACACATATTTATTTTATGCACATCATTTTCTATGTCTCCATGGAAAACACATGTATACTACTTAAATTTTTAAAAGTAGATAGTACAATTAGAGAAAGCATTTACATTTTCCTGAACACATGTTCTTGTTTCTTGCAAAGGAATGGATATAATATTCGGGATGTGTGTATTTAGAATATGGCTTCTCTTTGTCAATTAGTTTTATTACTGAGATGGAAATGTTTGTTCTGTGATTTGCGGTGTAAGGCAGTTATGTAGCTTTATCCACACACAACCTCACTTATGTTACTTCCTGCTCAGTAAGTACTTGTGTGTGTGGTTTTGTTTGTTCGGTTTTGGTTTTTGGAGGTTTTTGTTTTGGTTTTTTGAGACAGGGTTTCTCTGTATTGCTTTAGAACCTGTCCTGGAACTCATCTGTAGACCAGGCTGGTCTTGAACTCACAGAGATCTGCCTGCCTCTGCCTCCTGAGTGCTGGAATTAAAGGTGTGCACCACCAACGCCTGTCACTAAGCATTTAAATCATAAGCACGTACAGGGATTTAAACAGACAAACCAAGACTCAAGTTTTGAGAGCCACCTGTCATGGGGAAGATACTCTCTCAAGTTCCAGTCATCTTAAAATTGACACTTCTCTATCTCTATAACAGTTTTGTTCCCCTTCATTCTCCTATGTCCATAAGATTAATCCATCAGAGGCTTTCCCCCTCCATCAACAAATAGCATGAAGCTAAGCATCATCAAAAACACTGTAGGACTCAGAATCCTTCATTTAAATCATCCTTGAAAGCCAAGAATAGATGCTGGGAAAGCAAGCAAATATCTGAGTCCTCCTAAAGATTTGTCCAACTGTAGTGGTGGCATCTGATCTAGGAGCTGAGGACTGTTCATAGAAGTGAAATGTATTCATGCAGGATTAATTTGCAAGTGTCAACAAATCAAAAATCACTTTTCAGAAATAAAAGAAAATTACATAATAACTAAGAATAGGGCTCAAATACTTAAACTCACCAGTCTTAGTGACACATGAATTTAATCCCAGATTCAGTAGGCAGAGACAGTTGGATCTCTCTGAGTTCAAGGCCAACATGGTCTACATATTCAGTGGCAGGTCAGCACTAGCTACAGAATAAGACACTGTCTTGAAAAAAATCAAACCAAAGAGAAATTGAACTAGTCTGTTTTAGTTTAAAGTAGCACATTGTGGGTTCTTAGATAGCTCAATTGGTAGAGTGGAGGACTATAGTCAGATCTTCCGGGTACCCTTAGATTAGAGGTTCATCTGGGTGGTGGTGGAACACACATTTAATCCCAGCACGTGGGAGACACAGGCAGGTGGATCTCTGTGAGTTTGAGTCCAGCCTGGTCTACAGAGTGAATACCAGGACAGGCTCCAAAGCCACACAGAGAAACCCTGTCTCAAATAAATAAATAAATAAATAAATAAATAAATAAATAAATAAATAAAGTAGCACAAGACAGAAATAATATAAACAAACATGACTTCATCTCAGGCCCTGTATATAGTAGATTCTCAATAAATATATTACCTTATCCATATTTGGATGCATGTTTTCACCATCTAATTGACACAGCTTGAAGAATATGGAAGTCAAAACATATGGCCTAAAATGCAGCTTAGATATACCTGCAAACATCATCATCATAAATGTCTTCTACTTTTCTTTAGGGGTTGTTGTTAGAAACCTGCAGACTCACCCTGTTGGGCCATGCCCAACCCCCACCTTTTTAATAGTAATAAGAGGTGGGAATGTTGAGGCTGGGCAGTCTGTGGACCCCGCCTCTGATGGGCGGGACGTATAATCACTAAGTCAGGCCTTACCTGGCTGGGCAGAGACTGGGTTATGCAAGCCCCACTGCCCAAGCTACCTGGCCGCAGAGACTGGGTTACGCATGCGCAAACTCCCCTTTTAAAGCAAGCGCGCCAAGTGTCCCTCTCTCTCCTGCTCTCTCTTGCTCTCTCTTGCCTCTCTTGCTCTCTTACTTCTCTTGTCCCTCTCTCTTGCTTCCCTCTCTCGCTCTCTCTGGGGCCCCCTTTCTCTCTCTCTCCCCGCTTTCCTCTCCCCTCTCTCAATAAACTCCACGTGGGCGCTCAATCTCGTGCTTGTGTTTCCTAGGCCATAGCAGCTGCAAAACAACAACAGTTGTTGTTGGTTCACCCAGTGATTCTCAATATTTTCCTCCACTGTTGTAGATACCTATGGAATTAAGCAGAGAACTAATGCTACAACCAGAAAAACCCATTGTTCTAAATGTTGTGCCACGAGATGTGATCATAACCGGAGCATGACTTTCCCTCAAGGACTTCTCCTGTGTTCCTTGAGAAAGTGGTGTCTAAGAACATTGGAAACTTTAACTTACTTCGTGAGTCAAATCCAGATGAAGATGAGGCAAATCAACTGACTCTGATGGATGGTTATGGATTCAGTACACCCATTGAGCTTTCTCAGTGTCAATACAGAGTACCATCTAATGTAAAGGAAATGACTAAGTCAGTTGACAAAATGAGAAATTCATCTTCTCTGGACATCATGGGACCATCTCCATCCATATCTGGTTGTCTCCATCAAATTCTTTTGAGTTCTTTAAAGAGTAACCATGTCTCTGCAATTTGATCAATCAATTTTTAATGAAAATGTGAAGTATTGTAACATTTCTAATTGTAAAATTGTTATATCTTTTAGTGCCAATATTCTACAATAATATTACACTAAATATAACATCTGTTTTAAAACCCAATTTAAAAATATTTTATATTCTTTGAGAATTTCATACAATGTATTTTGATTATATTAATTTCTTCCTCCATCTTTTTCCAGATCTTTCTCCACCTCCCTTCCTACACAGCTTTATATTCTCTCCCACTGTTTCAAAACAAAATTAACAAAATAAATCATGGAGTCCATTTCATGTTAAATAACAATTCCTGAGAAGGAGGCCTGCCTTGAATATAGTTGACAAACCCAGTGTCACCCCATTGATGAAAACTGACTTTCCTTATCTCCTTATCAATTGACAGTACATCCTAAGCTAAGGGTAGGGCTCTGGGATCCTCTACACTAAGATTTTGCATGGTTTGAGCTTGTGCAGATCTTGTGAATTCTATCCCAGTCTCTGTGAGTTCATATGTGCATCTGCCATGCTGTGTCTGGAAAATGTTTCCTTGAAGTGATTCATTACCTCTGGCTCTTACAATCTTTCTGTCTTCTATCCACATAGATCCCTGGGTCTTGAGGGGACAGGTATCATATAGTCAACCTCGTCTGAGCTGAGCTTTCCAAAGTCTCTTCCTCTCTTCATATTGACAAGTTGTCATTTTCTTGCTGATTACCACCTACTACAAGAAGAAGCTTCTCTGATGAAAGTTGAGTGATTCACTATTCAGTGAATACAGCATTAGGAACCTCATTATTGCTATGTTCATTTAATAGATTAGTAGTAGTAGGTATTCTCCTTGGGCTCATGGTTTCTCTAGTCTCAGGTTCTTGGCCTCATTGACAGTGTTGGGAATGGGTTTCCTCTTACGGAGCTGGCCTGAAATCCAATTTAAAAAGTGGTTTGTTACTCACATAACATTTGTGCCACAATTTCACTAGTTATCATAACTTTCAGGTAGGTCATTATTACAGCTTACATGGTTTACAGCTGGATGAGAGTGTTAATTACTATTCTCATCCAGTATTGTGTATAACATCTTCCAGTACTGTGAAAAGTACCCAGTGAATTGATATTTTTACATGTTTGAAAACGGACAGAAATCTGAATGGAGGATCTGAAACAAAGTATTTTTTAAAAATATAATTATATCTTTATTCTATGAGAATTTCATGCATATATATATATATAATATATTTTTTTCCTATACATTCTCTACTCCCCCATTCAAATTCCTTGGATGCCCTCCCAAACCCCCTCCCAACTTCAGGTATTCTTTTATGTTTATAACCCGCTAAGTGGGTTAGGGGGGTGCACACCTTTAATACCAGCACTTTGGAGGCAGAGTCAGGTGGATCTCTGAGTTAAAGGGCAACCTGATCTACACAGTGCCTTCCAGGACAGTCAACACTCATACACATCCAATTAAATTTTAAAAATCTAAAAAAAATATTAAATTATTTTTATTTCTCTGTGTGTTAATGTGCACAAATACCATGAGGTGCCTGTGGAGGCCAGATGACAACTTATGACACCAGTTCTAATCTTCCCACTATGTGGGTTATGAAGGATCAAACTCAGGTTATCAGACTCAGCAGCAAACTCCTTTACCCACGGAGCTATCTCTATGGCCCAAAAACTAAATATTTGAGATCTAAGAAGAGACTATTTTCCTGTAGAGTGAAGTATTTTGCCTGAGTCTCTGTGTCAGGTGTTCCCTTTCCCTAAAACATCCACATGGCAGGGTTATAGAAGAGTGGGTACATGAGAAAAGCTGTCAAATGCAGGATTCTACTCTCCCAGATGTCTCGTGCCCTGCACACTTTCCTGGGACGTTCCCACCTCCCTTCCTTTGTTTTGCTGATATCATCAGTGAGTCACCATACCATTTACTGACCTATGTTTGCTTCACCACCACCACCACACATCCCCTTAAGCTTGTGTCTTTGCAACATTGGCTTCTCTTGAGTTGGTAAGCAAGAGCCTTAAGAGTTGTAGTTGCGTCACAGCTTAACCATAGCAGGAAGTCCAGCAGGCCACCCAGGGAAATGGAAGTTCTTTGTCTTCCCAATCCTTCTGCTTCACAGTACAGTTGATGTTGTAAAGATGGCATTGCACATTACGTTAAATGATATAAATTTGGGTTGGAGAGAAGGCCCGTGGTGTAAGAGTGCTTATACACACAGCTCAGTGTAGCTCTCAACCCTCATCAAAGAAGCTTCTTTCTGCCACAGATGGAGGCTATTACAAAAATCACAACATGTCAAAATGCAGAGTAAGTGACCATTGGGTGCCCAACCCTAGCTGGTTTTGTGGTGTATATTTACATTACATTTATAATGTAACCTCTACACCTAAGGCTCAGGAAGCATCATAGAAGAAGCAAGTAGACTGCAAGAAGCCAAAGGACCTGATGCTAGATAATGTCTTCTAGACATGACAGGAACACTGCACCAGTAAAATACCAACCATGAGGCTGCCTTAACAAGATCCTAATAATGACAACACAGCTAACATCCATTGTGGACGGGGAAATTGTACAAGGTATCACCTCTAGATGAAGATCTACAGGCAATCAATGGCTGCTGAGAGGGAGAAATTAGTTCTCCAGGGTTGACCCCATGATAGGTTATCCAATCCAAAGTGGTCAGCCCTAAACAGGTATACAAACCAGCAACTCTGAATAGACTTAGTTGGATTTATATACAGGTGTGTGTGTGTGTGTGTGTGTGTGTGTGTGTGTGTGTGTGTGTGTAAAACAAAAAAAATTATAGAGGAACAGGTCATGAGCATGAGAGGCAGTGGTGAAGACATAGAAGGAGCTGAGAGTAGAAAATGGGATGGAAATGATATGAATACAACACTCACACATGGAATTGCCAAAATATGCATTGATGAATGTTAAATAAAATATTTTAAAATATTATCTATCCATATGTTTTCTTTTATTTTTTTAATACATACATATAATAAAATTTTGTCATTTCTCCCTCCAATTAACCTCTTTCATCTTTTCCTGCTAAACCTCTTTTTCCTCACTAGCCAATTCCAACTTTGATATCTGTTTGTGTGTGTGTGTGTGTGTGTGTGTGTTTATTTAGAGTTTCTTGCCTGAGAGTGGGTGGAATGCTATTTATTGGGCAAGTAGGCATGGACAACTGTGGTGATATTTTGTTTATACACTAACAAATAAAGCTTGCCTGAAGATCATAGAGGTCTGGAGGTCTGTACAGACAGACAGGAAGTGATATGGCTGGGTGGAGATAGGAATATAAATAAGGATGGAGGAGACAGGAGCTCTGCATCCTTTTAGTCTCAGGATTTCATAGCGGCAAGACATCCAGGGGCTGGCTGGTTGTCTCTGCTCTTTCATGTTTCTCTTGAATATCTGACTCTGGATCTTTATTATTAAGATCAATTAGAACTCCTGCTATATCTGGTGCCCAACTTTGGGGACAAAAATTCATTTTAAAAAAAAAGCCACTTGCCTGTGGCTTTGCAGCTACCATCACCAGCCAGAGCTGCACATGCAGGAAGAGCCCAAATATATCACTGCCTCACCAGTTGGGTTATCCTCTTTTTCCCTAAGACTCTAAGCAAGTTTGAATTTTTTTTCTGCTGCAGCCTCTCTCCAGCAAACTCCATAGGTGTTTAGGCTCCAAATGCAGCAGGAATTACTTGCTTTTGCACATTCCCCTGTGCAGATGACTGGTTCTTTGGCTTCTTTTCTTCTGGTGGATTGTGGACTTTCCCTGAACCCCCTTCTTGGGCTGCTGCCTTGATACCCACTCAGGCCTTTACTGTACTATGCAACAGCAATCTGTTTCACATTTCACTGTCATCTGAATTAGCAGCAGCAACAGATTTAGTGAGACAACTGAAAATTCTTAAAGTGAGGAATTCGTCAAAAGAGAACATTTTACGCCACATAAAAAATGGGAAACACTATTACAATGGAGGGAGGTAGGTCTCTGTGTGGTAATACACTGGATAGTTTAAAAGTGGGACAATTAAATGAGAAGATAACTGTTTGTGGGATTTATGAAATGTAATTATAAATATTATCAGTTTTGTCATTTTTGTTTTAACACTTAAAAAGTTGGTTAATATAAGGGCAAAGATACAAGTTTTAGAAAAACTTATTTAAAAAGATGATAATCAAACTCATGCACAGGAATTTAAAGGAGAACCAATTTCAACATTGCATTATAAGGATAGAGAGGAACAACCTAAGGTTTCAAACAACCAACTTTAATTAATCCAGTCACCTCACAGTAACAATTGCCAGTAATAGATATATCCACAAGCCTGTGCAAGAGATGAATGGACACCCATGGAAATGTTAGATTTAAAGAGATTCAAGGAAATAATTCACTCATATGGCATTCATTCACCTTTTATGATGTAGATGTTAACTCATGATCAACTTGGAATAGAAATGTCACTCAAGACAAGAGAGACTTCGTTACAGAAGTCTTGGAGCCTGGTCCTCAATTACAATGGAGGACCTGGTGGAAAGATGAGACTAAGACCCTTGAATAATGAAGTAGGGCTAGAAATGGCAATCTCCTAAAACAAGCTTCTTGGAGAAGGAGATTATGCTAATACACAAAGGCAATCTCTATATGATGACCTCACCCTGGTGTTATGCCATGCAGCAACTTTGAATGCATAGGAAAGAAAAATTAAAGATGTAGGAAAGAACACTGAGACTTCTACTAAAGATATACAGGACCCAAAAAAAGCAATCATGAATTTTTTTATTTTTATTTTACATATCAATCCCAGTTCCCTCGCCCTCCCTCCTTCCCTCCTTCCATTCCTCTTTCCCACCCTCCCATGCTCCTCACTCCACATGTAGGGTGATGCCTTTCAGGAAGAGTCATCTAAATCTGTCAAGTCATTTGGACTAGGCCTTCTCTCCTGCCTCTAGTTTAAGAAGGGTGGGAGATCAATGTGGTGGGATCAATGTGAGCCACCATATAAACAAACTGAAAAAGAAAAACTACATGATCATCTCCCTTGGTGCTGAAAAAGCCTTTGACAAAATTCAACACCCTTTCATGATAAAGGTCTTGGAGAGAACAGGAATAACAGGAACATACCTAAATATAATAAAAGCAATATACAGTAAACCAACAGCTAACATCAAACTTAATGGAGAGAAGCTTAAAGCAACTTTTCTAAAATCAGGAACAAGACAAGGCTTCCCACTTTCTCCTTATCTTTTCAATATTGTACTTGAAATTCTAGCTAAAGCAATAAGACAACAAAAGGAGATCAAAGGGATACAAATTGAAAAGGAAGAAGTTAAACTGTCACTATTTGAAGATGATAGGATGGTTTACATAAGTGACCCGAAAAACTCTACAAGGGAACTCCTACAGCTGATAAACATAGTCACCAAATTAGTAGGATACAAGATAAACTCAAAAAAATCAGTAGCCCTACTATATACAGACAATAAAGGTGCTGAGAAAGAAATCAGAGAAACATCACCCATTATAAAAGCCACAAACAACATAAAAGTGCTATCTTGGGATAGCACTTACCAAACAAGTGAAAGACCTATACCGCAAGAACTTTGTGTCTTTAAAGAAAGAAATTAAAGAAGATACCAGAAAATGGAAAGATCTCCCATGTTCTTGAATAGGTAGGATAAACATAGCAAAAATGGCAATCTTGCCATAAGCAATCTACAGATCAATGTAATCCCCATCAAAATCCCAGCACAATTCTTCACTGACCTTGAAAGGATAAAACTCAACTATATATGGAAAAACAAAAGACTCAGGATAGCCAAAACAACCCTGTACAATAAAGGAACTTCAGGAGGCATTATCATCCTGACTTCAAGCTCTACTATAGAGATATAGTCCTGAAAACAGCTTGGCATTGCCACAAAAATAGACAGGTAGACCAATGAAACCAAAGCAAAAATCCTGATATTAACCCAAACACCTGATTTTGACGAAACAGCTGAAAGTATAAAATGGAAGGAGGAAAGCATCTTCAAGAAATGGTGCTCAACTGGATGATGACGTGTAGAAGACTGCAGATAGAGCCATGTCCATCGCCATGCATAAAACCCAAGTCCAAATGGATCAAAGACTTCAACATAAATCCAGCCACATTGAACCCCTTAGAAGAGAAAGTGGGAGGTACCCTTGAAAAAATTGGTACAGGAGACCGCTTCCTGAACATAATTCCAATAGCACAGACACTGAGACCTACAATTAATATATGGGACCTCCTCAAACTGAGAAGCTTCTGTAAGGGAAAGGACACAGTTGGCAAGACCAAAAGGCAGCCCACAGACTGGAAAAAGATCTTCACCAATCCTACAGCTGACAGAGGGCTGATCTCCAGAATACACACAGTGGAATATTACTATGTAGGAGAAAAAAAAAACAATACAATCTTGAAATTCGCAGGGAAATGGATGGAACTTAAAGAAACCATCCTGAGTGAGGTAACCCAGTCACAAAAAGAGGAACAGGGTATGTACTCACTCATGTGTGGATTTTAGACATAGAGCAAAGGATCACTAGCCTATAATTCACACCACCAGAGAAACTAGGATACAAGGAGGAACCTAAGAAATTCATACAAGGTCCCTCAAAGAAGGGGAAAGGAACAAGATCTCCTGAGCATATTGGGGGGCAGTGAGTGGAGAGGGAGTTAGGAGAAAGAGAGGGGGAGGAGAGGACAGCCTGTGGGGACTAGGAAGATTGAGTCCGGGGAGGAAGAGAGGGGGGGGAAGGAAGGGAGGGAAGGAAGGAGGGAGGGAGGGAGGGAGGGAGGGAGGGAGAGAGAGAGAGAGAGAGAGAGAGAGAGAGAGAGAGAGAGAGAGAGAGAGAGAGAGAATAATAGAGGGAGCCATTATAGGTTTGAAGAGAAAACTGACTCTAGAGAAATGTCCAGAGACCTACAAGGATAACCCCAACTAACAATCTGAGCAACAGTGGAGAGGTTACCTTAAATGCCCTTTCCTGATAATGAGATTGATGGCTAACTTATCCACCATCATAGAGCCCTCATCTAGCAGCTGATGGAAACAGAAGCAGACACCTACAGCTAAACACTGAGCCAAACTCCTGGAATCCAGTTACAGAGAGGGAGAAGTGATAAGAAGCAAGATCAGGCTACAGAAACCCACAGAGACAGCTGACCTGAACAAGGGGAGCTAATGGACTCCCAGACTGATAGCTGGAAATCGAGCATTGGACAGACTCAGACCCCCTGAACATAGGTCTCAACTAGAAGGCCTGGGCAATCTAAGGGACCTCTGACAGTGGAACCAGGATATATCCCTGGTGCATGAAAGGACTTTGGGAGCATATTTCCCATGGAGGGATACTTCCCTAGTCTAGGGGCAGGAGGGAGGGCCTAGTCCCTACTCCAAATGATTTAACAGATTTTGTTGATCCTTCCTGAAAGGCATCACTCTTCCACAGGAAAAAAGTCACAAGAAAAAAATTTTTAAAAAAAGCTTTTTAAAAAAAGAATCTTATTTTACATACCAATCCCAGTTCCCTCTCCCTCCTGAACTCCTATTTCTCCCACGAATCCCCTTCCTACACATCATCCACTCCCCAGGGAAGGTGAGGTCTCCCATGAGAGATAATCAAAGTCTGTCACATCATTTGGGACAGGACCTATGCCCTCCCCTGTGTATCTAGCCTTAGAGAATATCCCTCCACATGGAATGGACTCCCAAAGCCCATTTGTGCACTAGGCATAAATACTGGTTCCACTGCCAGAGGCCTCATAGACTTCCAAGATCCCCTAACTGACACTCACATTCAGAGGGCCTGGCTTGGTCCTATTCTAGTTCCCCAGCTGTCAGACCAGAGTCCATGAGCATCCCCCTTCTCAGATCAGCTGTTTCTTTGAGTTTCCCCAGCATGGTCTGGACCCCTTTGCTCATCACTCCTCTATATATATAACTGTATTCCAGGAGTTTGGCTCAGTGCTTATCTTTGAATCTCTGCTTCTGCTTCCATAACCTACTGGATGAAGGCTCTATGATGGCATTTAAGATAGACATTGATCTCATTATAGGGGTAGGGCATTTAAGGTAGCTTCTCCACAATTGTTTAGATTCTTAGGTGGGGTCATACTTGTGGATCCCTGGAGATTTTCCTAGTGCCAGATTTCTCGTTAAGCCCATAAGGTATCTCTTTCCTTGATCTCCTTTGTTCTTCCCCCAACTCGACCTTCCTGGTCCTCATGTTCTCCTTTGATGAATATGAAATGTCCTTTCTCTATCACTTTTGGTTAATCCTGGTTTGAAGTCAATTTTGTTAGATATTAGGATAGCAATGCCAGCTTGCTTCTTAGATCCATTTGATTGAAAAATCTTTTCCCAGCACTTTAATCTGAGGTAAATGTCTGTCTTTGAAGTTCAGTGTGGTTCTTGTATGCAGCAGAAGAACAGCTCCTGTTTTCAAAACCATTCTGTTAGCCTGTCTTTTTATTGTTGGATTGAGTCCATTAAGAAATCCTGATGACCAATGATAAATTCTGTTATTTTTTGTTGGTTGGTATTGATGGTAGTGTGTGTGTGTGTCTGTGTGTGTGTGTGTGTGTGTGTGTGTGTGTGTGTGTGTGTGTGTGTGTGTGTGTGTCCCTTCTTTAGGTTTTCATGGTGTGAGATTAACTATTATCTGTGTTTTGTGGGTGCAGCTTACTTCTTTGGGTTAGAGTTTTCTTCTAGTACCTTCTATAGGGCTGGATTTTTGGATACATAGTGTTTAAATTTGCTTTTGTCATGAAATATTTTGCCTTCTCTGCCTATGGTGATTAAAAGTTTTGCTGGGTATAGTAGTCAAAGCTGGCATCTGTGGTCTCTTAGTGCCTGAAAAATGTCTGGATTTTGAGTCTCCATAGAGAACTCAGGTGTAATTCTGATAGGTCTGCCTCTAAGTGTTACTTGGTCTTTTTCCTTTGCAGCTCTTAATAGCCTTTCCTTATTCTATATGTTTAGTGTTTTGATTATTATGTGGCTTCAATATTCTCTCATTATTCTGTATGAATAGTGTTTGATTGTTATGGGCTATGGGAGCTTTTGTTTTTGTTGTTGTTGTTGTTGTTTTGGTCCAGTCAACTTGGTGTTCTGTAAGCTTCTTGAACTTTTCTGTGCATGTCTTTCTTTAGGTTGGAGAAGTTTTCTTCTAAGATTTTGTTGAATATATTTCATGGACTTTTTAGCTGGGATTCTTCTCCTTCTCCTATTCTTATGTTTGGCCTTTGCATAGTATCCCAGACTTCCTGGGTGTTTTGTGTTAGGAATTTTTCAGATTTAACATTTTCTTTGGCAGATGACTCTCATTCCTCTGTCATATCTTCAATGCCTGGGATTCTCTCTTCCATCTCTTGTATTCTGTTGGTGGTGCTTGTATCTGTAGTTCCTGTTTGCTTACCTAGATTTTCCATTTCCAGGATCCCCTCAGTTTATGCTTTCTTTATTGTTTCTATTTCAATTTTCAGGTCTTGAACTGTCTCCATCACCTGTTTGAAAGTTTTTTCTTGGTTTTCTTGGTTTTCCTGGAATTCTTTAAGAGGTTTATTGATTTCTTCTAATTTTTGCTTGTCTCTTCTTCATATCCTTTAAGGGAATTGTTAATTTCATCTTTAAGGGCCTCTGTCAACTTCATAAGTTATCTTCAAGAACATTTTCTTGTGCGTCAGCTGTGTTGGAATGTTCATGTCTAACTGTCATAGTATCAGTGGGCTCTGTGGTGCAACATTGCCCTTTTTGTTATTGCATATGTGTTCTTTTACTGGATTTTAGGCATCTGTATTGGGATATTTGTAGGTCTGGATATTTATTCTTTTGTTTATCTTAGTTGTATGGGTGTGCTGTTCCTTCATTTTCTGCTTCCTTTATTGTCTTATGACCTAAATGGCCAAGGGTTCTGATGTCTGGAAGGTCTTCAGGTACAGTAGGGTGCTTCAACTGAGGTTTGTGGGAATTTGGGTGCTTAGATCCAGCCTGACCTCGTGGGATTATGGAGTCTGATGGAGACTGGGGAAGGTGTGGCCTGGAGAGGATGATGAGATGGATGGGGGTGGGCAGTGGAGTGAGTCATTGAGGAACAGAATCCAGTTGGTGAAGGTACTTGTGGTACACTTGTCAGGCAGGTCTCTTATCTACTTGCTGGCTGATGGGGATTGCATCAGAGCAGTGGGATTCCACCAGTTTGGGGGCAGGGCTCACCTGCCTTGCTGATGTTCAGAGGGAGGGGGAGAAGCACTCGAAGTGCCCTGGGCATCTGGATATGAAGATTGGGGTAGCTCAATGAGAGGCCAGTCACTCACCTGTTCTGTCTCCTGTGGACTGTACCTCTGCCTATGGAGTCTGCTGGAGTTTTGAGGAAGGGCTGGCCACAAGAGGATGATGGGGGTGGGTGGGATTGGGTGGTAGAGTGAGCTGCTATGTGGGTGCTGGAAATTATACCCAGCTCCGCTGGAAGAGCTGCCAGTGCTCTTAACTGCTGAGCCATCTCTCAGGTACTAAGTGGGTACAATCATATGAGTCTGCTTAGTCTTAGTACTTCCCTCTGTCTATGTGTTCATTTCACAACTGCTGGACATGGGTTCATCTTTGTGTTTTACACTCTGTTTATTAAATTTTTGCAGGTGTGTTTATTAAATTTTTGCAGAAAAGCTGGCTATTAGTAATTTTCTGCTCTAAACTTATAGTTTGTGCATAGCTATTCCTATTTCAATAATTTAAATCCCAATTTATTATTATTATTCTCTAATACATTACATCCAGCCTACTTTTCCCTCCCTCCATTCCTCCCAATCCCTCTCCCCACCGTAACATATATGCCAAGACCTAGCTCAGACCCATACATGGTCCATGTTTGTCTCTTCACTTTTTGTGAGCCCTATGACCCCCCATTTAGTTGGCCCTCTAGGCTATGTTGTGGTGTCCTTGGCCCCTCCAGCTCCTACCATCTTTCCTCCCTCTCTTCTGTGAGGTGTCCTGGCTCCACCTCGTGTTTGTCCCAATTCTTTCTGTCTACTGTTCTTGGTTTTTGCTGCTGTTTGTTCTTATTTTCCCAAGTACTTCAAGCGCATCACTAACTTACTAATACTAGTTCTCTTCAGTGCATTGATATATGTACTTAGTGCTGCAAACCTTCCTCTTAGGATGCTTTACTTATGTTCTACAGATTTGGGTATGCTGTGTTTTCATTTTCATTCATTTCTAGGACTTTTAACTTTTCTTCTTGATTTCTTCTTTGGCCCAGTTTCCAGTCAGTAATGAGCTACTTAGTTTCCATGAGCTTGTGTGCTTTTTATAGATTCTGTGGTTATTGCTATCCAGTTTTATTCCATGGTGGTCAGACAGAATGCAAGGTGTGATTTCAGTTCTGTATTGTTGACTCTTGCCTGGGTCTGCAGCTTTCTGTCTTCATGCCTGTGGGCCTTACCCTGAATCAGGTATGGTTCCCATCCCCTCACAATCCCACTTTGAAGTCCCTATGGAACACTCCATGAATCTGTGAATTAACTCTCAGCCCTGACCTGCGTTTACAGCAACTGCTGAAAAGGCTGGGAGGGGGGGGGGTGTAATTTCCTGAGCACCTGCAGACCTAAGGAGGAGCTACATCTGGTCATGTCTCCTCTTCCTCGGTTTCTTCTTTTATATTGAAGAAAAAAAAAAAAACTAAAGCAGGGCAACGGTGGTGCACACCTGAAATCCCAGCACACTGGAGGCAGAGTCAGGTGATTCTCTGAACCCAAGGTCAGCCTGATTGAGTTCTAAGACATCCAGGGCTACAACAAACCCTTTCTCAAAAGCAAAACAAAATGTAGATGAACATTTCACATGCATGTATGTAAGTGCATCATGTCTGTGCCCAGTACTAGCAGATGTCAGAAGGGGTCATTGGGTCCCCTGGAACAGGAGTTACATAGCGTTGTGAGCTAACACTCTGGGTTCTGGGAACTACATCAGGTCTTCTGCAAGAATGGCTAGTGCTCTCAACTGCTGAGCCATCTCTTCAGGCTTTCTATCTTTTCTTGTTGATAAACAAAATACACCAGCTAATCTGATGTTACTCTATAACTTTGTTCTCTCTGCATTGCTGGCTGAACTTGTTTACTAAAGTCAAGTGGCAAGCAGGTTCAAATTCTGCCTAATAAAAAGTGGCATGGCCAGGTTCATGAATCTAGCTCCCAAGCCCATGACAGGTCATAGGCCAGTGTTTGACACCTTTGGAAGGGAAATGTGTAAACATTACAGCATCCGTGCCCTCATGTCACTGAGCATGAGGAAATTTGTATTACTCCACAGTCGTCCCGTCAATCATATTCTAGGATTCCAACTCACCAGCTGTGTATAGAGCAGATAACAGCTGTCTTCAGAGCACACAGAAGTCCAGGAGCCACCTGCACCAGAATCCCAGCCCCACTTCCTTTGTGTTCTTGTGGCTGTGACACAATACCTGAGAAGAGCAACTTAAGGAAGAGTTCATTCTAGTTCACAGTTCAAAATTACAGTTCATCGTGGTGGAGAAGTCAGTGTCAGGAGCATGAAGCAGCTCTTCACAGTGCAGGAGAGAGAGAGAGAGAGAGAGAGAGAGAGAGAGAGAGAGAGAGAGAGAGAGAGAGAGAGAGAGAGAGAGAGAGGCAGAGAGACAGAGAGAGACAGACAGATGGACGGACAGACACAGAGAGACAGACACACACACACACAGAGAGAGAGAGAGAGAGAGAGAGAGAGAGAGAGAGAAACAGACAGAGACAGAGACAGAGAGACAGAGAGAGGCAGAGAGACAGAGAGAGGCACAGAGAGACAGACAGATGGACGGACAGACACAGAGAGACAGACACACACACAGAGAGAGAGAGAGAGAGAGAGAAACAGACAGAGACAGAGAGACAAAGAGAGGCAGAGAGACAGAGAGAGGCACAGAGAGAGACAGACAGATGGACAGACAGACACAGAGAGACAGACAGACACACACACACACAGAGAGAGAGATAAACAGACAGAGACAGAGACAGAGAGAGGCAGAGAGACAGAGAGAGGCACAGAGAGAGACAGACAGATGGACAGACAGACACAGAGAGACAGACAGACAGACACACACACAGACACGAGAGAGAGAGAGAGAGAGAGAGAGAGAGAGAGAGAGAGAGAGAGAGAGAGAGAGAGAGAGCACATTCAGGACCCCATCCCATGGGATGATGTCATCTACACTCGAGACGGGTCTTCCTACCTCTCTAGCAGAATCTAGAAACTCCTTCACAGACATGCTGGGGTTCGTTTCCATGATCACTCTAAAACCCATTAGGTGTACAGTCAAGATGAACCACTGTCATCTCTGTCTTCCTGTAGCTCCATGTAGTACACAGACATGGTGGTTGTACCCTATTGTAAATGCATTAACTTTTGCATTCATCCAGGAAACAGAGGAGCACGGGCTCACACTTAATTAGCTTTCTCATGCAGCCCAGGACCATCTACCTGGGGAATGGTGCTTCCAAAAGTCATTGAACTGGACTATGTAAATTAATGATCAAGACAATTCTCCCAAGATGTTCACAGGATTATGTGACCTTTGCTGAGATTCCTTGCTCAGATGACTCTAAGCTGTGCCAAACAAACAGTTAAAACTATCTAGGTCAGTTATATTATAGCATTATTTTGTCATATTAAAAAATGTGGGTGGTGATGGGCTCAGCTTTATTGGTATGGCTAATTCATACACTGCATGATTTACCAATTTATGGTGTGATTTTTAGTGTTTTTAAATATGGTTCTATATGGTTAATGAGTTTTAGAACATTTTCATTACTCCCAAAAGAGTTTCCTAACATTTTCTAGCAACTGATCAGAGGGACTTTAAGATGCACACACACACACACACACCACTTCATATTATGCCTGTGGAAATATCAGAGGAGTAGCAGGTGGCAATTGACTTCAGACAATTGCCCCACCAGAAAACAGACCCTGCAGGTAAATCTGGGATAGAAAAGTCCCAGAGACCACAGAATGCCTTTTGCTTCTGCTGTACCTTTACCTGTTTATGGCTGCCATCTTTCTCTGGTACCTGACATGGTGTGAATGGGTGTGGGGAGATCCCCACTGCCTGTAATGTAGTGTGTTTATCCCATGGAAACATCCCATTCTACCGGGAATTTTAACTGTGAACTACTATGAAGATGAGTTCTCTCTATGCTGTACTGTCTAATTGATAATGATAATAATAATAACAATGTTAGTTTATACAAAGTTTTGGTGAGTAAAAATAAGGAAATGCTACACAGCTGGGGTCTATGAGTTTCACCTAAGAAGCTGCATAGATCACAGGTCAAGCTAATGATTAAATAAACCAACTGAATCCCAGCGGCCAGGCAGCTCAAATTCTTTTATCTTAAAGATGAAAGATGTGTTCATAGGTTTTGGAGTGCATTGTAGCTGAATCAAAGCTTTGAAAATAACTTACGGTGAGACTATATGTCTTTGTCAAATAGTTTTGAGGTGAAAATCCCAAGAAGGCAATCTAAAGTTTAGAAAAGCTATAGTTGAATGCAGAACTTGTTAAGGTCGGAGAACAAGAACAAAACAGCCCAGTTCTCATTAACTGTCGTGCCTTTCTTGCTAGGATTGGTTGATGACCACAGGTGGTAATTAATTCCTTATACCCATTTCTGCCCCAATCTCCTGATATGAAAACTATAGTGAGTTGGTATGTACCCTAAAGATTTAAAGTAGAGTTGACTGACTCTTTTCAAAATATAAAAGTTTAGCTTTGCGATTCCTTTAAGATTCCTTATAAGATTACTTTTCAAGATAAGTAATAATGTAATTTGTCTTTTCTTTGTAACCACAAAACACAGCCTGACAATATAAGAATATCTTGCTTGCTTACACGCTGTTAATATATACCAAGTTTCCTGGGTCTAAATGTATATAGATCCTTGGGATAATGTGTTTTTCACCTGAAATACCTAAAATGTTTAATCTTGTAAGAGATTTGAAAAACACACTGTTTTTATTGTATTCCTTGCCATCATTCACTTGGAAAACAGAATGTAACCACACTGTAATTTTTATATTACCTGGAATATTTTGCTGGGTTATATAAGCTGTAAGGGAAAGAATAAAGAGAGAGTTAAAATAAGTTAGAAGGGAAACATCAAGAACAGAAGGAAGTCACCAGGAAAATAAAGAAGGGAATGCAAGAGAAAAATAAAGAAAACATCTGAAGGAAACCCTCAAGAGAATGTGTGAGAGACTTTTTCCCTAACCCCCCAGATAATCAGTCTGGTATGTGCCCTTTGAATCCTGTGCTGCTGGAGTTTGGTTTCCCAAGCAACAATAATATTAACTGTATACTCAGTATTTTGTTGTGATCCATAGCATCAGGGGATTGAGTCTCATTTCCTCCTCCATAAAATATGACCTAATGAATTGGGCCAAAATTCATTAGGGCATAATAGACCCAGCCACCTCTTCCAACTCAACCTGACTATGGGCTAGAATGAAAGAGATAATGGATATATGGAATTCATATCTTGGGAAAAGTGACTTTATTTGCACAGGTGAGGAAAGATTCAAAGAAACTTGTTTCGCTGAGGTAAGTAGTGAAGAACAAATAAGTGTGGTGACATATTATTTATGATTTATTAAAGCTTGCCTGAGGATTCAGAAAGGAAAGTCAGCATCAAGCTATAGTGATCAGGCAGTGGTAATACATACCTTTAATCCCAACAGCCAGAAGCTAGGAGGTAGTGTTACACACCATTAACCTTAGGACTCAGGATTAAGGGGTAGACGGATCACTATGAGTCCAAGACCACCCAGATCTACAAAGGTTGATCCATTTTCTAAAGAGAAACTGCTTACACAAAGATGATCTCAGCACCTGGGATCACACCCTTTAATCCCAGCAATAGAGGGTTATGAAATATAGGAGCAGGGTCTTCAGTATTCAGTATCAAGCATTCATTCTCCAGCCACATTGAGGATAGAGAGACATTGATGTCTCTGGATTCTCCAGCCATGCGGAGGAGAGTCAGCAGACTAAGACTTGGTGGAGTAAGAATCACCTTTCAGTCTGAGGTAGGGTGAGAGCTCGTGCCCAGCTGCTTTGCTTTTCTGATCTTCACCTTGAAGCTTGAACCCTAATATCAGTCTCTGAGTCTTTTATTTATTGAGCAACAACTAAATATCTTTCAGGAAGGGACAAACAAATTCTGTGAAGATCTGAATGCAGATGGCCCAATTTTGGCTTTACTTCATGTAATTTTGAATGAAGCCAGCCCTGGTGAGAGGGCATTATATGTCAATGAATTTGCTTGAATTTTGGATTAAAAAAAAAGAAAGCAAGCAATGGACCTTTGACCTTCCTGAATTGACAACACTGTTTATTGACTCCACACAGAATCAATAAACTCACAGGAGGTCAAATGAGGGAGTGCATGAACTTTATGATCTGTCAAGGCTAAGAGAATATCAAAGTCTAGGTGATGCAGAGATTAGTCATCCACGGCAGGACCCTGGCCCCACCCATCTTCCAAGGGAATAAACACCACAGGCTGGGCACACTTCAGCACCGTTGACAAGGAGGAAAGCCCTGCAAAGGGCAGCACACACAGCTGGAAGGAGAACACAAGGGTACATTGCTGACAGAAGCAGCGATGGACCTGACTTTGGTTCTCTCCCTGGAAACCTGGGCCCTCCTGGCCATCAGTCTGGTGCTCCTATACCTGTCCTATAACCACCAAGTCCCTCCCCCACGGTGTCATTGGACTGGGGTTATACTCAGACCTACATTCTGGAAATGTCTGGAAGGTCGCAAACGATATCAGAAGCAGGGGCTGGAGAGGTGGCTCAGTGGTTAAGAGCACTGGCTGCTCTTCTATAGGACCCCGGTTAGAATCCCACCACCCACATGTGGCTAACAATCATCTGTATCTACAGTTCCAGGGGATCTGATGTCCTCCACAGGCACTAGAATAAAAGTTTGAAAGTAATAGCAGGAGTTGAAATTAACTCTATAAACATTTTTAACTTATATGTTTTTAATTATTGAAGCTAGGGGCCAGCGTGTGAGGCTGTGTGTGTGTGTGTGTGTGTGTGTGTGTGTGTGTGTGTGTGTGTGTGTGTGTGTGCATGTGTGTGTCACAGCATACACATGCAGGTCAAAGGACAACTTGTGGAAGTTCGTTTTCTCTTTCTACCACGAATCCTAGGGATGAATTACAGGTTATCAGGCTTGGTGGCAAGTGCCAACTCATTTGGAGCCATCTCAAAGACCCTAATGTCAGTTTATTCAGCCTCAAGTTTGCCTTAGGTGACATGCACAGATCTCCAACCCATTAATCTTGATATTGAGGACATGATGCTCAAACTTTGTGAACATCATGTTCTAACCCAGTGCAGATTCTGACAGGGTACTGCTGTATTTATTTGAAGAAAATCTTGAAGGGGTTTCCAACTACTAGGACATCAACCTGTTTGCACTAGATTAAAATTCTCCTCCTTGTATCCAGGTTCATGAGCAACATTTTCTCTTTTGTTCAGAATATTTCTGAGGCATCAGCTTATCGCAGACCTACCTACACACATTTGGGGGACTTTTCATGTACTTGGGTTCTCTGCATGACCATTGAACCGTGAAGTTATTTTTATAAATCTAGCCTCGCTGTTTCCTATTCAGGGGCTCTTGAACTAGAGTATTTTGCTTTCATCTATTCCTGTAGGAACTGGGCTCACGTTCATGATTTCTTCTTGTTCTTCTTGTTCTTGTTCTTCTTCTTCTCCTCCTCCTTCTTTCATCTTCTTCTCCCTTCTTCTTCTTCTTCTTCTTCTTCTTCTTCTTCTTCTTCTTCTTCTTCTTCTTCTTCTTCTTCTTCTTCTTCTTCTGCTTCTTCTTCTGCTTCTGCTTCTGCTTCTTTTCTTTTCTTTTCTTTTTTTGATTATGTTTTTTTTTATTCTTGTTTTTGGTTTTTTTTGTTGTTGTTGTTTTGGTTTTGGTTTTGGTTTTTTGAGACAGGGTTTCTCTGAAAAAGAGAACTACCCCAGATGGGAAACAAATTATGATTCCTTCTTTTAGAAAGAAAATTTTGTATGTGTATATGTGTATCTGTGTGAGGGTTTGTGCACATAAGTGCAGTACCCAGAGAAGCCAGAAAAGCACACTAGATTTCCTGAAGCCAGAGTTACAGATGGTTGTGAGGTGTTGGATGTGGATTCTGGGGACAGAAGTTGAACCCTTGGCATGATCAGCCAGTGCTCTTAACTGTTGAGCCACATCTATAGGCCTAATGACAGAGTTTCACTTCTATTTTGTTTTGAGAGGCTGAGAATGTAATCCAGGGCCTTCTACATGCCAGGCAAGTGCTCTACTGCTGAAATGTACTGACAGCTGTTTCTCTTCCTTTAAGGCAGCATCCTGAGTGTGAATACCTGAGACAGAATAATGGCTGTCAATCACCTCAGACACTTGACTACACAATGTGTTTTGTTCAAGTTTTGTTAAAGACAAAACCACTAGGGAAAAGATGATTTAACAAAATTATTAGAAACTTCAGGAATGAGCATGTGATATGCCATTTAAGTCCAGGTGGATCATTTGTAAAAAAAAAAAAAAAACCTGCTTTGACCTGGTGGTCCAAGGTCAGTCCACTGCAGACATTCCCACGCTCACTTTCCAAGGGCAAGTGGCAAAGCTTGTGCTACTGTCACTCAGGTTTCCTTACTAAAGTTTCTATGCTTACCTCACACATTCTTTAAAACAATTCATCATCATCATCATCATTGTGTGTGTGCTGTGTACATCTGGTGCATTGCATGTGTGTAGGTCTATCACTGTGTATGCGGAGGTCACAGGAAGGGGTCACATGTCCTCCTCATCACTCTGCCTTTTCCCACTGAGCCATTGTGCTGGTGCCACTAAACGTTACTGAAGAACTTTTCTCTCTCAGAAACAATAAACCTCAATTCATGGGATTTCCGGGTTTGGTTCCCTAGGTACAGAAGGATTAGTACATGCAGGACAATGATGTGTTTCATGCTATTTCTCTCTAGGGTGTATGGAAGTTTGATATCCATTGCCATGAAAAGTATGGAAAAATATGGGGGTATTCTGCAGAGTTCCATGGAGTCGACTGTTTTTAGAAGGATGTGATCCACATGTACAAGGTCAATGCCTGCCCAGCACTGTAGTAATGCACCTCTCTGTTGTAAAGGTGATGCCATGTGTCATTAGTGCCATGGTTCACAGGTCTAATTATCTGGAGAACACTGCATACTGACACTTTCCGACAGGTTTTTATGTTCCATGGACTCCAAGCCAATTGTATGTGGTTTTTTTGTTTTGTTTTTTGCTTTATCTTATTTTTGAGACAGTGTTTCTCTGTATCACAGTCATGGCTGTCCTGGAACTCACTTTGTAGACTAGGCTGGCCTCAAAGTGACAGAGATCTACCTGCCTCTGCCTCCTAGTACTGGTATTAAAGACATGACATGGGCACCATGCCTAGCAGAGCCTTGTGTTTTATCCAGTGGTCTCATCCTATATTTTTCACTTCTGAATCTTTCTTTTCACTACATGAAATCCAGTTTCAAGTCCCTCTACTCTGCTTTAGAAAATGTGTCATACCTCCGGATGTGGTGACACACACTGGCAGGATTTACTAAAAGGAAGCAGAGCCAGGAGGTTCATGAGTTCAAGACCAGCCTGTGTTATACACATGTGTGATACCATCTCTTTGCCATGCTCACTCACTTTGCTCTAGAAGCCTATATTCCTTCACCTCAATGTTGACTTTAACGTGTCCTTTGAATGAACTTTGTAAATTATTTATGATGAGCATTAAGAACATTTCTTTGCAAATGTAGAGACTTTGCTAATGTTGATGCTTATATTTTATTTCAAGTCAAGGACGTTTTCCTGTCCTCTAAAATCAGATGCATGAAGCATACCGAATTTATTATGAAAATTCTGGGTAGTAATAACTATAGAGAGCCAAACTGGAAAAGTTATATTTAAACAATGAGTCCCATTACCCATTCAAATATTAATTCCTTGCACTCCCACAGTATAGTTTAAAATTTCCTTACCCTCTTCCTCAGGCCCAGCAGATCCTCTGTGGTCATAAGGACAAGAAAACCAAGAGGATTCATTACCACAACAGAGATATCCGTATCTTCCCCCATTTACCCCTTTGTTAATGGGAGGATTCAGAATATAAACCCAGTATGATTAGTCCCTGTTACCTGTAGAGTTACCACAGATAGCATAGCAGGGGACAAAGTCATAGCTGTTAAATGTGTATCAACAAATCAAAAGTGCATACCAATACAGAGTATTCATTTCTACATCACAGCTGAATCATTGCTTCCCCTTTTCAGTCAATTTCTTATGCCATCCCCATGTATGAGGATCAGCTGTTTGCTTCAAGGGCTTTCTGTATCTCTTTTCCATCTTGCCAGCCAAAGCATCCAAAAGACTTCTTTTACTTGTGTCAAAAATTTACTAATATTGATTGTGTTCATAACTTCTTCTCTGCTGCAGACACATAAGTATAACCTCTAGCCCAACATAACACCTTCTGACATTAAAACATCCTTTGTAGTACACATGATAATCCAGTTCAGCAGTTTTCCCCACAGTCTAATGCTTTCAGCAGCTCTCGTCCTGCTTCATTAGCGTTTACAAATTCATAGTGAAACATGCTGTAATCTATCTCTGGGAGTCCTCATATCTCCCTCTTGTTTTGTAAGCATCCCTTTTAAAATGTGATTAGGTCTTTCAACAATTGCTTGTCATTTAGGGTTATGTAATATCCAGGTAATGTGTTTTATGCTATAATGTACAAAAAAAAAATGTTTTACTTTACTGGGCACATAAGCTGAGGCACTATCAGTTTTAATTAGTATTGGTATGCCTATTATGAACATTGCTTCTAATAAATGTGTAATTACAGAATCAAACTTCAGAATTTAATGGAGATACCCATTGAAATCCAGAGTATGTATCAATGGTGTGGTGTATATGTTTTGTTTTTCCAAATTCTGCTAAGGCATCTACCAAATTCCCCTTCTTTGAGTACCCTTAGGATTACTTCCTGCAGGTAAAGGAATATGACTTCACCCAGGACAAACAGTATAATTTCTTATACTTTCTTGTCACCAGGTACTGGAAACTTTTTTAATTTAAGCCTCTACTATTAACATGATGCTTTTTTATGAAATTCTGAAGCTTCTAATACATTTTCTATTAGTAGTTGATCAATTTATTTATTTCCTTTTGCTAATGGCCAAGTCAATCCTGTATGAGACTAAATGTGAGTGGATTTCTGCCCTGGATTGCTTATTGCAATTGTATAAATAGCAAAGTTCATTCTGAATTATATGAGCAGTTTCTAAACATAAGACAACTCCTTTTGCATAATAAGAATCAGTATTAAGAGACTCATTATATTCTATTAAAATTATTACACTAGCATATGACTCTGATTTTTGACTGAGGCATATGGACTTTGGACTGCTTTACTTATGTTTCCTGGTGTGTAACCAGCCATTTCTAATTTAGTTTCATCAGGAATAAAATGTAAGAGCCACAGAAATAGATGTTATTTTTACTATATTCAATACTTTTCAAAAATTGAAGTTGTTTACTTTTAGGATATTTTTTTTATTTCTCCTAAATAATTGTACAGGCTCTTTGTAAGTCATCATTAATTACCCATAACTGATTAACTTCAACATTACTATGAGGTACTACAATCTCAACTGGATCCATTTCTGAAAATTGACAGTCTTATTTGTTCCTTTTATATTCAATACAGAAACCTTTTCTATATAGGATTTTACCCATTCATTCTGTTTATGGGCTAAAATATGCATCCTAAAATATTATCATATTCCTTTACTAAATTCTACTTGAGGGATCTAACTGACCTACATAGACATCTTGCAATCTCTGTTCTACATAGGCCAACTCCTTTTCTGCTTCAGTTGTTAAATGCTTGGTACTGTTTAGATCTGAGTCACTGTGTAAAATTTGAAACAAACGACTGCAACCGACTAAGTTTTCCCAATAAATTAGGAAATCATTAAGCGTGTGTAATTCATCTCTTCTAATCTGTACTTTTTGTGGCTGGATTCTGTGTTTACTTAATTTAAATCCTAAATAATTAAGAAAGTCTTCTCTTTGAATTTTTTCAGGAGCAATTTGCAATCTCCATTGAGGTAGAAATCTGTTGCATCTCAGCAAACACCTTTTCAAGGATACTGACAGCAGGGGCAGCTGTTAAGATATAATGATGTGGTTTTTAAACTAAATCTCAATCTAATGATTTTACCAATAAAGTCTTGGGAGTCAGATGCTGTGGTCAAACCCTGCTAGTTCAGAAAGGCAGAGGAGCAACCAGCTGATCTTCTTCCATCGCTGGAGTGTCAGAAAGAGAGCCCTCCTTCTGCTGTCCCAAACCAAAGAGAACCACCAAACTCAAGAGTCCCTCCTCACCACTTGAAGTGTGTTTCTCTACCTATTTTCCAGACTCCCTATAACTTTCTCTGGCTCTTTCCTGTCAGCTACTTCCTAGCTTTACCTGTTGATCCAAGGTTAATTTTATTTAATGAAATTTTGGGGCACACAACCTGCAGCATAGTAATAAATAATGGATTGAGGAAAGTGTTACGAACTACTTCCAGGGATTTATTTATTAATTATTGACACGAAGTTGGACTATTTAACATTCCCTGGGAAAGGATTTCCCATTTATATCACTTTTACAGGCTGGGCATTATTAGAAGTAGGAATGGTAAAAGCAAATTTTTCTCTAGCTTGTTCCTGCAAGGAATAGTAAAAAAGGCAATCTTTTAAATCAACAACTAACTATTATAAGCCAAGGAAATAAAGAAGGTAATGGAATTCAAGGAATAAAGGACCCATAGGTTGAATTACTTAGTTTACAACTTTTTAAACAGTCAGCATCCACCATTTTTTAGAATTTTCTTTATTACAAATACAAGAGAATGCCAAGAATTTCTAGTTTTTTCAATGTGTTTAGCATCTGTTCTTAACCAACTGCTCAAGCACCTGTAATTTTTTTTTTTTTAATTAAGGCCATTGCTCCACCCATACAGGTTTATTAGTGGGCCATTTTAAAGGCAGAGCAGTTGGGCTTCAAACAGTGGCTGCTAATCCAAATTTGGGTAGCCAATTCTGACTTGTCTTGTTTCTACAAACCTGAACAGCCTGCATTTTTCTTATTATTTTTTTTTTTATTTTACATGTCAATCCCAGTTCCCTCTCCCTCCCTCCTTCCCTCCCTCTCTACCTTTTACCCTCTCTTCCCCCTCACATGCACCCTGACCATCCTCCCCTCCCATCCCCCACCCCGATTCCACATGTAGGGCTATGCCATCCAGGTGGAGTCATGTGACTCTCTCAAGTCATTTGAAGTAGGGACTAGGACTTCTCTCCTGTCTCTAGTTTAAGGGAGTATCCCTCCATGGGGGATGTGTCCACAAGGTCCTTTTGTGCAACAGGAATACATCTTGGTTTCACTGTCTGAGGTCCCTTAGACTGCTCAGTCCTTCTAGCTGAGACCCATATTCAGGGGGTCTGAGCCAGTCCCATGCTGGATTCCCAGCTATCAGTCTGGGGGTGCCCGTTAGCTTCTCCTTGTACAGGTCAGCTCTCTCTATGTGTTTCTCCATGTTCCTCTTTTTGTGACTGGGTTACCTCATTCAGGATGGTTTCTTCAAGTTCCATCCACTTGCCTGCAAATTTCAAGATTCCATTATTTTTTTCTGCAGAATGTATTCCATTGTCCTCTCTGCATCTGGACTCTAGTTTGATTCTAGTTATGGGTGTTTGCTTCTGTTTCCAACAGGTACTAGATGAGGGCTCCATGATGGTGAATAAGTTAGTTGTTGATCTCATTATCAGGGAAAGGCATTTATGGTAGCCTTTCCATGGTTGCTCAAATTGTTAGTTGGAGTCAGTCTTGTAGGTCTCTTGGCATTTCTTTAGGTTCAATTTTCTCTTCAAACCAATAATGACTCCCTCTCTCTCTTTTCTGTCTTCTATCCCTACCCTGACTCAATCTTCCTAGTCGCACGTGCTTTCCTCTCCTCCCCTTCTCTTTCTCCTAGTTCTTTCTCCATTCACTGGCCCCCCCCTTCCCATGTGCTCTTGGGGGGCTTGTCCCTTCCCGCTTCTGTGAGGGACCTTATATGAATCTCTTAGAATACACCTTGTATCCTAGCTCCTCTGGTGATGTGAATTATAGGCTGGTGATCCTTTGCTCTAGGTCCAAAATCCATACATGAGCGAGTACATACCATGTTCCTCTTTTTGTGACTGGGTTACCTCATTCAGGATGGTTTCTTCAAGTTCCATCCACTTGCCTGCAAATTTCAAGATTCCATTAATTTTTTCTGTAGAGTGTATTCCATTGTGTAGATGTGCCACATCTTCTTTATCTATTCTTCAGTTGAGGGGAATCTAGGTTGCTTCCAGGTTCTTGCTATTACAAATATAATGTTGCTATGAACATAGTTGAGCACATGTCTTTGTTGCATAGATGTGGATCATTTGGATATATGGCTAAAAGGGGGATTGCCGGGTCCTGTGGTAAACTAATTCCCATTTTCCTGAGGAACTGCCATACTGATCTCCAAAATATAGCCGGCATTTTTCAATGATAACTTGTTTCAATACCTGTTTTAGTAATTTATCCCATTTTTAACATTTTATGAGCTGATTCTGAAAATGTAGGAATATTAATTTGAGCTGTATAACCCTGAGTGGGTACAATCTTTTTTAAGGAGCATGTGGAATTTGTGTATAAATATTCTCTTTGTCCTTTTTAAAAAGTCATCTATAAGCCAGTGGCACACACATTTAATCCCAGAACTTGGGAGGCAGAAGCAGGCCGATCATTGTTAGTTCAAGTCCAGCATGGTCTACAAAGTGAGTTCCAGGACAGCCAGAGTTGTTACACAGAGAAACCCTGTCTTAAAAAAACAAACACAAAAACAAAAACAAAAGTCATCTATAAAAGCATTAAAATCAATCTCTACATGATTATAAAGGATAACTTTAGGCAAATTCTTTGGAGTATTTTTTATAAAATCTTAAAAACAAGATCCTTTCTATAGATCCCAAATAACAGTGGGGAACAATTTACCTGCATTTTACTTAGTAGAAAAATAATTTTTGTAGGCTCATTGTCAGTAAGATGTTCTTCCTATGAGTTTTGCCTTCACAGACATATTATTTAATAAGCAAATAACCTGCTCTGTTTCACGTGTTACATTTTACAGAATTTAACCAAGTGTCTCTAGAAAGCATCTTAAGGAGCAGGCTAAATCCTCAGTAATGATAAATAGACAGGAGCATACCCAATAATATGGTTCAAAATTATGAACTTTGCTCTATTTTGTTCACTTATTAGGAAAATTAAACTTTCATTTAAGCATTAATCAGATGATCAAGAGTAGGGAATATCCTCCATGTACTGAAAGACTAATACCTCTGGGAATTTAAACAGCATTGGCTTAGTACTTTATGTCCTGATTGTAATTGTTTTCTATACTAACAAGCGGGGCTTGTTTTAATATGTTCTCCCTTAAAGGAATCATTGATAATGAGTTACTCCTGTTATTATGGGATGGGGAGGCGAAACATTTCCTATGAAGAGACATTTAATTTTGAGTTATTCCTGCTCTGAAGGAAAAACAAAAAGCATTTAAACCAAAATTAAGCAAACAAAAAAACCAATAAAATTCTGGGCCAACTGTGCAAACTCAGACTGCAGCAGTAGAGCTCCACCCATCATTCTTTGGAATTCAAGTGTTGGCTCTCTGCTCTTGCTGCTCCTGAGATGGGGAAATCCCCATGCCCTCATCCTATCCTGGAATATTGTCTACACTGAGCATCCTTTACCTCCAGTCCTGAAGTGTCCAGACATCTCTTAACTGAGCCCATGACACTGAGCACCAAATGTCTGGTGTTTCCTGTGGCATGGGATGTTCTAAGAAGGAACGAGTCTCCAGAGTTTAATTTTAGGCTCACTACCAGCAGGGAGGAACAGTTTCTGTGAACTGACCCTCGAACCTCTGTTCAGGTGCATATATACAGATTGTGCACAAAGGTTGTGCTTGGGTATAAGTTCCTCATACTGAAGCCCCTTTGACCTATGTTTCCAGGAGGAGATCATCACACCCCTGCAACTTCCATCCTTTTGTGCACTGTTTGCAGTATCCAGCAATTCAAGACTTCCAATCTAACCTGAATAGTCTTGTGACTAAAGTCATGGAATGGTTGGAAAACCCATTCAGAAAAATAACTCCTTACGTCAAAGAAAACAGTCACTATTCTCAAGGTCTAGGTACCTTACACAAGGTCTAAGTAACTTCAACAAACAACTAATACTTTCTGCCATTACCCTAATACAGTGAGAAGCACCTTATTCATTCTAATGTCTACCCTAGATACAATGACTCTATTAGATACCCATTACAAACCATTCTGTCTTTAAGTGACCCATTGTGTCTTGAATGACATCACCTGTCACTTTACAAAGAGTCCATTGTATCTGTTGTCATATCCCTAAGGTAGACTGGGACCTTCTGTGACAACACACTGTATAATGAGAGTGAGGGTCACGTAACATGTAAATCAAGGTCTGGATTGGGAGCTTCCACTTCAAAACCTGGTTAGGCTTAATCAGCTGTTTCTCAAACACAGGTTGTTTGATGGTCAGACACCTGTGTTAGCTAACATGAACACAGAGATGATCAAGAATGTTCTAGTGAAGGAATGCTACTCTGTTTTTACAAACAGAAGGGTAGGTAACCTTTATTTTTTTTAAAAAAAAAAAAGTTTAAGCCTTGATTTTCTTTTTTTATTTATGCATATATTTGCATGTCTATATGAGTGAATCCCATATGTGTGTAGGTTCTTGAGGAGGCCAGAAGAGGGGAGCTGGTGCTCAGGCAGTTGGAGGGGCCTGACATGGGTGCTGGGAACTGAACCTGACTCTTGCAGAAAAGCAGTAAACACCCTTAACTGTTGAACTGCCCACTAAGCCTCCCTTTATAATGCAAGCTTTTATGTTCTACTTATTGAATTTATTTTGTTTGTTTTGGTTTCTCAGAAACAGAGTTTCCTCTGTGTAATCCTGGTTCTCCTGGAACTCATTCTGTAGACAAGGCTGCCCTTGAACTCAGAGATCTGCCTGCCTCTACCACCTGAGTGTTTGGAATAGGGGCATGCACTGCCACCTCCTGGCTAATACTGAATTTAAAAAATGAAATCAATATAGATTTGCAGTGGCTTCCACAATAATGTACAAGCGTGGTCTGGGTTTTCATTTTGCTAATACTAATGTCTTGAGGAAGTCTAAGTATACTATACTATTATGATCTAGTGGCAGAAGGACACTTTCTCATCTAGATTGGGTTTGCATTTCCTGTCATGGGTCTGGTCTTATATCTGTGTGGTACAGTACAGTTTCTCACAGGTCTAAATTTGTGTGGTGACAAATATTCAGAATAGAGAGCTGCTCTTTGACCTTGTAATTCCCTCTTGCTAGCCCATTAGCCTGTCTTCTTCTCTCCTTCAGTATCTATTTTCCTCCTCAGTGGATTGTGCAGTCAGTGTCATGTCTAATAACTATTTTTTTATTTTTATTTTACATATCAATCCCAGTTCCCTCTCCCTCCCTCTTTCCCTCTTCTCTCTCTCTCATGACCCCCAACCACCCTCCCCTCCCACCACCATCCCCACTCCACTTGTAGAGTGATGCCCTCCAAGAGGGGTCATCTAATCTGTCAAGTCATTTGGAGTAGGGACTAGGCTCACCCTCCTGCCTCTAGGTTAGGTAGTATCCCTCCATGGGGGATGTGTCCACAAGGTCCTTTTGTGCACCAGGAATACATCCTGGTTCCACTGTCCGAGGTCCCTTAGACTGCTCAGTCCTTCTAACTGAGACCCATGTTCAGGGGGTCTGAGTAAGTCCCATGCTGGATTCCCAGCTATCAGTCTGGGGGTCCAAGTCTGATAACTATTTACCTGGCCCTTCTGTGTGGATTTGCTTCTGTACAAATTATATCCTTTTGAGATTTGCTTTTAAGCATATGGCTTCATTTATGTTAACTATTGTTTGATTATGATAATTAAATTCAATGTTCTCTCTCATTTTGAAACATGGCTATCACACTGTTCTATCTGGAAAACCTATTGGTCCTCTATTCTACCCTGTATGTCCTAGAGATTGAACTCAGGACCCTAGGCTTGGCAGCAAGTGCCCTTACCTACTGTGCCGTCTCTCTGGTCCCAATTTAGCCTTTGGACATTTGGTGAAGTTAGCTAAAAGCTTAGTTTGCAGCTGCCCTTCATCAAATGGAAGCCATTTCCAACACTTCCTGTTGTAGTAACTGCTTTAATATAAGGGCAGTTGAAAGACTCCACATTCGTATAAATTAAAAGTGTGGAAGACAGAAGGAAGTTCCCGCCAGGAAAATAGAATTATGTTTTCCCTTTTATCACTGCATAAAAATTAAGGAAAAATGATTATCTACAGAATTATTTCTAAAAACAAACAAATAATCCCTGAACCAAACAAACCAGGGTATAGAGAGATGGCTTAGTGGCTGAAAGCTTTGAAAGAAGATGGGAGGTTTGTTGCCTACATCCACGGTCACCTATAAGTCCTGCTTTAGGAGATCCCACTCCCTCCCCCTGGTCTCTCAATGCACTGCACACATCCACATACATACATATATACATACACACAATACTAAAATAAATTTTAAAAAAAGACATCAAATCTTTAAGTGTCTCAGGGCTAGGGACATAGCTTAGTGAATGAAGGATCTGAGTTTGGATCACCAGCATCCACATAAAAGCTAGGTAGAACAACAGGCATGTGTTACTTCAGAGCTGTGTTTGGAAATAAGTAGATCCTAGGGGCTTGCTGGCTAGATTCTCTAGCCAAACCAAAGCCTTTTAGATTCAGTGAGAGACCCTGCCTCAAAATATGAAGCAGAGAGTTTTAGAGGAAGATGCCAGACCTCTGGTGTCCAAATGAGCAGACATGAGCATACACACCAGCATTCTAACCTACATAACATCCCTTTCACATCACTTATGTTGCAAATACATAGCTGGAGAATTTGTCTGATGCAAAGTTAACTTTCTAGCTGTCTCAAGCCATTTGCCATTTTCATAGCTCTGGATAATCTATTAAGTCTTGTTCTCATCTTCATCCCCCACCCTTGGAACTAATTTTCCAACCATAGAGAGATTTACAATTAAAAGGATCCTGGAATATAAAAGTTTGAAATCTCAACAGGCAGCCCAGTGAGCACCTGATTTCTTACAGGCTGTGAGAAAATTCTGACTTTGTTTGTATTTAGCATGAGGCTTGATCTATAGGAACTAATTTTAAACATGGAAAGGCCTGAACTTACAGGAAGATCTCTTTGTAATTTTTTTTTTTTTTTTGAGGCCTATGACCTTGGCCCGATGGGGATTATGAGTAAAGCTATCTCCTTTTCTAAGGATGGGGAGTGGAAGAGGATTTGAGCCTTGCTGTCCCCCACCTTCACTAGTAGAAAACTCAAAGAGGTGACTAAAAGGACTTTCTTTACATCGAAATATTTGTGTGTCTGGAGTCTCCACACCTAACTATGGATGCCTTTGTGTTTTATGCTTAGATGTTCCCCATCATTGAAGCTGTGGGCTTCCTTTCAGCTGTCACTAAAGGTAGATAGAGAAGGCTAGATTGAGAGAGGGAATAATATTAATATTTCTGAGAGAGGAGAAACTAAAGTTTTAAAAAATTGGTTGAGGATAAGCCAGGAATTAACCCTTAGCAATAGGAATGAAAACTAGGGTGCCATGCATAAGGAAAAAACAAAGGCACAAGGCCTACACAAGATCTAGACCACCAACCTCCAGCACAGGTCAAAGAGGATCTCTCTAAGCCCCAAACCTGACTGAGAAACTATTGGTAGTTTATGGCTGCAAAAGGACGGTCTGACTACCAGGGTTCACATGCACTAGTAGATGGCCCAGAGCCAGGCATACATATATGGGCAGCACCAGTTGTAGTCAATGGGTTATTATAAAGAAGAGGTCATGAGATTTGGAGGAAGAAATATTACAGAGATATAGAAAGGTTCAAATGCAGAAACCAGTGGTGTAGATATGCCCATATCTCATTATATACATGTATGAAATTTTCTAAGAATAGATAAAAATGATTAAAAGAGGAAAACACTATTTTAATCTCCTTCAAAAAACATTTTCAACAAATCTAAGTTATTGTTTAAAATTGTATCTATTGTAATTTACTATAAAAGTGATTGATATGGTAGCTGGATTGCTTCCTGGTTTAGTCACTGGTGCATCTGCTCTTTGATGACTTAAGCAATACTATGTGTGTCTGTGATTTTAAAGGAGCTATGTTCTCAGAAAGGAGGTTAAGCTTCTGCACCCCTGATCCACCTCTGACCTCTGACCTCATCACTGCCCTTCTATTTCTGCAACTTCTCTTTCTGCCTCCAGCACCAAGTGGATTTTCTTCAGCTGATGATTGGAGATCAGTATGGCGGTTCCTCAGGAAACAGGAATCAGTCTATTACAGTACCCAGCAATTCCACTCTTAGGCATATACCCAAATGATCCACATCCATGCAACAAAGACAGCTGTTCAGTTATGTTTATAGCAGCATTATTTGTAAAAGCTAGAACCTGGAAGCAACCTAAGTGCCCTTCAACTGAAGAATGAATGAAGAAAATGTGGTACATTTACACAATGGAATACTATTCTGTAGGGGGGAAAAAAAACCAGAATCTTGAAATTCACAGGGAAATGGATGGAACTTGAAGAAACCATCCTGAGTGAGGTAACCCAGTCACAAAAAGAGGAACAGGGTATGTACTCACTCATATGTGGACTTTAGGCATAGAGCAAAGGATCACCAGCCTATAATTCACACCACCAGAGAAACTAGGATACAAGGAGGAACCTAAGAGATTCATACAAGGTCCCTCAAAGAAGGGGAAAGGAACAAAATCTCCTGAGCATATTGGGGGGGGGGTAGAGAGGGAGTTAGGAGAAAGAGAGGGGGAGGAGAGGACAGCATGTGGGACTAGGAAGATTGAGTCTGGGAGGAATAGATGAAAGAGAGAGAGAGAGAGAGAGAGAGAGAGAGAGAGAGAGAGAGAGAGAGAGAGAGAGAGAGAGAGAGAGAGAGAGAGAGAGAGAGAATAATAGAGCCATTATAGGTTTGAAAAGAAAACTGACTCTAGAGAAATGTCCAGAGATCTACAAGGATGACCCCAACTAACAATCTGAGCAACAGTGGAAAGGCTACCTTAAATGCCCTTCCCTGATAATGAGATTGATGACTAATTTATCTGCCATCATAGAGCTCTCATCTAGTAGCTGTTGGAAACAGAAGCAGACACCCACAGCTAAACACTGAGTCAAACTCCTGGAGTCCAGTTGCAGAGAGGGAAAAGTGATAGGAAAAGGAGTCAAGACCAGGCTATAGAAACCCACAGAAAGCACCCACACCAAAGCACCGTATATAGCAAGGCCACTGCACAGAGAGCTGCATGGGACTGGACTTTATCCTCAGACTCTGAATTGCAAGGAAATGAAGCCACAAGGTGATGAAGGCACAGATCCCTGTGAGAACCCAGGGAAGCACCTGCTCATCTCCCAGGCATCTGACTTTCCTCAGCCCAAGTGACTCCTTAACTCCTTTATCTCTTGCCCCCTCTAGAACAATAACCCCATCACATGCCTCTCTCCTCCTCCCCAACTCACCCAAAAGCTGTGTGCCTCACCTCCCAGGGATGAATCAGAAATTGCTGTGCAAGTACTCTGTGTGGGTACCACTTCAGGGTGGGCCCTCTCTGTGTGAACTTGGGAGAAAACAACCTGAATTTCCTACTGTATGGGTTCTGCCTCCTCTTTTGGCACAGAAGCATCCCAGGGCAAGGCCTTGCTCAGTCTTTTAAAATGTCAAAAAGACCACAAGGGACAGGGGTAACGCTTCTCATTCATTCTTTTTAAAAACATGGTTATTTTTCAAGTTTGCTCTATGCCATATTCTTTGACAGCCACTTGGACAGAGAGATGACTCCTGGGACATACCATCCCAAGCCAAGGCTGGAGCTGAAATGTTCTCCAGAAGCCCAAAGAAAAGTTCAGAGAGCCTGGAACCCGGCAGATGGCCCAGTGCTCTAAGCACCTTGACACCATACCTGATAACCTGAATTCAATTCTCAGGACCCACATGGAGGAAGAAAGAAAAAAAAAAATTCCCAAAAGTTGTCCTCTGACCTCTCTAGCACTGTGGCATTTGTATCCAAACCTACATATGAAAGTGCACAGACACATACTGATAAACAAAAATGCAATAAAATCTTAAGAGCCAAGAACGGTGGCACACAGCTTTAATCCCAGCACTCAGGTGGCAGAGACAAGTAAGTTCAGTGCCAGCCTGGTCTACGTAGAAAGTTCCACACCAGCTATAATTACAGAGTGAGACCCTGTCTCAAAAAATAAATGAATAAATTCAGAGATGGTAAGTAGATGATAGGTTACTTCATAAAGCAAATCGGGCAACCTTCCTAAACCCTTCTGCTACCACCACCAACTGCCCTCCAAGCCCCTCCCAGGGCCTAGCTGAGGATGGGGACTGCTTGGCTGGTCCACACACCTTCGAGGAAGCTGATGATGGCCGATATCAAATTGTGCTTCCTGATCTTGGGGAACAGCTCAGATGCAAAGACACCATGAGGAAGGCACTGAGAAAGCCAAGATGACTGTGGACAGCAGGAAGAACCAACCCCCAGTGACATGAACTGCAAAGGGTGGGTGACAGCCAGGGCTGCAGCTGAGCACCCTGCCTGCCACAGAGTAGAGCCCTTTGGAGCCTGGCACATGTGGCCCCAGAGGCTTCAGTATCATCTGTCCCAAAGTGTGGCCTTGGGAATGTGTTCAGATCCTGCCATTGCCCCAAGAATCCTTTGCCCTTGTTCCTAACATGGAAGGCTATGAAAAATAAATTAAATTCACAATGTCAGCCACTGAAATCATTCATGAGTTGCTTTTTCCTTTGAGATAGGGTCTCACATATTCTAGCTGCCATCAAACCCATTATGTAGCTGAGGCTGACCTTGAACTTCTGGTCTTCCTCAGTGCTGGCATGACAAGCATGCACCACACTCTGCCAGGTATATGTGCTGGGAATTGAACCCAGGCCCTATGCATGCTAGACAAGACTGTGCTGACTGAGCTACATCCACAGTCCCCTCTCATCACTTCTTGTTACTGTGTGAATCCGATTGCATGAAATCTTGTGGGAAAATTTTAGACTTGGAGGGCAGGCACAGAGGCTTTCACCTGTAAATCCAACTCAGGAGGCCGAGGCAGGCAGATCTCTCCGACTTCAAAGCTAGGCTGGTCTATAGAATAAGTTCCAAGCTAGACAGGGCTACACAGTGAGACTGTTGTCATAAAAGAAAGAAAAAAAACTATGCAAAAACTTATATTAAAGGTGCCTGCCACCAGGCCTGACAACCTGTGTGGGTAGAAAGATGACAGGGGTGATACTACTGATCCTTCAAGAAGCAGAAACCACCACAAACACACGTCAAAGATTAGTCATCCCTGCAGGCGTGGTGGCTCCCCACAAGTCTGTTGCTATTCAAAGAACAGTAAGAGGTAGTGTGAATGGACCATAATTGATGGGATGATCCTTGTATCAGAAGCATTACAGGTAGTTGTGAGACACATGTGGTTGCTGGGAACTGAACCCAGGTAGGACTCAGCCATGCATCAGACTCAGTTTGGCAGTGGTCAGGCAGTAGATGTCTTCACTGATGGGGCTGAGGGCAGCCAGGTCACAGAGATCTATGCACAGCTCTCCTCACAGAGCCCAGGTGGGTTATCTTCCCACTTTTGGGCCTCCACTTCCTGAATGTCAGCCTCCAGATGCATGCCCTAACACTAAGCCACTCTAAGGAAAGGAATTTCTTCCTCATCCCCACATCCTTCGGAATCTCCCAGGGAATCATTCTCGTTGGCCCAGCTAGGGTAACAAATTCATTCCACTCTGGCCAAGGAGAGTAGCTATGACCCTTGTGGCATGTGAGCTACATTCCAATGACCAGGGAGCAAGGATCACCTGGGAAGCCAACCCTTCAAATCGTAGACTCAGGGGAGACTAAGCAGTGTTCTTTTCTTTTGTTATTTATCTGGGCGTCTGTGTGTGGTGTGTGCATGCCATGTGTGTCCTGTTTGAGGGAGTACATGCAGCCATGCAGCTATCCTCCTTATACTGATACCATCATGTGACACAGACTATCTATCGCCATGGACACCAGGCTGGACTCAGACTCAGAATTTCATGTGGGTCTGCCTTCTCAGCACTGGGGTTAAAGGTGTGCACCACCACATCTGGCTCCACTGACAGAGCTCTCACTGAATATGGAGCTCAGCATTTCTGCTTGAGAGTGGGAGGGGGTGTCCTATGCAGTTAATATGTTTCTCTTATTGGCTTATGAATGAAACACTGATTGGTCAGTAACCAGGCAGAAAGTATAGGTGGGGCTACCAGACAAGGAGAATATTAGGGAGAGGATGTAGAGAGAAGTTGCCAGAGAAACGCCATGTAGCTATAGGGACAACAGGACTTAAATTTAGGGTCTCCATCCTCTAGACAATTCAAGTTTTCACAGCTACATGTTTATTCATTATTTTTTAACTTCTACAAATTGGTTTTTGTACCTGTGTTTACATTAAATTGGGGAAACTTAATTTTATATTTTACTTATGGGTGTCATGGACAGCAAACATACCATAACACATGTGTTGAGGCTGGAAGAGAACACCTTTGTGGAGATGGTTCTTCCTTCCACTTTTCTATGGGTTCTGGGGTTAGAATTTAGGTCATCAGGCCTTTGCAGCAAGTGTTTACACTAAACCATTCCACTGGCCCAACTTTGGAGGTTTTAAAATATATTGTTTTGTGTGGTGTGGTATGGTGTGGTGTATGTGTTATTTACATGCATGCAGGTGACCACAGATTATCAAACCCCCAAAGTTGTCAGCCACCTGACATGGTTGCTGGGACTTAAACTCAGGTCCTGGCATAAGTGGTAGCACCTACCTTTAATCCCAGCACTCAAAAGCAGAGCCAGGTGGATTTTTGTGAGTTTGAGGCCAGCTTGATCTACATACTTATTTCCTTTCTAGAAAAAAACAGAAAAGATTAAAAATTATTATGTGTATGGTGGCTTGCTTGCATGTGTGTCTGTGCATCACATATGTAGTGCCCACAGAGGTCAGGAGAGGGTGTCAGATCCCTAGGAACTGGAATTATAGTTGTGAGGTACCATGTGAGTGCTGGGAAAGGAGCAAGGGCTCTTTCATACATTGAGACATCTCCCGAGCTCCATTTTTTAAAAAATTACTTAAAAAAAAAAATGTGCTCGGGTGTGCCTGTGCACAGTAGGAATATGGAGTCTGGGGATAGTTTTTTGTTTTGTTGGGGTTTTGTTCTTTTCTTTTTTGAGGCAAGGGTTTCTCTGTATACCCTTTGCTTTCCTAGAACTCACTCTAGATCAGGCTAGCCTCGAACTCACAAAGATCTGTTGCTTCTGCACCTAAGTGCTGGGATTAAAGGCATGTGCCACCATCGCCCAGCTTGGGGTTATTTTTTTTTTTTCCTTTAAAGACTAATTCATGTACTTAATGTATTTATGTACTTATGTGTATTATGTATTCTATCTTCATGCACATCAAATGAGGGAATCAGATTCCATTTCAGGTAGTTGTGAGACACATGTGGTTGCTGGGAACTGAACTCAGGACCATTAGAGGAACACTCAAGTGATCTAACTACTGAGCCATTCCTCCAACTTCCTGGAAATCTTATCTTTTAGAAAACATTCATTCTCATTGTGGTGGTTTAGATGAGAATGGTGCCATAGGACTCATATATTTAAATGTTTGGTTGCCAGTTGGTAGACTAGGAAGGATGAAAAGGTGAGACATTTTTGGAGGTGTCTCACTGGGGGTGGGCTGAGGATGTTTTAAGTTAGCTCAAGTCCTCTGCCTCCTGCCTGTAGATCAGAATAAAAGCTCTCAGCTACTGCTCTACAACCATCCTACCCACCATAATGATCATATAATCAAGCCTCCAATTAAATGCCTCCTTCTATAAAGAGACACCTTGGTCATGGTGTCTCTTCATAAGCCATTCTTCCATGGCTCCCTAAAAGTCTTTCTTTCATGTGCTTGCTTAGCTATTTTGCTCCAGGTCAAGAGCTCTATGTCCATTAGCTAGTTTTGGCTAGCAGAAAAAGCTTAGGACAAATTTGAAAAGCTGAGAAATGAACCAAGAAACGATGATGGGGCAGGGATATTTAAGCAGGAGATAGGAAAAGGCAGGGGAGACAAGTGGTAATCCATTGCGTCAGCATTATCTTAAGCCTACCAATTACTTTCTTTTTAAAAAATTAATCTTCTGACGTCAGCTCTGGAAGCCTTTAGATCAGTTGGAGATTATTCAGTATCTAACAATACTGAATCACTTCAGACACCACAAAAGAGCTTCAAAGAAAACCCCATGGCTCGTGAATCAGTGGTAGCACAGTCTGAGACATTTACCTGCTGTGAAACCCTAAGATCTTCAGCCTCTTTGCATCCCAGTTAATCTGTAACAGCCCAGCTCTCTTGCAGAACTGGTTAAATTCAAGCTTGAATGTGTACATAAGTATACAAATGCAGTAATGAAAACAAATGAATTAAGTGTCCAGCTAACACATTTCTTCTCTCCCTAAAACCAAAGTCTTAACAGAAACTCATACTGTTATAACAACTAAATATCTACTTGAGCAGACACCTTACTTCTATCTAAATTTGCTTTACCTACTAAGACATTCTAAGAGCTCTACTGAAATCACAAACCGTTTTGTTTGTTTTTATGTCCTGAAGCATCCCAACTGAATCAACGCTCAATCTGGGAGCTAGAGAGCTCAGACTGTGGGTTAAGGACATTGGCTGTTCTTGCATAAAACAGGATTTTAATTTTCAGCACCCACATGAGGACCCAAAAATATCTATAACACTAGTTTCAGGGAATCTGATGTCCTCTTCTGGCCTCTATGGATTTCAGTCACACATGTAATGCACATATCTATGCAGGCAAAACACCCATAAAAATAAATAAAAACTTCTCAATCCTAACTGGCTACAGAGGTCTGTGGGAAGCAAGCTGGGTATCAGTAGACACAGACCCACTCTTGTGAGTCTCAAAGAGGAGCTTGCTGTAGGCAGGAAGGTGAGGAATTCCAAGATGTCCAGATCTTCCTGCTGGGGCCTCGGACTCGGTTCAAAACAACAGTCTAATAGCGTTAAACACACCTTTATTCAGGTAGAAGTACAAAAGCACGTTCCTAACCCAAATGCATACATGTGATTTTTACAGATTCTGCTACTTAGGGATGAATCAATCCTCCGCCTCAGTCACCACAGGTGACTATTGGTCTTTATAATAAGAGTATACAACTTTGATAGGGACAAAAAACATGCAGTTTTTCATTTGTTTTTACAATTAGATCAATTTGATATATGTTGATTTTCTTGCCCTGATGAGACACTACGCTTGCTGATGGCAAAGAAGTAAAATACAGTGGTAGGACTATCCTAGAGGTTAGCCACAAGGTTTACAGAGTGAGCAATATATTTTATATATTGGTTGAGGATCCTAGCAAACATTACAACATCTGAACTACGAAAGCCTCAACTGCTTGATTGACAACTAGAATTTTAAATAATACTTTTCTTATTCATAAAATGTTATGAATTTTAAGATGAAAAAATGCTTTGACACCATGTAAAGAATCATGAACTCTATGTCGTATAGGGCAGGGACCCTGAACTCAACACCTGTGATCACTTCTATAAATCAAAACAGCCATGATCTTTTATATGGCCTGTAGATTCTATTAAAATACAAAAATAAAATCCAGGCACAGGAGCGCATGCCTATAATCCCAGCTACTTGCGAGACAGGAAGATCGCATGAACCCAGGAATTCAAGCCCAGCCTGGGTACAAAGTAAGACTGCATCTCAACACAAAAGAATGGCAATGCACAAACGATTATGCACAAAGCCCTATGCTTCAAAGTACTACCCTGGCTTGATGAAGGGAGTGATGGGGGGACAGATAAAGATGCATCCTAACAGTTAAAATTTTACCAGGAACGGACCTGCCACTCTCAAAATACTGTCTAGATACTTCACTAAGAACAGCAACATCTTTATTGGAAGGCTGTATTTCCTTATGAAGTTCTCTGATTTGTGTGTTCTTTATTTCCCTATCAAAAGCAGACCTGAGCGTTTTCTTGGCCTTCAAAACAGGCATATAAAAGATTTCTAAAGGTATGCATACATGCAAAGTAGGCACTGAATGAATGTAGCTAGGCCACCAGGAGTCTTACTGGCTCCCTGATGTTCTTGTCATCTCTTTTAAAGGGCTGTGGATGCAAACAAGGCAGCTAAAAACTTGGGCATTACTTGCAAGTGTTTGGGTGCCTGCCACAAACTCAGGAAGACTGAATCCTCCAAATGTGGATGGCTGATGTGGAAATACAACTTTAAAGGAAGATTCACCATAGAAAAAAAGATTTCACAAAATAGTGTCATCTAGTGAGAAGCTTACAACTAGGACATCATTTAAAGACCCCATAAGAATGCAGAAATCAACAGGAAGCTAAGGGTGTGGCTATAGAAAAAACAGCATTAGGGTCCTCAGAAAAGAAGAGACTTGAGTCTCCTGTGGACAACACTCAAGCCAAGACAGAAAAAGATCACAAAGTTACTCTCCAGAAGCTATGTCAACAATGGTACAAAAACAGCATCCTAGGTAAATTGTGAATATGAAATCAATTTCAAAGAAAAAAAATTTTTTTAATGTATATAGGCCAAATTAAACTCACTTAAACAAGTTCTGTAAATAAAATTATCGTACCTACTTAAAATATTTATTAAAGGATGCTGTAAGGAAAAATGTGTTCACCAATTATCTTCTGGATTCAGTTATTCTACACTGAAAAGACTTGAACTAAATAGGAATAATTACACACAGAAGTAACCATTTTCTCTCCAATACTTTGATACTGGATAAGGCCTGAAATAGAGTGGTAAGTTTCATCGTTTGCATTCTCTCAGTCTCATCTGGTGCAGACATTCTGATCTTACCATTTTCATCATATCCAGATTTTCACCTGGTACATTCTGATGACAGATGGGCCCCTGCTCAGATTTGCCATGTTTACTGTACCCAAGTGATTTTTTGGGTACAGATTCTTTGATGTGAGCAAGCACTAGGGTATGACTCTGTTTCCTCACATACACACCTATCTTCACAAGTTTTCTGCATGGCACAAATTTGACACTAAACCAACAAGGTAGTTGACAGATGGCTTTTTCACATTTAACAGTGGAATTTTACTCCAGTACAAATTCTCCAACTGTGACTAGGGTATGAAAATAATCTGAAGAATGTACCATGTTCTATGTGTTCCAGCACTGATTTACAAGAGCCAGTGATGATTTAACACCAAAAAAAAAAAAAAACCATCCTAATACTCATCACATTCAGCGGGTTTCTCTCTGGTATGAATTCTCTGATTCTGTCCAAGGGCTGAGCTATGACTGAAGACATTAACACATTCAGTACGGATGTGACTTCTCTGGTCTGTTCTCACATACTGAATGAGGCCTGAACTGGACTAAATGTCTCCCCAAGTTCATTGCATTCATAAGGTTTCTCTTTGGTATGGATTCTTTCATGTTGGACGAGATGAGCTCTTTGACTGAAGTTCTCTTCCCATGCATCACAATCAAAGACACTCTCTCTAACAGGAACTTCTTGTTGCAGAGTAAGATCTGAACTGTGACTGAAATTTTCCTCATAATCATTGTATTCATATGACTTCTCTTTCCTGTGCATTTTGTGATGCTGAATAAGGCATGAGGTTTGGCTAAAAGCTTTCCCACACTCATTACATTCATGCAGCTTCTCTCCTGTGTGAATTCTTTGATGCTGAATAAGATGGGAATTCAATCTGAAGTCTTTCCCACATTCAGTACACGTGTAGGGTTTTTCTCGGAAACGATTTCCTTGCTGTTTCACATAGGCCAGCCCACATTCATCATACTCGTAGGACTTCTCTTGATGATGTACCCTCTGATGTTCAAGTAGATATGAGGTGTGACAGAAATCACTGCCACACACGGTACATTTACAAGCCATGTCCTTGTGAGTTCTCTGATGCTGAGTAAGATGTACACTTCGGCTGAAGACTCTCTCACAGCTGCCACACTTGTAAGACTTGGCTTTGGCATGAGCCTTCTTATGCTGAAGCACATCTGAGCTCTGGCTACATGACTTGTCAGGTGCATCACAGGATTTATCGGATGCTTCACATTTGTAGGATTTCTCTCTAGTGTGTATTCTTTTATGTCGACTAAGACTTGAGCTCTGACTGAAAGATTTCTCACATTCCTTACATTTGTAGGGTTTCTCTCTTGTGTGAATTCTCTGATGTCTGGTAAGAGCTGAGGCTTGATGAAAGGTTTTCCCACATGTATCGCATTTATAGGATCTGTCAGTGGTAGGTATGTTCTCCCATTTATTAAGGTGGGACAGATCCATTAAACTTTCTTTATAGTCATTACTCTGAAAATTCTGTGTTAGATTTATGGGTTCTTGTTCACCAACAGCTGGGTTCTGGTTGAAGTTCATGTCATACTTACTGTCATCAATGGTCTGTATTCTAAGAACTCTCTGATCTGTATCTGTGGAGTCTAGACTGAAGCTTTTTTCAGGTTCACTGTTCTTCTCACTGGTGAAGTTTTTCTTGCTGATTGTTATTTGTCTAAACTCTCTCTCCAGGAAGAGAAATTTTCTTAGGATCTCCTGGAGCCTTTCTAATCTGTCCTCAGACTTATACACCTCTCTGGTCTCAGGAACTTGCACAATATTCTGTTTGACTTTTCCTACTCTCACTTTGTATGCATGAACTTCTTCTGAAATTTTCCGCTTAGGGACCAACAGCTTGTTTTCTTCTCTGGTCTCTCCATCTAATACAATATATAAATAGAAAATGCAATGTAATCTGTACCCTGTGCTTAAAATTTTAAATAAATAAAAATAGGAGGAAACTAATGTAGTATCCTCAAAGATAAGCAAATGTTATTTACATTAAAAACCAAGCACAAAATTTCAACAGCAGATGCAAGGGAAAGAACAGGAGCAAGGTGGGCCAGAAATGAATCAAGGGAGGATACAAATAGGCTATTTCTGCAAAGTAAAACGAGGCAGTAAGAAATTTCAAAGAAACAAATATTAAAATATCAAGTCCTGTAACTTCAACTAGGACCAAGCACACTTGTTCAAAAGGAATTAAATTGCAGAGACAGATGGCTCTCTACTCCAAAACAGCAGAGCTCTGTGTGTTAAGTATGAGCTCAGCCAGAATTTGCCTCAACATCTGGACTTTACGTCTCCACTGATTCATCTGACAGGTTCTGCCTTACTCACCTGAACAGTCATCTCTTATGACTTCTCTATTCTTAGTTTCCAGATCAAAGACCTGTAGATCTTGTTCCCGCTGGGAGATCCCATCAGGCTTGGAAACTGGAAATCCTGCTCACAGAGAAGGAAATGGAATATGGCAATTTATCCTCAGATGCTACACTGCCCTCTTTTCAGTAATGATTAATACAGAAGATAAGTTCTGAGAAGACTTTTGTCAGAAGACCTAGAGAATAAAGAGGACAAGGTCCTCTAAGAAGTTCAGATTTATGCTCTGGTAAAGGGTGTGCTAAGAGGAGTCTGTAACTCAGAAGCAGCAACATTCATTTAAATATAATTCAGAGAATTCGTGCATAGGTGTGTACCTGTCTTCACAGAAGTTATCATTAGTTTTCCTGTGGTCTAGGGTAAAATGTTGATATTAGACCTTGTCTACCAGTACCAAACTGTATCCTCAAAATGTAATTCAAACACCTGCTACATAGTAAGTTAAAGTATAGCATCAAATCAAGTAATACATGAATAAATTTAGCAAAAACCAGTACAAAAAAACAAGTTCAATAAATAACACCAAAACAGGAATTATTTCTGGTTCTTCTTTAGCACAGTACAATAACAAAAAAAATTGAAACAATTTGAAATATAATTTTAATTAATAAGATTTTAAAATCCCCAATATCAAAGGATGGATAGATGATGACACAATGGTTAAAAGCACTTAATTGCTCTTGCAGGGACTAATTTCCAGTGTCAATATGGCAGCTCACATTGGCTATAACTTGAGTTCCAGAGAATTTGAAGCCCTCGTCTGTCCTCTCCGGGCACCTGCACTCATGCGCACATACCCACACTCAGACGTGTACATATAATTATGATTGCCCTGGTCTATATAACAAGTCTGGTCTCAAAACAAAATTACTAAAGAGGTGGGAATGCTTATTTGTCCTGATTAAATCACTGCATATCATATCAAAGTACTGAATTATCATAATGTTCCATGAATCCATTCAAATGACTTCACTTTTTTCCTGTCTCAAACAACAGAAGGACCTCACCTTCAAAATGCAGTTTCTAAAGACAGCTCCAATAAACACTTGACTACAACATGTACAGCAAAGGATAGTACAAGTGCATGTAAAACAAACTTTCTAAGGTCAGACTCCTTACCTCTCCATTTGTGTGGAAAGTGTGTGAGTGTGAGTGTGTGAATGAGTGTGTGTGTGTGTGTGTGTGTGTGTGGTTCTTTAGGTAGAGTATCACTCTGTAGTCCATGCTGGCTAGGAACTCACAGTATAGTCCAGGTTTGTCTCAAATAGGACAAACCCACCTCAGGCCTGAACAGCTCAATCTCTTAATACTAAAGCAACAGGGAGCCTACTTAGCATACAGATTTTTGATGCTGTTAATACCAAAGAACAGTTTTTATATGTTCTGAGCACAGAAAGTATCCAGGTACACATATGAAAGATTTGGCTTGAGTCATTCATCTCCAAAAACCTACCCATATACTGCATATCTAACGTATTGTTTGTTCCCCTTTAATGAATGATGTTTATAGATTCTTAAAAATAGCTTAAGGATCAACTGAGTTGCCCATCAACTGAGGATTTGAAAATGGCAACGTAATACAAATACACAATGCAATTTTACTCAGCTATGAAGAAAAATAAAGAAGCTAAGGTGACTCAGCAGTTAGAGTATACAGCTTTTACAGAGGACCTGAGTTTAATTCCCAGCACCTATGTCAGGCTGCTTACAACTGCCTGTAAATCTAGCTCCAGAGAATCAGATGACCTCTTCTGGACTCAAAGGGCACCTGCACTCACACTTACTACATATGTACACACACGCAATTAAAGTAAGTCTTTAAAAAGAAAGATGAAATTTGTAGAAAAATGGAGCTGGAAATATTATATTGAATGAGGTCACCCAGGTCCAGAAGCTTGCAATTTTCAGATTTCTGTGTTTAACTTCCAAGCATCTATACAAATGAGGAAGCTAAAATGGGGTGGGGAGTGAGATCTTGCTTGTACAAATAAAGCCTGTCTGAAGGTCAGAGAATGGAGCCTGCCACTAGCTAACCATAGAGATCTGAAGGTCTGTACAGAACACACAGGAAGTGAGGTAGCTGGGTGGAAACAGGATACAAGCAAGAAGAAACAGGAACTTGCTCTTGTCTACTGAGTTGCTAAGGAGGTAAGATGTGGCGGTGGTTTGCTCCTTCTCTCTGATCTCTCAGCATTTTCTTCTATACCTGATTCTGGGTTTTTATTACTTAGACCAATTAAGAACTCCATTTACAGGGGTGCAGGTTAAAGGAAAGAGAATAGTGGAAAACACAGTAGAACACAGGAACTCAAAAGGAAATACTGGAGGTGAAAAGGTTTAAATGTGAGTGGAGAAGAGGTAGGGTAGGATAACATAAGAGACAGGGGGAGGGGATGATGATGATGTATGTATGTATATAAAAGCCATATGGAAACCTATGACTAATTTTAAAATTTGGGGGGGCTTTAATCCCAACACTGGGGAGGCAGAGTAAGGAGGATCTCTGTGAGTTTTAAACCAGTCTGGTGTACACAGCAAGTTCCCAGCCAGCCAAAACTATTTTTAAAGGAAAAAAAAGTTAAGAATGGAGGTATGCTGCATGGGTAAATGATATTGCTCTTCCAAACCACAGGTAAACTAAACAAAGTCCCAATGACAGGTGTGTAATAGCTGCTTCCCTGAGTTTTTGGAGAGGCTTCAGAGCCCACCCCCCCCCAATTAAAAAAAAATAAATAAAATACAAGATATTGCTATTGCTCCTGGCTTAGTTGCCCCCCAGAACTAAATATGGCTCTACTGCTAAAGAGACCTCACAATGACTTCAGGACATAAAGAAATCTTTGCTGGTTAGTTTTCACAGTGCCAGAAAGTGCTATGCAGGATACTATGGAAAAAACATAAATGTTCTTATCCAACTGTGAACCCTCCAAGCTACCATTACCTCCCTGCTAGACAGGGTGTATCCACTGACCCAATAACATCATGACTGTTATGAGGACTCAAATCCTCACTGGATTTGAGACCAGTTCTAAAGAACAAAATGTATGCCTGCTACAAACCTGGTCAAAATCTCACAGCTAGAGAGATTATAGTCCTACTTCTGTTTTGCTAAATTGACACGGTATCAAACTGTCTTTTAAATATGTTTTTACTGACAAATTAAGTGTTGCTTGCAGCTGTGGTCAGAGAAGCTTCTATATGCAGTAGGCTACGGTTAATGCAGTGTAACTAGTCAAAGTGTTGAGAACAAGTGACTGCCGACTGTTCAGCCCTAAAGAGAATGTCTGTATCACCCCTTCCATGACTCAAGGACATCATAGAAGGAAGGGTGCAAGTAGAAGGAAGAGCGCTGTGAAATGAAGGCTGTTGCTTTCAGCTTACAGTAGCAGTGGTTGGTTATCTACAGAAAACTGGGCCCATTGCTAGGCAGTGGTAGTGCCCCTCACCCCTTTAATCCCAGCATTTGCAAGGTAGAGGCAGGCAGATTCTGTGAGGTTTGAGTTCAGCCTGGTCTACAGAGCCAAGTTCCAACACAGCCAGAGATACACAGAAAAACCCTGTCTCCAGAAAAAAAAAAAAAAAAAAGACTGGGCCCATCAATCAATATTACAATATGGATATGGGAGGGACTCAGAAAGCCCCACCTCTCCCTGGCTCAGCAGTTGGGAGTGCTAGCTGTTCTTCCAAAGAATCCAAGTTTGGTTTCAATTCCCAGCACCCACTCACACAACTGTATATAACTCCAGGTCCCAGGGATCTGGCATCCTTACAGACATACATGCAGGCAAAACATCAATGAACATAAAATAAAAATAAATAATTTTCTAAAATTGATCTCAGGCACTAAGCAGTGGTGGCACTGGCCTTTCCTTTTATCTGAGTACTCAGGAGTCAAAGGCAGGCAGAACTTTGTGAGTTCCAGGACAGCAAGGGTTACACAGAGACCCCCTGCTTCAAAAAACTAAAAAATGGTCGGGCGTCAAGTGGCATAGGCCTTTAATTCCAGCACTCGGGAGGCAGAGGCAGAGGCAGGCGGATCTCTGTGAGTTTGAGGCCAGCCTGGTCTACAGAGCGAGTTCCATGACAAGCTACACAGAGAAACCCTGTCTCAAAAAAAAAAAAAAAAAAAAAAAAAAAAGCCCCCCCCCTCCAAAAACCAGAAACTGTCATTATCACTACTAATAAGACTCCTAGATAGCCAGAATCACAAATTATGTATACTGCACCTCTTTTTTTTGTTTGTTTTGTTTTTCAACACAGGGTTTCTTTGTGTAGCCCTGGCTGTCCTAGAACTCACTCTGTAGACCAGAGAAGCCTGAACTCAATCAAGATCTGCCTGCTTCTGCCTACTTGGTGCTCATATTAAAGGCTTTAAAAGAAGCTTCTTAAAAAGAGTAATATCCTCTACTCATTGTTGAGTTATAGCAAGGATTAAATGATATACATAGCATGTAGTATAAACAGAAAACATTCTGTGCAAATCAAGGTTGCCTCTGAGACAAACATTTTTTTAAACTCAGCCATTTATTTATTTATTTACTGCTGTCTAGTGCAAACACTTAACAAAGAGATGAACCTTCTGGTGTCTGTGACAAATAAAAATACAGCCATGGGAAAAACTTGAACTGGAAAGGCAGACTATGCCACAGACTGAATTATAACGTTCTTAAATTATAACCCCAAACACTAAGTGAAATTACAAACATATATAACCTTACATTTCAAATGGAGTATGGTAACCTGTTAATTCCTGAGGATGTTAAAAATGATTGCTAAGAATATGCTGGCCTGAATGGGCAGTGGTGGCCCACTCCTTTAATCCCAGCACTCAGGAGGCAGAGGCAGGAGGATTTTTGTGAGCTCAAGGCCAGCCTGGTCTTCAGTGAGTTCCAGGGCAATGAGGGCTACACAGAGAAACCCTGACTCAAAAACAAAAACAAAAGAATATGTTGGTTTAGTCCCCAAAGAAGGCTGGATAGGACAGGAGGGTTTCTTGTAGTCTGTATGGGTATGCATGTATGTGTGTCCTTTGTGCATGAAAAGATGACAAGATAAAATGAGATAAAGTTCCACCCAGTAGTACAGTATGCTATGTTTGTACTATACTACAAAAAGTACACAAGTTAACTGTTGGAAATTCTGTATTAGGTAAAATTAACAGTAGTTTACAATTATATATAGATCATTTTACAATTTACAAAGCTTTTAAATATACATCCATTTTGATGCCTGAACTATTTCATTTTGTGCCCCCCACTTCCCTTCCATCAAGGACAGTGCTAAGGATACTTAATTAGGAAAGCTAATATAAATACATTAATTGGTGTAGTACCACAAAGGACCAGGGGCAAGAAGACAGAACTTTAAAGGAAGAAGAAAATGTATCAAACATGAGGAAAGTCTGGGGGTTACAGGAAACTGAGGCAACACAGTGGACAGGCTATACTGGCTCCTAGAAAGAGTACACAGCATGTGTTCCCTGCTCTAAAGTAACAGGAAACAATAGCAACTGAAGAGATAGGGTAGCTTTGTGGCTTCTCATACAAGTAGCTGACCACCAAGTGTGGTTTATGAATTAACTGAGTTCCAAATCCATGTGGTTTTAAGGATGGCTTCCATGTTAAAGATTCACCAAAGGTCATTTGGGGATCAACACTTTACATAATGGTGGCATCTCAAGAAACATCTATTCCATCAACCAAAGTTAATATCTTACAATCTTGGAAAAGGAGTTTCCGTGCAGGGACGAGCACTACCGATGGAAAGACGATACCTGGGCCATCTCTTGGTAATTCCTGCCGTAAGGACTGCAAGTGTTTCTCCAGAGAAAGCACTTGCCTGGGTATGACTCAGGGCTGGGCAGGAATTCACACAATGAATCCGGGTGGTGGGAAGGCGGAGAAGTATGCCTATAAAGATCAAAGAGCCAGGAATGGAAAACACACTAAAAACCTTCCCAACGAGCAAACTGCCTCCCCACAGGTAAGAAAATAACTTAAATCCAACACAAAAACAAGAAAGTAAAAATGCCCTAGGTGTCACAAAAAAAAAAAAAAAAAAAAAAAAAAAAGGTGGGGGAAGTCTAACTACAGACATAAATGCACAAGAAGTGCATGCAAGGGGGAGGGGCTCACATCAAGGAGATTGTCAACAATCCTGTCCCTCCCCTGCCCCCTCACAGATATTTCTCAACAGTACTATAGGTTGCCTAATCCCAGGCATCCTCAAAACAACAAAGAAACAAGATTCTGCTGCATGGGGTATGGCTATTTAGAATAACCACCTAGGTAATGCACTATAATGTATAATACACTGATTCACAACTTTAAATGACATCTCTCAAACCTGCATGTTTGGAAATGAGTTTGACGATCTTAAAACATGAGAGACTACTCAATAAGAGAGATTTTAACCTTTCTTTTAAATAGGTTTCTTTATTGGGAAAATCTAAGATACAGGACAAAAAGGAATCAGAACAGAGAGTCTGGCAAGGGGTTGGGAAGATCCTTAAGATTCTCATTAAAAAAAAAAGGGGGGGGGGAGAAAAGGTGAGAGCTTAATCAAAGCTCAACCAAGTTCCTCTTTGCCAACAGGAAACAGATGTCCCACAAAAGCAAGAAACAACCTGGGAATGAGAAGTAGAAGTTCTCTTCCTGATAACCCAAAGGAAGCCTAAATTAACCGTCCCAGGAAAGGACCTTAAAGATGAAGGGCTGAGACCTAAAATCTGAGTATACTCCACTGACCACCTACCTCAAAGACCTCATACCTACTCAGAAACAAGGGAGAAATCCAAATAGGTAAATGGAGCAACAGAAGGGTCCTTACCCAGTGAAACCACGTTTCCATAATTCTCTAACATCACTTCTCTGTAGAGCTCCCTCTGAACAGGGTCCAGGCATCCCCATTCCTCTCGAGTAAGATGCACAGCCACATCTTCGAATGTCACAAACTCCTGAAATAATAATTCTGGCTGCTTTCAGGAATGGGCTACTATAGCACCGTGGCCAGAGGATGAACATGGCACAGAGGACATCTAGTGGCTGTTTATGTTAGGGACTAGAACCTAGAGTTCCCATCACAGTATTATGGACAAAGGTGGTGGTGGGGAGATAGAAAAATCATTGTATCAAATCCAGGTCTCCGAAGAGGATCTGTTCCCAAACTGCTACTGAAAAGATTCCAGGCAAGTTTAACAAATGGGATAAAAGAGAGGCCACACTCAATCAGCAACAAGAAACCCTGAGGAAAAGCAGAGGGTCCCTCAGCTCACCTGGTACCTGGCTGTCAGGAGCGCAGCTGCCTGGTCTCCTGGGCTTCCCTCATGGGGAAGAGCAGGCACCTGGGGAACAGGTGGAGCTGAGGGAGGAGAAAGGAGCCAAGAGTGAGAGTAGCCCTTTCACGGGCTCCCTTATCAGAAGATACATCTCCTGCCCAAGGTACGTGTGGCATCCTCCTTCACATCACCATTCCAGTAGAGCCAACAAAAATTTACCAGGTTTCAGGTATCACCCCTCCTCCTTGGTAGCTGTTCCTACTTACATATATTTAGGACTGTGATATGCGTTTTACTAGGAATTTCACTTTATCCTCATGACATGACATTCCCCCTAAGGAAGAGTAAGTATTGCACCTGACGTTCAATTAGCAAAGCAAAGCATAAAGACAGTATTTCCTGGCCAGCCTGGGCTAGGAGTGAAAAATGTGATCTCAAAATACAGAAACAGCAAAAAACAATGCTTAAGACATAGATAGCTCAACCAGGGGGAGTGCTTGCTTGGCATGCATCATGCTCTGGGTTTGATCCCTAGCACCATACACTGGGTATGGTGGCACACAACTGCTATCTAGGCACCTGGAAAGTGGATGTCAAAGAATCAGAAGTTCAAAGTCATCAAAGCATAGCAAGTTCAATGCCAACCTGCACTAAGACTGCCTTAAGAAAGTTGAGGTGTGTGGTGACACAAAGCATTAATCCCAGGACTCAGGAGGCAGAAGCAGCAGGATTTACTTCTGTTAGTTCAAGGCCAAATTGGTCTACATAGTTGAGTTCCAGGACAGACACGGCTATGTAGAGAGATCCTATCACAAAATGACAAAAAAGTTGAAGGACTTGAAGTAATCCAGGGTCAGGGTTTTTAGCAAACTTCTGGTATTTTCCCAGATACCACTTACTTTAAACTCCATTATGCTTTTTTGTTGTTGCTGTTATTGGGCACTGTCTCTACAACCATAGTATGAGGCTTCCAGGAACAAGATCAGTTTCCTCATAATTCTTTACACCTCCAACAACGTCCCCACAGCACCCTCCACTTGATGGCACTCCATCTGTGCTGCTAACACACAGCTTCAGGCACTAGTATTGGTCACAGAATCTAAGACATAGTTCTTACATAACAAAATCAGCAGCCAAGTATAGTAATGAATGCCTACAATTCTAGTACTTGGGAGGCAGAGACAAGATTCATCCAAATTGTGGGCTGGATAGTACTAATCAACCAGGGCTACATAGCAAATCTTGCCTCGGGGTAAAAAAAAAAAAGACTGACAAACCTACCTATCTAATATACATATGTAAATGTACCTCTGCATTTAAACAGACACTGTGCTCAACCAATAAATTAAATGGTTGCTTTCTTGACCAAAATTAGATTCTTCACAATCTGCAGTTGCAACAGAATAGCAGGTAGCAAAGCACACTAAATCATCAGGAAAGGAGACACAAAGTGAAGGGAACAGAGGGAGGGAAAGTCTGAGTCTGTAAGGAAGTAAAAACTGGTAAGCAAAGTGAGATATGGCAAAAGCAGCCTGTCTTAAATTATTCGGGATGTGGTGATCGAAATGGAAGTCCACATTTTTTAAAGAACAAACAGGCAGGGCAGGACAGTCTTCATAAAGAACAGAGGGCCCTAAACCAGGAAGGAATCACACCTGTCCCTCCCTTCAGTTCTTCCTCTCAGGGCAATCTTCTTAGTCCAGTCCCTGGCCACCATCACATCAGGCCCAAAAGTACCTTAACACTCCCATTCTCCTGCAAATATGTGTTGCCTCTGCCTTACCCCCAGTGAATCCCTGCTCCATCTCTGTGTCCTGCAGAAACGGAATCTCTGGGGAAAGGCATTCAGACTGGCTCTCCAAACATTGAAACTGGACCCTTGGTGATCCTGCTGCTTCGTGGGGCGTTTCCTCCATCCCTGTTCAGGGGGACAATGACCATCACTGCAGGATGAGATTAAGAGAAATTACTCAGTAAGCTAAAATGTCCCACCATTTCACAGTCTCAGGACTTAGCAAACTATTTTATAAATGGGTAGATATTTAAGAAAAAGTAGTTCAAAATACACTTTAAGGCCAGCCTGGTTTTCAGAGCAAGTTTCAGGACAGCCAGGGCTACACAGAGAAACCCTGTCTCAAAAAACAAACAAGTACTCGATTTCAGGTTTCACTGTCCACAGAGTGAGCTATTTCTCTAAATGCAATTCATTAAAGTGCATTGTAATTTAGGTGCAAAAAGAAAAAGGAAAAAAAGTCGTTAATAGTTACCAAAATGAACAGCAAAAAGAAAAATCGAGAGCCAAAGATAGATACAGCTCAAGGTATCAATCAGTACTTCCTAGTATGTACAAGGCCCTGCTTCAATACCTAACACCCTCCCCTCCACAAAAAAAAGAAAGAAAAGAAAGAGAAAAAAAGAGTACCATTCAGTTTCAAAATTTAAAACCCAAATCTAAGAATCTAAGAATTTGGTACTATTCACTCTACTGCAAAATCCCGAATCTGTGAAATTAAAATATACTCATAATATATATATATATATATATATACACACATACATACATACACACACACACACACACACACATACATACACACACACACACACACACACACACACACACACGCGCGCGCGCGCGCTCTGGGCCTGTAATCCCAGCACTTGGAAGATGTAGGCAGAAGCTCCTGTTCAGGAGTTCAAGGCAGTCTCAAAAACAAAACAAATACATTACAGTGGATAGCCTTAAAAAAGAAAAAAAAAAAATACATCAACCAGTACAATAGCGTAAATCTTTCCACAGGGCGTCCTAAGGATTTAGACCCAGAGAAACACGCCAGTTAGGATTACTCATTGTTTTTCTCAAAAGCAAGCCCCTTAGGAATTATGTGGTAACCGGTCAGGCCGTTCTGCATTACTCAATGGGCCTGATGAATAACAACACAGCCAACTCACTTTGAAGACGGACCCGCAGGGCAGACTGGTCGGACCGCCCGGGCGCAGCACGAGGAAGGGCTGCGAGGTGCCTGCGTGGTGTCCTTCAGACCCAAGGACGTGCAGGGCTCGTCCACCTTCCTTCCACCACCCTCGGCGACGCTCCCGGCCTGCTCAGAGGCCTCGCCCGGAGCCGCCCTCCATCCACTTCCCTTTTAGGTGAAGGTTCGGTCCCCAGGGGGCGACGCGAGCCACACAAACCTAGCTGCCACCGGGGCCCGGCCGCTGGCTTCGCAACCACGGGACCACCCCGGTCCCCCGGGTTTCGCGACGAACCCGGGCTGAGGGGAAAACAGGGCCGCGAGCTCGGCCTTCCGCGCGCCCGGGCTCCGGAACAGCCGACAGCAGGGACGCAGCGGCTCCTGCGCGTCCGCCGCAGGCCAAACAAGCGGCCGCTCCCACGGCGACGCGGCGACGCGACAACGGTTCCGGGGGACTCACCCAGGTGGAGAGGCGGGCCTAGCGACCGTCCCGTCACGGAGACTCTCCTCACTGAGCAGCGCCAGCCTTTCCGGGGCGCTCTCCACAGTCCGGGGCTTACGTCACTTCCGGCTGCGGAAGTGCACGGGAGGGCGGCTCCGGGTGAGGTTCCCGGATGAAGAGCAGCAACGAAGGGCGTGTGGCGTGAGGACTTCAATAGGTTACGTTTTCGCTTGGCTTTTCCGAGGCCTCCTGAGGTTGCACGGCCCTCCCCGCTGATTGCGGTGCGTCGTGCTTCAATCACTAAGGAGGGCGACAGATGTTGGAAAAGAGCCCCTGCCTCGTCCCTGTCACTATCAGACCCTTGACACTGGCCGCAGGGAGAGTGCGCAGAGATTCGCGGGCCCTCACAAGCCTTGGTGCAGTGGTTTGGGTGGGTCTTGTTTCTCCTAGGAAGGGCCCGACACAAATTGATCACAGGAGGGGACTCCCGCACGGGGGGCGGGGAGGAGGGGCTCCTTCCCGGACCCCAGGTTAGACACAAACCACACCCAAACACCTGTTTTCGCAGAGAAATCCTCTTTTAAGCAGGGAAGTAAAGTTATAGTGGCTGCTTTCTAACTCAGGCAGAAAGCAGCAGCAAATGACACTGCAGGTATAATTTTTGTTTTTTGAGACAGGGTTGTCAGGATTCAGGCATTATGCTTGCCTGCTCCTGTCACCTGGAAGAATGCACTCGGGCAATACCCTGGTCAGCCCTGGTGCACAGGACCCCTTTAAAAGAAAGACCTCCGACCACTTATGCTGTCTTTCCGGTTCTCTTTCTGTTCTCTCTTTCCCAATCCTCTTTCCGCTCTCTCTTTTCCCTCTTTCCTGCTGTTGCCCTGCGGCAGACAGGACTTTTCCTATCTCCCTGTTCTCTCTTTGTCTCTATGCCTCTTTAGGTCCCTTCTCTTTCTCCCTCTCCTCTTCCCCCCCCCCTTCTAATAAAACTCACTAGGCTCTGTCGGCCTGGCATGTTTGCCCCTCTGCCTAGCACCTAGGTCGTCCTCTCCCGTCATGGAATCCGCCAAGGTTCCTCAAGCTTTATCATAACAAGGGGTTTCTCTGTGTAACAGCCCTGGCTGTCCTGGATCTCACTCTGGAGACCAGGATGGCCTTGAACTCACAGAAATCTGCCTGCCTCTGACTCCTAGGTGCTGAGATTAAAAGTGTGCACCACCACCGCCCAGGGCTGGTTTTTTTTGTTTGTTTGTTTTGTATAATTTTTAAGGGAGGAAATGGGGAGCTCTGTGCTAGAATGGGATAGGATATAGTGGTGAGGAAATAAGGGAGAAAGGGAAGAGGACAAGGGAAAGGGTGAAGGGATATTTGTCGCAGAGGGACAAAGGACTCTGGGTAGAGAGAAGACAGACATGGCACATAGACAAACATAGACAAATGGTGGTTTATGAAAGTAAAAGGGCAACCCTTAGGATGAGGTGTTTAATTTTAATTGGGCGTGTTAATTAGGGCAGCCAAAGGGGGCTTTTGGTTGCTGGGCTTCAATACTTTGATAGCTGGGCCTTGGTAGTCAACCTCGGAATGAGGAAGTGGCCAAATAAGGGAACAGACCTCGGTGGCTAGCTTTAGGAATGTAAAGTGGTTTTCTAAGGCAGAGGGAATGGGGGAAAAGGGCAAGGCTTGCCAGAGCCACATGCTCCTGCAGTGCTAGCGTTCCTGCACTAGGTGTTTCCCTACTGGGAAAGAAAGAGCAAACAGGTTTTTCCCTAGAGGATTCACCCCACGTCACCAAGATTTTCCTGTCAGGCAGTTCTTTGGGATTCCCAAACCATTCCTCCACATTTGCTTTCCTGCCCCTGTGAGGTGAGCAGATTCCTCAGACTTAAGTTTTCTGCTGTTGTGGGCTGCCTCACTATAGGCACAAACGGAACACGTTTAATTGGGGATTGTTTGAAGCTGTGAGACAAAAATAAGCTTCCCTTCAAAGCTGATTGTCTCAAGTATTTTTGCAATCGTAGGTACAAGGCTAAGACTGTCATAATTTTATTATGGTTTCCCTGGAAAGAAACCAGTGATGCCCAAAATCCTGTAATTTATAATCTTTTTTGTTGTTGTTTTGGTTTTGATTTGTATTTTTGTTGTTGTTTTGTTTGTTTTGTTTTGTTTTTATGAAACAGGTTTTGGAGGCTGTCCTAGAACTCTATCAGTAGACTAGGCTGCCCTCCAACTCACAGAGATTACCTGCCTCTGCCTCCCAAGTGCTGGGATTAAAGGTGTGCACTACCACCGCCTGGCTGTAACTTAAAATCTTATGACTGTCTAGTATTAGGAAGAACAACTGCTACATAAAGCAAGTATTTAAAAATAGTGCCCAGTGGCTGAAGAGATAGCTCATTGTTTAAGAGCTGTTGCCCATCTCTGCAAGTTCAAGGTCAGCCTAGTCTACAAAGCTACACAGAGAAATCCTGTCTCAAAAAACCAAAAAGAAAGGAAGGAAGGAAGGGGAAAAAAAAAAGAAAAAACACTGTTGTTCTTGCTGAGGACAAAGGTTCAATTAGTTCCTGGAACCCATACCGTGGCTAACAACCCTCTGTCACTCCAGTTCCAAAGGAGGATCTGATGCCCACTATCCACTGGGAATACTGCACACCCTTGGTGCTCAGATAAACATGAAGGCAAAACACCAGAAGCAGAGGCAGGCAGATCTCTGAGTTCAAGACCAGTGTGGTCTACAGAGTGAGTTCCAGGACATCTAGAGGTTCAGAGAGAAACCCTGTCTGCAAAAAGACCAAAACCAGACAAACAAGGAAACAAAACAAATCACTTAAAAATAACTCCTCTTTGACTAGGAGAAATAGCTTAGTAATTAAAAGCCCTAACTGCTCTTACACAGAGCCAGAGCTCAGTTCCCAGCACCCATTTTAGCTCACAACCACCTGTAACTCCTGATCCAGAAGATCAGATGTTCTCTCCTGGCCTCTCTGGGTTCTCTCACACATGGTGTGTGTATGCATCACACACACACACACACACACACACACACACGCACACACACACACACACATACGCACACACACACACAAATAATACATACATACATACATACATACATACATACATACATACATACATAAATTCTGCCCACAGTGTGGTGACCTATGCCTGAAATCCTAGCACTCAGAGGTAAAGGTAGGTAAATGTTGAGTTCCCAGCCTAGTGAACCCCAGGCTATCTAGACCTACATAGTGAGACCCTGCTCAAAAAAAGAAGGAGAAGAAGAAGCAGCAGAAGAAGAAGCAGGAGCAGGAGAAGGAGAGGAAGAGGAAGAGGAAGAAGAAGGAGGAGGAGGAGGAAGAGGAGGAGGAGGAGGAGGAGGAGGAAGAGGAGGAGAAGGAGAAGAAGAAGAAGAAGAAGAAGAAGAAGAAGAAGAAGAAGAAGAAGAAGAAGAAGAAGAAGAAGAAAGAAAGAAAGAAAGAAAGAAAGAAAGAAAGAAAGGAAGGAAGAAAGAAACCAGGGCTCATAACAGGGTTTTAAAAAATGAGTGTATGCATGTGTGTGTGCTCATGGGATTTTACATGTATCATGTCTGTGCAGGTGAGTATAAATGTCAGATGATGTCAGCATTATTCTATCACTGCCCTGAAGCTCACCAATTAGAATAGGCTGACTGCATGCCTCGGGGGTCCTCCTCTCCTATAGTGGGATGACATATCCCCTGACATATCACCTGAATGCTGTTTTTGTTGTGTTTTGTTTTGTCCTTTTTAAACAGGATCTATGTAGCCCTGACTGTCTTAGAACTCATAGATCTGTCTGCCTCTGCCTTGTAAGTGCTGGGATCAAAGATGTCAGTTACCAAATACAGTGAGGCTTTTTTAAAAATGTGGGTTTTGGAGACTGAAGTTCTGTCAATATGTTCTTACAAGCCCTTTATCAACTGAGCCACCGCCCCAGCTGTCACTCTGTCATCCTTAGCTTTATCTCAAACCCTTTCCCCTCATCACTGCTGCTTTGCTTCTTAATATCAGTATGACTGGGTATTTTCCCCTTTTTTGTGATTCCAGGAGGTAAGCCTTTTCTTGGAGACAGTCTCACAGTATCCCAGGCTATCCTGGGACTCACTAGGCAGATCATACTGGTCTTAAGATCTTTCTTCTCTGCTTCCCAAGTGCTAGGTTTATAAAAGTGCAAGTAAGTGAGTCTTAATGCTGACCTTGATACCACCTCCCTGGTCATCAGTTTTATTGGGGTATGGGCATATGTCATAATTCTAGCTCTTGAGACATGAGGGTGATCCACTTCGGTATGTATATGGAGGTTTTCCTTGCTCTCAGAAAACATAAAGAATGGGAGTGACTTTATGGTATTTGTTTTGTTTTGTTTTGGTTGCTTTTTGAGACAGGGTTTCTCTGTATAGCCCTGGCTGTCCTGGAAATAGCTGTTGACCAGTCTGGTCTTGAACTCAGAGATCCACCTGCCTCTGCCTCTCGAGTGCTGGGATTAAAGTTGTGCTCCACCACAGCCCAGCAACGCTGTGTTTGTAAACTCCTCAAATGTCTTTGAAGTGACACAGCAGCCAGGGTAGCAGAGCTCCAAGCCATGGGCAGCATCTTGTAGCAAAAGCACGGGTTGTGTACCATTAACAAGTAGCAAAAATGACAGGCCTAGTTGGATGGTGGTAATTACTGCATTTAGGCAGCTGAGGCATGAGAATTGCCACAAATTTGAGGCCAATTTTGGGATACATAGGAAATCCTAGTCCAGCCAAGGTTGTAGTGAAGAAACCCTGTCTCAAAGAGAAAAGAGAGGAAGTTTAAGGATGATTGCCCAGGCACAGAGAGAAAAGACTTTTTTCCTCTCCATTTTATTTATTTAGGGTTTTTTGTTTGTTTGTTTGTTTTGTTTTGTTTTGTTTTGTTTTTGGAGACAGGGTTTCTCTGTATTGTTTTGGAGCCTGACCTGGAACTTGTTCTGTAAACCAGGCTGGCCTCGAACTCGGAGATCTGCCTGCCTCTGCCTCCCTAGTGCTGGGATTAAAGGCATGCATTACCACTATCTGGCTGAGAAATCACTCTTGAGAATCAATATTAAAATGGAATGGGCCAGGCATGGTACATGCCATTACTTCTTGCACTCCAGAGGTCTACCTAGAGAGTTCCAGGCCATCATGTGCCACCACTGCCATGCTATAGTTTTTGTTTGTTTGTTTGTTTGTTTGTTTGATAAGCAAGATGATACTGTTGACCACGGAGTTTATTGATCTAAACCTAGGGATGAGTTTGTGCTAAGCCAGTCATCCTCTCAGTGATAGCAGAGAACTTGAAGTATTCCTGAGCAAGCCTGGAACAGTCTACTATGTTGCTGTATAATCAAACTCATCATTCTGCTTATCTGAGAGTTAAGAAAAATCAAACAGGGGCTGGAGAGATGGCTCAGAGGTTAAGAGTAGTGACTGCTCTTCCAGAGGTCTTGGGTTCAATTCCCAGCAACCACATGGTGGCTCACAACTATATGTAATGAGATCTGGCACCTTTTTCTGGTGTGCAAGCATACATGTAGGCAGAACACTGTATATATGATAAATAAATCTTTAAAAAGAAAAATCAAACAATTTGTAGAGAGGTAAATTATCTTTGGCATCTACTCCAGAACACACATGTTCTTCAGTTTGGGTCTCCTCAAACTGAAGATGGCCCTAGTTTACTATCTATTGTTCATATCCTTTGAGCTCACTACCCACAAAGCAAGTATAGTTTCCCTATTTCCCACTCCTACATCATTCTGATTTCAAGGGGTATCTCATAAGGGACTTGGCAGGTTCACCTGTGTGTGTGTGTGTGTGTAGCAGTAGTAGTGGTAGTTGTAGTGGTAGTAGTAGTTGTTGTCCTTTCCCTCCTCTAGAATTTCTCTAGGTCCCCTTTTCTCCTTTATGTTCCAGTGTTGTGGGACATTTGTACACTGTGTGAAGGTGTATTGCTGTGATTGGTGTAATAAAAAGCTGAATGGCCAATAGCTAGGCAGGACTTCTGGGCAGAAAGACAGAACTCTGAGGAAGTAGGATAGGCAGTATGGAATGAGGTAATGCCACATGGCAAAATGTAGATTAGTATGAATGGCTTAATTTAAGTTATAAGAGCTAGTAAGACAAGCCTAAGCTAAGGATATTTTTCCATAATTAATAATGAATCTCTGTGTCATCATTTGTGAGTTGGCTGCCCAAAGAAAAGTCCAGAGCTACTCTCTCTGATGAAATTTTAATATGGTTTAGGACAAGAGTAGAAAACAATTAAAACAGCCTTGATTTATTTTAGATCAAGTCAAAGAACAAGATAAAATCACTTAATACTCCTACAAAAATTTGAGTTCAGTTCCCAGCTGTTGGTAAACCAAGACTCACCCACTTGTGAACTTCAGGGCACTTGTGAGAGTCAGATCCCTCTTTCTACAGTGTGTAGTCTGGGGATGGAACTGAGGTCACTGGACTTGGTAGCAAGCATCCTCACCAGCTGATCTTTCTCACTGGCCCTGCTACCTTCTTGAGCTTTTGCTATATGGTTGATGCCCTTTACATGTATGTTTCACTATGCTTTTACTGCATAGTCAAGTTATATAAAAATCTCAAAAGTGGCACTTTATTTTAATAGAGTTGAACAAATCCCAAGCTTGTCTACTTTCAGATCACTGTATTAATAACCTACAGTTCTCTTTACTCCATAGATTAATTCACTTGATTAGGTTAATTGCCCACACTGGCTGTCACTAATATTACACATCTAGCAACTAGATAAGATGGATACATTTTCAGATGTGGGAATGTCATTACACTTTGCTGAAGGGCCTCATTTTAACTTCCATAAAGCTAGGTGGAGCTGGAAACATAGTTTATTGGTATAGCATTTGCCTAAAGAAGCCTGGATTCAATGCCCTATGGAGACTGTGTTCAGTTGCTCACATCAGAAAAGCAAAGAAGCCAGCCACTAGCTCTTACCTCTACCTCAGCTCAGACCAAAGGGGCGATCCTCAGACTGCTCTGGACTTCACTGCTCCTCAGATTTACTCAGACTTCTATACTCTCATTGTGACTGGAGACTAATTCTCAGACTGAATGCCTTTACTTTTTAAACCTCTCATATCCTTGGATTAAAGGCATGAGCTCTGATTTACTCTCCAGTAGCCCAGGGTAGTCTTGGGCTCAGAGATCTGTCTATCTCTTAACCCGAGTCATGGGACTAAGGGTGTGTACCACTGCCTGGCCTCTATAGCTTGAGGCTGACTTTGCTTTCTGAATCCTCAGGCAAGCTTTAACAAATCATAAATTATATATCACCACACCCATCTCAAACAAGGTAGACAGTGACGACTTCCATCTGAGATTATCCTCTGACCTCCACACACACCTTGGTATGTCTGTGTTTGGCTTCACACATTACATACTCAAAGATCAAGTGTGAGTGTGGTTTTGATAGGGTTTAACTTTGGCTTGGCCCCCACAGCCCCCCCTTCTCCCCATGGAGCAAATGAATCAGACTTTTATGGGTCACATCAGCCACTGGCTGGAGGCATAAAGGGGAGAAGTCCTGAGTGAAGCAATTGCGGTCTGTGGAGAATCACAAGCACTTAGTTAAAACGGTTTGGCAGCCAGAGGGGGCGGGGCTAAGGAATGGCTTGGTTGGTAGTCTAAAATGCATGAAGCCCTGGGTTAGATCCCTAGAACCACATACAACCCAGCATGGTGGGGCACACCTGTGATCCCAGCACTGGGAGGTGGAGGCAGGAGAATCAATTCAAAGTTATTGCATGAGTTGAAGTTAGCTTAGGTCTCTACAGCATCACACTGTGAATAGGGACACAAGGGCCAAATTCTTAAAGTTGATCTCATTCATTAGACAGACTTAGCTGTTCACCTTCTCTGCACTATAAGCCAGTCCACAGATCAGCCTGTCTTTTCTTCTGTCTTCCCAAAGCCCCTCTCCTCCTGAACTTTATGTGTTTGACCAGCATCACTCATTTCTCATAAATTTACAAATTTTTCAATTAAAAAATTGTTTTGTTTTTTTTTTTCTGTCGCCACCCCCGAGCCAACACACACACTTTGTTGTTGTTGTTTTTCAAGACAGGGTTACAGGGTTTCTCTGTGTATCCCTGGCTGTCCTGGAATTCACTCTGTAGATGGCCTCGAACTTACAGAGAGCTGTCTGCCTCTGCCGCTCAAGTGTTGGGATTAAAGGCATGCGCCACCACTGCTGGCTTTCCACTTTGTTTTTTTGAGACAAGGTCTCATTGGCTGGCTCCAGCTGGCCTGCAACTCCAGAGATTTGCCACCACACCTAAGTCAAACTCTTTAAAAAAAATGATGTGTGTTTGTGTATGCAAGTACCACAGCCCATGTGTGGAGGTCAGAGGACAACTTGCAGAGGTCAGTTCTCTCCTTTCACTATGTGTTTCCCATGGACTGTACTCAAGTTGTCAATACCAAGACTTGGTGGCCAGCCCTTTTACCCATTGAGACATCTCGCTGACCCTCACCGAGTACTTTAAACTAGCTGACCTTGTTGCCAGTAGAATCAAAATGAAAACAAGTTGTGCTTCAAGGAGAAGCTGTACACTGGAGGCAGCAGCAAGAGCACATCCTACCCATCCTCTGAACCCCAATTTTGCCACAGAGAGAAACTTGAGGTCAACTTCTTTTCAAAAGGTTTAATACTCAGGATGGGAACAATGACTGGAGTGGTTGGGATGGTCATTTCTGGAAGAGGTTTTTTGCTGAGGTACCAAGATGGGTATCATGCCACAGAGTCCCTTTCACTGCACGATTCTCTGACTAGCTGTTGTTGAGGTGGGAAACTATAAGTAAGCACTCATGAGGCTTCTCTGTTATTTTCTGAGTTTCAAATGAACAATGGCAAGGCTTCCCTTTGTCCACAGTACCCAGACCTGTGTCTGTCTCTGTCTCTCTCACTCAGGGGTCTTACTATGGACCATTGGCTGGCCTAGAACTTGCTATGCATACCAGATATTTGTCTGCTTCTGCCTCCCAAGGCTTACAGGCGAGCACCACCATACCTAGCCAGAAGTTCTCTTTTCATCTAGATTCCCAAGCATGAAGATGCTAACCAGAATACTCCACGGATGCTACAGTTTACTGAAGACTGAGTTCTACCTACAGGGTTTCCCCTCGCCTATAGGTTTGATGGTTAAAATGGAAAAATTCTTGTTGTCATTACATTTATGACAGCCATGCAGGGCTTCTCTAAAACCAGGCTGGTTCCCAACAGAAACATTCCTTTGTGCGCCAGGTGTTTAGGAATCTGTCCTCTCATGGCTTCGCAGATGTTTAAAGAGGCTACAGCTCCAACTGAAGCTCATTCCACATTCTTTGCACTGGAAGGGCTTTTCACCAGTGTGGATTCTCTGGTGCTGACTGAGATGAGACTTCAGACTGAAGCCCCTTCCACATTCATTGCACTGATGGCATTTCCCACTGGCGCAGGGTTTCTGGTGTTGCTTTGTGTGGGGACACTGGCCAGCACTGTCTCTGCATGCCTCACATTTCTGGGGTTTCTCTGCAGTGTGAGTTCTGTAATGCTGAATAAGGTCGGAACTGTAACTAAAGGCTTGCCCGCAGGTATCACACTGGTAAGGCTGCTCCTGTAACTCCAGCTTCTTATCTTCTATTACTGCCAAGTTCCAGCTGTAGGCTTCTTCACAGACACCATTCTTCTCGCTCTTCTGGCCCACATGGAGCACTTGGTGTTCCAGGAGGCTGACATACTGGAAGAAGATTTCTCCACACTCATGGCACTGGTGGGACTTCTCTCTGGAGTGGAGTCGGAGGTGACCAGCGAGATGGGAACGCCTCCCAAATCCCTTTCCACATTCATTACACTTGAAAGGCCTCTCCCTGCTGTGCACACTCTGGTGCTGAACGAGATGGGACCTCACTCGGAAGGCTTTCCCACATAAATGACAGGTATAGGGTTTTTCACCCGTGTGAACTCGATGGTGCTGAGTGAGGTGGACACGTTGATTGTAGCTTTTCCCACATTCCTCACACCTGAATGGTTTTTCCCCAGTGTGGATCCGTCGATGCTGGATGAGGTGTGCACTCTGAATGAAGCTTTTCCCACACTCGTTACATTTATGCGGCCTCTCTCCTGAAGAAGACTTTTTGTGGCCATAGCTGAAGTCATTGCAATTCATCCTCTTTGAAGAGGGTTGTCCTAGGATTTCTTTCATGAGAATTCCCTGCTGTCTACCTGCCCTATCTTGGTGGTCATAGCCTTCACTATAGCCTTGAACCTGAGAAGCATTACTTTGGATTTCTTCTGATAGTTCCATGTCTGCTTCTGAAAATTCTGGAATTTTCTTAACGTTCAGTTTAGTGTTCTTACTTCTTTTGTCACTGCCTAAAGTAAAGAGCAAACACAAAGTTCATTAGCTCTTTTACAGAAAAAGAATGAAATGTCAGAAAAAAAATGTGGTATAACAGGAATAACAAAAGGAGATATATATCTCTACCGAAAGCCAACAGCAATGAAAGGAACACCAGTATTGAGCCAATGAAAAGAAGGAGACAAAAAAAAACAAAGCAGGGTTGGAGAGACAGATGGTTCAGTGGTTAAGAGCACTGACTGTTCTTCCAGAGAACCCAGGTTCAATTCTCAGCACCCACATGGCAGCTCACAACTGTAACTCCAAGATCTGACACCCTCACACAGACATACATGAAGACAAAAAAAAAAAAAAAAAAATGCACATAAAATAAAAATAAGTAAATTAAAAAAAGAGTGGGGGGGAGACACTTACTAAGCCAGGAATAGTGGTACTTATCTGGCTATCTGTAATCTTAATAGCTGAGCGGCTAAAGCAGGAGGATATTAGGTTTGAGGCTATACTACTTGAGCTCAAGGCCAGGCTGAGCTACATAGAATGAACTAGGGGATGTGAGAAACTGTGAGTACTGACTCACTGCTACAGTCCAGCTGTTGGAAGTCTGAGAAAGGAGACTTGCAAAGTTGGAGACCAGCCCTGGCTACATAGCAATCCTAGTGCTCAGGAGGCGGAAACAAGAGAATCAGAGATTCAGAGTCATACCTGGCTACACAGTCCAAGGCCAGCCTGGACTACATGAGGTACTATCTCAAGAGACAATGGAAAAATAAATATTTAAAAAATGTTTAATCTTATATTAAGAATAAGGTAAGTGTTGGGCAGTGACGGTACACGCCTTTAATCCCAGCACTTGGGAGGCAGAGGCAGAGGCTCAGTGAGTTCAAGGCCAGTCGGATCTACAAAGTGAATTCCAGGACAGGCAGGACTGTTGCACAAAAAAACCCTGTCTTGGCAAAAAAGAAAAAAAAAAAAAGTAAGTTATAATCTCTGGCCATTACCACAACTCATCTGTGTTTTGGGTTTTTTTTTTTTAGTTTTTGTTTGTTAGTTATTCTTTGAGAGGGTCTGACTATGTAGCTCTGACTAACCTAGAACTAAGTAGACCAGACTAGTTTTGAACTCATATACATCCTCCTGCCCCTGCTTCCGGCTTTCTTCCCTACTAAGCTAACAAATCATCGGTTACTTCTAGCCACTCCCGAACACAGGCTCCCCAGACGTACAACTTTGGGATTTCTCTCGGAAGTGGCGTTTCAGGTGCTCGATCAGGTGCGAGTGACGACCGAAGCTCTTGCCACACTCGTTACATCCATAGGGCCTCTCTCCACTGTGGACGCTGTGGTGCTGCACCAGGTGGGAGCTCACCCGGAACGCTTTCCCACACACCTGGCACTTGTAGGGCTTCTCGCCAGTGTGGACTCTCTGGTGCTGAGTGAGGTGCACCCGCTGGTTGTAGCTTTTCCCGCATTCCCCACACTTAAATGGCTTCTCTCCCGTGTGGATTCTCCGATGCTGGATGAAGTTGGAAGCTTGGAGGAAAAACTTGCCGCAGTCAGCGCATCTGTGACCTCGCTCACCGTTCGATTTTTGCTTACGGCTGACATCCGGGCCTGAGTTCAGAGCTCTTTTCTGCCTTGACTTCCCCATGGTGGGATTCACCTGCCACCTCTGCATCATGTCCTTCAGGTCAGTGCCTTCTGCAAACTCTTGACTCTTGGCACCATTCTTCTCTGTGCTTTCTGCTGCTGCCCAGTGTGAGTCAGCTCCATCGGAAATCTGTTGTACTAGGAGCTCTGAGTTGCCCTCCCTGCACTCATAATCTGAAATGAGAGCAGGAAATCGGATGATCAGCTAGTAAACACAGTGCAGGAAAGTGACAGAGGGACACAGGATAAACGAGGGAAACACACATGTTAGGAATGCATGGCTTTGGAAAATGACAATATAAGAACAGGATAGATGTCAGTGCAGAAGGCTAGGGAAGGAAGCTCAGTTGGTACATTGCTTGTCAAGCTACACAAAACCCTGGGTCCCAGCCTCCAGTTGTGTTAGGGTACACCTGTAATCCCCACACCTGGAGGTGGAGGCAGGAGGACCAGAAGTTCAAGGTCATCATCCTTGGCTACAGAGTTCAAGGCCAGCTGAGCTACATGAGGCCCTGATGACAGAATAAGAGGGAAAGGAGAGAGGGAGGAGGGTGTTGGGATGGCAGGTATGACAGCGTGTCTTGTTCATGCAGTGATGGGGTGGCTCCCAGGCCTCACAGAGTGCTCACATTCTAAGCACTCAACCAATGGAACTACAGATAAGTCTCCATTTATGTACTGATTTTTTAAAACGTACTTTCAGATGTGATGAGTATTTTATAAACTTCTGGCCTTCTGTGATGCTATCAGAAATCTGCAGGTATGAAAATGATAAGATGTGGCCTTCTAAATAAGAGAAGCTAAGGGGTAGAGACCCCCGAGCATCGTCTCGGTGTGGGGGGGTATAGTGAAGCTGTGAAGGCGCTGAGAAGACAATGAGGCAGGGAGACCCGTTGGCACAGACCTGTAATCCCTGTTATTTGAGGGGCTAAAACAGGAGGACCAAAAGTCCAGGTCAGCCTGGACAGTGAGTTCAAGCCTTGCCTGGACAACTAACTTCCTAAGAACCTTTCTCAACACAGAAGGTAAAAAGAGGGTTAGGTATAGCAATGCATGCCTTTAACCCCATCAGAGGCAGGTGGACCTCTGAGAGTTTGAAGCTAGGCTAGTCTACATATCAATTTTTAGGCTAGCCAGGGATACATAGAGTCCATATCTCAAAAGAAAAAGAAAGAAAAAAAAAAAGGTGGGGAGGGGCTGGGACTGTAACTCAGCGAACATTAGCATGTGCAGATTAGTAGAATGCAAGAAGAGAGCCTGGGTCCAACCCCAGGAAGGGGGGTGGGGGTTAGGGGAGAAAGAGAGAAAGAGAGATAGAATGATTAAGAATTCAAGAATGACATAGTACAGGGATGGAGAGATAGCTCAAAAGTTATGAGCACTGACTACCTGACTGCACTTCCAGAGGACCCGGGTTCAATTTCCAGCACCCACATGGAAGCCAACAACTGTCTATAACTCCAAGATATGACAACCTTACACAGACATACATGCAGGCAAAACACTGATGCACATAAATTAAAAACAAGTGAAATAGTAAGCAAGTGTGGCTGGATTTGAACTCATAATCCTACATGAAACCTGAATGGGTATCAATGTACACACAAACTACATGCATACACACCTCTGATAACTGGTAAGCGCCTCTATATTAACTGAAATACATAAGCAACACCAATAGACTTAAATTACACAAGTGAGCTTTATTAGTTTGAGGGAATGAAAAAAATGTTTTCATTAAATGTAATAATTTATGTGTATCTGTGTATGACACTGCTAGAAGTCTTGGAGTCCAGAAGACTACACCAGATCCCCTGAAACTGGAGTTACAGTCAGGTGTAAGCTGCCTGACATGAGTTCTGGGAACCAAACTCAGATCTACTAGAAGAGTTCAAGTACTCTTGCCACTATGTCATCCTCTTAGCCCAAAATACAATGTATTTAATATATAAGTAATTCACTGAGATAAAAGACTACCTCTGGGGGGGAGGTGGAGAGATGGCTCAGCTGTTATGAGCACTGACCGCTCTTCCAGATGACCTAGGTTCAATTCCCAGCACCCACATGGCAGCTCACAACTGTCTGTAACTCCAAGATCTGACACCCTCACACAGATATATATGCAGGCAAAACACCAATGCATATAAAATGAAACATAAAAGACTACCTCAAAGATCCCAACACACTGATGAACATAAGATATGCACAAATAAATGGAACAAAACAAAAGATGGGGGCTGGTAAGATGGTTCAGTGAGACAAAGGCCCTTGCTACCATGCCTGATGACGTGAGGATTCCTGGAACCCAGGTGGTAGAAAGGAAGAACTGCCTCATACAAACTGTCCTGTGACTTTCATATGGGTACTGTGACACACACACCACCTGGTTCCTTGTTAAGGACTAGGCCAGTCCAGGACATTCCCCGAGGCCCTGACATATGGAAAATGATTATTTGTTCCTCACCTAAAACCAGACATTTGCTTGTCTAGGCCAGTGATGGCCTGGGGTCAGGCCATGTGAGGAGCTGAAGTTGTCCTGAGAATTCAACTTTTCCCTCCTGGAAGGGCTATGGTTATTAGTCCCAAGGCTACTGAGCAGTAGGTCTATAACTCAGTTGAGACATCCTCTGTTCCCTTTGTGCAACTGCTTGATTAGCTTTCTGTTGACTGTCCCATTGTGTGGCAGTTTTTGCTGATTCTGTCCCATTTTTCCTCTGGCAAGCTGTATCATAGGTGCTGTGCTTTGTAATAAACTTGCATGAGACATCAGCTTGTGCAGGACTTCCTGATCCCAAACTTTCCTGTCTTCTTTCTTTTCTCATCCCATGGTCTGCTCCGTCCCCTTAGGACCCTGTCACTGAAGAATGACCGGCTAATCCAGATCAACCACCAACAAATAAGGAAATGTAGAAACGGGGTAGATTGAGCCTGGCAGTGGTGGCCAGCACCTTTAATCCCAGCACTCAGGAGGTAGAGGCAGGAGGATCTCTGTAAATTCAAGGTCTGCCTGGTCTACAGAGTGTGTTCTGGGATAGTCAGGGCTACACGAGAAACCCTGTCTCAAAAAACAAATGATAAAGGGGGAGGGGAGGTGGATTGGTGTTGAGAATGGGAATGGAAAATGAGTAAAAAGGCAAAGGATTTTTTTTCCGGTTTTTCGAGACAGGGTTTCTCTGTGGCTTTGGAGGCTGTCCTGGAGCTAGCTCTTGTAGACCAGGCTGGCCTCGAATTCACAGAAATTAGCCTGCTCTGCTTTCCGAGTGCTGGGATTAAAGGCGTGCACCACCACCACCACCACCACCACCACCACCACCACCACCACCACCACCACCACCACCACCTGGCTAAAGGCAAAGAATTAATGCCACTGAGATACAGTCATCAGCACACTACTACAGAAATATCAGTGAAGTCTCATATGTTATCAGGGTTAATCTTCATTGCCATGGACTGCATTTAGCATCATCTCAGAACCAAGTATCTGGAAGTGTGAGGGTACTTCTGGAAGGAAGACCCGCCTTGAACAGGAGTGGCACTATGCCAGGGACTTGGACTATACATCAGAACTCTACTTTCTCTGCTTCCTGACTTTGGATGCATTGTGACCAGCAGCCTCCAATATCTGCTGCCAGGCCTTCCTAACCATGATGGGCGGCACCTTAAACTGTGAGCCCAAATAATACTTCTTCCCTTAAGATGCTGCTTGTCAGTGGGGAATTGGTGGTACACACCTTTAGTCCCAGCACTTGGGAGGCAGAGGCAGGAAGATCTCTGTGAGTTAGAGTCCAGCCTGGTCTACAGAGCTAGTTCCAGGACAGGCTCCAAAGCCACAGAGAAACCTGTCTCGAAAAACAAAAACAAAACAAGGTGCTGCTTATCAGGGATTCTGTTACAGAAACAAGAAAAGTAATGAACACAGAATTTTCATGAATAAGGACTATTCTGTTAAGAATTATCCAACTTGGGCTAGACAGGAGAAAAGGCTTGGTGATTAAGAGCATGTACTGCTCTTGCAAAGGACTAGAGACCGGTTCCAAGCTCCCAAATTGGGTGGCTCACTACTAACTATAACTAAGGCTCCAGAGGTATCTGACACCCTCTTCTGGCCTCCTCTGGCGCCAGGCATGCACACAGTTCATATACATACACACAGGCACTTACACATAAAATAAAAATAAATAATTAAAAAAAAACCATAGTGGCAAAATTTAGCATCACTGGGTTTGGTGGTAAACACCTAATTCTAACACTTAGAGAAGAAGGCAAGCCAATCTCTGCCAGTTTGAGGCTAGCCTAATAGACACAATGAATTCCAGGTCAGCCAAAGTTACAGAGGGAGGCCCCACGTGGAAAACAAAAAGTAAACCCACAAAAAAACAAAAACAAACAAACAAAAACCCAAAATTATTTTTTCTAGATTGAAAAAATGTTTCCTGAACAACTGGGTTTATTAACTCCAGCACTTGGAAGGTTGAAGCAAAGATGAGGAATTCAAGGCCACCTGGGCTATACACATTGAGACTGTCTCAAAAAAACAGAAAACAGGCTGGAGAGATAGCTCAGTAGTTAGAGTACTTGTTGCTCTTACAGAGAGCCTGAGTTGTAGGAACAAGATGACTTACAACTATCCATACCTTAAGTTCTAGATAATCCAACACCCTCTTCTGGCCTCCACAGGCACCAGGCATGCACATGGTATACACACACACACACACACACACACACACACACACACACACACACACACACGCAAAACATTCACACACATAAAATAAGTCTAATAACACAAATGGGGCTGTTAACATGGCTAGTCAGGTAAAGCTACTTGCCTTGCAGGCCCTGCAGTCTGTTTAATCCCTGTAACCAACATAAAGGGGGATATACAGAACTGATTCTACAAAGTTGTGCTTTGCAGGCATGATAGCACACACCTTTAATTCCAGCTTTGGGAGGCAGAGGCAGAGGCAGGAGGATCTCTGTGAGTTTGAGGATAGCCTGGTCTACATAGCAGTGCAGGCCAATCAAGGTTACAGAATGAGATCCTGTCCCAGAAGAAAAAGAGTTGTCCTTTGGCCTCCATAATATGGCACACAAACCCATCATACATATACACAATAATAAACAAGTTAATATCAATTAATAAGAAATTTAAAAGCCACCTCCCTTGTACTAACAGACCTTCAATCACACCCTTTTTAAGTTAGAAACAATCTGCAGAAAGGGTTGATTTACTTTCATAGTTTATAAAGTAAAGGGGACTGGAGCCATGTTCAGCTGCTAAGAGCACTGGCGGGCAGCTCTGCCAGAGAACCCAGTTGTGAGTCCCAGCACCCTGTGGCTCACAACCATTTCCAGTTGCAGAGGATACAACTTCTGGCCTCTGTGGGCATCAGGCATGCAAATGATGTACACACATGAAAGCAAAACACTCATATATACATAAAACAAAGTAAAAAACCTTGAAAGATTATAAAGCCAAAGTAGTTAAAACATGCACGTGTGAAGGTCATGCTACACAAACTCTTTACAAGATAACAAAACAGGTGAGTCCTCTGCGTGCAGGTGGACAATCCTTACCCACAGGAGTGACACTCTCACAGTTCTCCTCTCTGCCATCCCTACTAAGAGACTTCTGGGACTGATCCAAATGTCCCCATTCCTCCAGGATGAAGGACACAGCCACATCAGCCACATCTTCAATTTTCACCAACTTCTGAAATGGGAGATCTCCACTAAATTCCCATTCCCTCTGTGCAAATCTGCAGTGAGGGCAAAACCTGGGGGCACTAAGTCAGAACCCAAGGGAGAGGCTGTGCACCCAAATGCCTCTCAGAAAGGAAAAGACAGAGGGATTGAATGGAAGGCATCAACCAGAGATGGGCCTGGAAGCTGGTCAGGTGCCTGGTAAAGATGGTGTCACAACCTGGAATCACTGGTAAGTGGGTCTCCATGAGAGAATATCTAGAACAAGTTGGCCTGCAGACAGGCTTCTGAAGAATCTTTTCTTAATTAAGGGGATCAGGATCGCCATGGGAAGACCAAGCCTACAGTGGGTGACTGACACCACTCTCTGGGTTTGGCTCCTGGGTTGTGTATGAGTAGAGGGCTAGCTGAGCAGGCATGCACTTATTTTCCTCTGCTCTGGACTGTGGATATGACATGAGCAGCTGTCTCAGGTTCCTGCCACTCTAACCTCCGCACCATGGCGCACTGTAACCTAGAACGTGGGCTAAAATAAATGCTTTCTTTTATAAGCCGTGTTCACCAGGGAATTCTGCCACCGTAACCAGAAACAAAACTAGGACAGGTGGGGATGGAGGCTGCGGAAGGGCATGGCTTCTCATGCGGGGTAGAGCAGGGCTAGCTCACCTGAGTCCCGGTTGAGAGGAGTGGGGCTGTCAGCTCCTGGCTGTCCTTTGGGGGAATGGAAGGAACCTGGAGAACAGGAAGGGCTGAGGACAGAGAAAAGGTTAAATGAGACTATGTGGTGAGGTTAACAGTGCCATCATGCCTCCTAGCCCTGCCCTGCAGCACCCAAGTTAAATTCACCTTGGCTCTCGGTACCCTATGCATTCTGGACCTGTCCTCCCTCTACATCCTTAGTCCTTCTCCCAAAACACCACACTCACTGGGCATGGTGGCACAGGCCTTAATCCTAATGCTCAGGAGGCAGAGGCCAGTGGACTTCTATGAGTTCAAGGCCATCCAGGGACACTTAGTGAGACCCTGTCTAAAAAAATAAAATTCTCAGGCTCCTTGCTTTGGTCAAGATAATAATCCCTGCTGGGTCATACTTCAGTAGCAGATTTGTTCAACTATGCTTAGGGCAAATCAGTATTTCCTAGGGTCCTGAGTTTCACAGGTTTTAATGTGCTAACAAGTCACCTTCAGATCTCAGTATAAAACAAACTGTCTCATTCAAACTCCCAGACTAGTCAAGTCCTCCTGCCTCAGCTTCCCAAGTAGCTGGTACCACAGGCATGTGCCACTGTACTCAGTAGTATAGACTGGCCCATTAACAAGGTCTAAACACAATTTAGTTTTTGAGTTTTTTTTATTGACCAAATTAAAATGATTTTAAGAGCAGGATTAAAGCCAGGAGTGGTAGTGCATGCTCTTTAATACTAGCACTCAGAAGACAGAGGCCAGCAGGAGGTACTCTGTGAGTTCAAGGCCTGCCTGATTTACATGGTGAGTTCCAGGACAGCCAGAACTACATAATGAGACCTTTTCTCAAAGGGGGAGGGAGGACTACAATATTTCTATTGAGGCTTCCTAAAGAACAAAAAAGAAATTTTTGTTTTACAACTAGAATGATGCTCATTAGATGTAATAAATAATTTCTATGCTTGGTCTCAGCCACAAGGTTGACAATATCCACATGCATACTGCTAGAAGTCTGCTCGCTCATCTTTGGAGTTACTTGTTACTAAGGATTGTTCATGCACTATTCCCAGCAAGGCCACGAACAAACTAAAGGAGTAAGAATGGGAGTGCACTGGAAAGTGTTCTGTCAACTTGACACAAGCTGGGCTCATCTAGGAAGAGAAAATGCTCTGTAAGCAAATCTCTGGCACATTTTCTTGATTGATGATCAGAGTGAGAGGGCCCAGGTCAGTGTGTGTAGTGCCACCTCTGGTCTCATGGTCCTAGGTGCTATAAAGCAAGCTGAACGAGCTACGGAGTAAGGCAGGAAACAGCACTCCTCTCCATGGCCTTTGCGGCAGTTCTTGCTTCCAGGTTCCTGGAGCCTGACTGCTCCAGAAGATGGACTATAAACTGTAAGATGAAATAAACTCTTTCCTCACCAAGTTGCTTTTGGCTTCCATGTTTTGTACTAGGTGGTTTTGTGTCAACTTGACACCAGCTACAGTCATCAGAGGAAGGAGCCTCAGCTGAGGAAATGCCTCCTTGAGTCCAGCTGTGAGGCATTTTCTTATTTAGTGATCAATGCAGGAGGGCTCAGCCCATGGAGGGTGGAGCCATCCCTGGACTGCTGGTCCTGGACTGCTAGGTTATATAAGGTGGGCTGAGCAAGCCATGAGAAGCAAGCCAGTAAGCAGCACCCCTCCATTGCCCCTGCATCAGCTTCTGCCTTGTGGATCCTGCCCCATTTGAGTTCCTGCTCTGGCTTCCTTTAGTGATGAACAGTGCTTAAGTGTAAGCCTGATAAACCCTTTTCTCCCCAACTTGCTTAATGATCTTTTGTGGCAGCAAAAGACCCTAACTAAGACGTGTTTTATCACAGCAATGGAAAGCTAATTAAAACAAGAAACAGATAACAGAAGTGGGGTATTGGTATGACAGACCTAACCATGTTAAAAAAGAACTATGGCATTCTCAGTCAGTACTGAATCATTTGGGACCAAGAGCTTTCCCAAGTGATGTTTCCCAACAACATCTTGCACCACCCCATTGCTCCAAAAGGACAGTATTATGTAATAACATTCTTCAATCTGTTATATTTGCATGTCAAAATGTACTGCATACAAAGAGGTTTGATTTTTACTTAAGTGTCTTAAAAGTTGGGTTATTTGTGGGGAGAACAGGAGACTGGGAATGTAACTCAACTGGTAGAATACTTGCCTAACATGTATTGAGTCCTTGGGTTCCATTCCATCCCTAGTGTCATAGAATCAGACATGGTGGTACATCACTCTTAGAGGTAGAGGGAGACGGGTATCATGAATTCAAGCTATCATCAGTTAATAGTGAGTTAGAGGCCACCTGAGCTACATGAGACCATATCTGAAAACAAGCAAACAAGGTGTGGGGATGGAGAGGTGGCTCAGTGGTTAAAAGGACAAACTGCTCTTGTAGAGGACAAGAGTTCGGTTCCCAGAGCTCACCTCAGGCAGTTCACAATCACCTACACTCCTTTCAAGATGGATTCTTGGTAGAGAAAGAAGGGTTTGTTTTTGTTTTCTTTCAAGATGCTTTCCCTCTGTAGTGCAAGCTGGCCTTGAACTCAGATCCACCTGCCTGTGCCTCCCAAGTGCTGTGATTAAAGACATGTGCTCCCCCACCCCCATCCACTGCACTGCCAAACCATCTGTAATTCTAGTTTCAGGTGATCCAGCGCCTCTCCTGGCCTCTGCAGGTAGTGCAAACACATGGTGCACATAAACATACAAGGAAAACACTCATACAAATAAAATAATAATGTTAAAAAAAATCTTTTAAAACTCTCTAAATAATCCCTATACTTAGAGACATTGTTTTCTGTTGTAGGAATTTAGCAGAATCACTGCATCTGGGATAGACAGCAGGATGAATAGTTTTCACTGTATCCAGGGTAAACATTAGAGTGAAGAGTTGTTTTCTAGAAGTACTTAGACCTTAAAGAATAATTGTGGAAAACAGTAAAGAATTTTTATGGAAACAGTGATTGTTTTCAGTGATTTGCAGAGCTGTTTCTCTGAAGGGGCGTTGCAGCCATCGAATGCCTTTGGTCACAAGACTCCTCTGGCACACCCGAGGCTCTTGGATTATTGTGTACTGCAAATGATACACAGTGAAGGATTAGAGTCATGAGGGGATGTGATGCTCTCCTTTAGAGAGACAGATAGACTAAGTAGGACTTTGGTATGAGGAAATACTTTACCCCACAAACAACTTTGTGTAATAATCGATAAATATGCCTTTATACATCAGAGGTTGGATCTTCCTGCTGCCACACTAGCCTTAATATTTCACCTTGCGGAGGGATGGCTCAGAAGTTAAGAGCACTGTCTGCTCTTCCAGAGGTCCTGGGTTCAATTTCCAGCACCCGTGTGGTGGCTCACAACCATCTGAAATGAGATCTGGTGCCCTCTTCTGGCGTGCAAACAGAACACTGCATACATAAATACAAAAATTTCATGCTGGAATAACCTCTTTCTTCAACTGTTGATCCACACAACACAGAATACCCCAACAGCCTTCATTTTCATTTTTGTCATATTTCTGATTTTGGAGGGTGGTCCTGGGGATGGAACCCAGCGTCTTGCCCTTGCTAAAGATACACTCTACCACTAGGCTATGTATACCCCATCCCTATTATAGCTTTCTTAGTTTTGCTTTGTTTGTTTTTTTGAGACAGAGTCTCAAATAGTCCAGCCTCAAACTTGCTCTGTAGTCAGGGTGGCCTCAATGATCCTTCTGCCTCTGCCGCATGTGCAGGGTCACATGTGTGCTCCACACCTGTTCATGTGTTACTGGGAAAGGAACTGAGGCCTTCATGCCCGCTAGGCAAGCGCTCTACCAACTGAACCACATCCCCAGTTTACCGATTTTATGTGAAAGTGGGATACAGCCTCAGTCATCCAGAAAGCTGTCCCTGTCTCAGGAGAGTCCGCCTGCCCATACTCCAGGCCATCTTCTGCCCATGTGGTCAGAGCCCCTGTGCTCTAGTCACATTGGTTGCACTGAATTGACGAAGCCTCACCATTTCCCTCCAGAAGACTCTGTGGCTCTTGATCAGACTGGGCCTCCACCGGCAGAAACTGGTGACTGAAGGATTCCTGTGCGGCTCTGGATGGTACCGTCTTCTTCGAAAGCACTTCAGGACATGTGACAATCTAACAACCACAACTACAACCAATCAGCAAAATTATAGATGGGGATGGGAGAGAACCCATTAGAGTCCATCAGACTGTCACCTGCCCCATTGCCCAATACTGAACTTGCACCTATAATGAGCCAGGTTCTGATTAAATAGCAGTTTAACAAACATGTTTACTTCTACTGGGAAATGACTTCCATGAAATACATCCACATGCAAATACACAATTATGAACTCCATGTTAGATGAGAAAGAAACACAACTACAGGACAGAACAAGTAATACCCACATTAGCCTGAGAGGCTAGGGAAGGGTGTCACTCTGTAAACACCTAAAAGATGTCAAGAAGGGGCTATAGGATGGTTTAGAGCACTAGCTGCTCTTCCAGAGGACCCAAGTTCAGTTCCCAGTAACCACATGGTGGCTCACAATTGTCTGTAACTACCGCTCCAGGGAATTCAGTGTCCTCTTCTAGCTTCTAAGGGTGCCAGCACACTTGTGAGCATACACACACACACACACACACACACACACACACACACACACACTCACACACACACACACACACTTATTAAAATAATTTTTAACAAGAGGGCAGCCAAAAGCAAAGGAGAAGTAACCCAGGCACAGAGAGGGTTCCCAAACCTTCCCTCACACAAAACGGTATTTGACCCAACCCAGGACCCCTAGGAAGCCAAGGGTGGGTAACAGCAATGACAAGCAATGAAAAGGGAGGGTAGAAAGGTCATTATGGGATTCCCGAAGTCACTGCTAGTCAGACTGAGATTTCAGATAGCTTATGTCCCACATGCCTGTAATCCCAGCACCAAGGAGGCAGAAACAGGAAGGTTGCAGCAAGGTCTTTGTTAAACTGGAATACCCTGCCTCAAAAAGAACGTAAGTTTGTTCATGTCCAGCATGACACCATCCTGCTCTCACCTCAATCCCACCTAGGGTATGTATAGTTACCCTGCTCCAAGGCACAGCTTACTCCTAGAAATTCTGGAAGGTACTAAGATCCTGCCACCCTTGCCTTGCTGTCTGAGTCACAGGGTGAGCTGAAGCTGCCAAAGAGTCTGAGGATGTTCTGGAACTCTGGAATGTCCCCTCACCCTCAAAATGGGAATGATGAGATCAGCACATTACAATTAGATACAGACTGAGGGATGACTGGAACTATCCAGCAACCTTCAAACTCTCCCAAACCCATAGGCTTTTGTCCTGTTTGTTTTTAGACAAGGTCTTCCTTCTCAGAATCCCCCTGACTCAGCTTCCCAAGTGTTGGGATTAAAGGCATGCCCCACCAAATCAAGCTCTAAGTGCATAAGAAGAAAACACTTCATGGAAAAGGCAGAGGGAAGGAAACGCCAAAACTGTTTATCGTCAAATAATTTTAAAGCAGTTCAGAAACAGCCACTAAGATCAACAAACTAGGACCCAAACATCAGAAACAGATGCCCCAAACAGGCAGAACTTTAACAAGTGAAAAAGACAGCATTTCATTTCCGAGGCAGGGTCTCTCTCCCTATTAATTTTGGCCAGCCTTGAACTCTCTATGTCGACCAGGCTGGCCTCGAACTCACAGGTCCATCTGCCTGCCTCTGCTTCCCAAGTGCTGGGATTAAAGGTGAGTGCCAAGAGATGACATTTTAATCAGTTATGAAAAAAAAGTTTCTTTTAAAATTTGTTGTGCTGCGGGGGAAGAGGGGAGAGCTGAGGGACAGTGATGGAGAAATAGCACATACTGCTCGTGAGGGCCCAAGCTCAGCTCCTAGAACTCACATCAGGTGGCTCCTAACTATCTATAACTCCAGTGTCAGTGGATTCAGTGCCCTCCAAGGGCACCTGCACTCACATGCACAAATCCAGACACACAAATACACAAATTTAAAATGAAAATAAGGACCAGAGAGATTTAGAGCACTAGCTGCATCCATGGGAACTGGGTTTGGTTCCCAGCACCCACATGGCAGCTCACAACCATCTGTAAATCTAGCTCCAAGGGATGCAACATCCTCTTCTAGGCTCCATGGGCACATAGGCACCTGCAGGCAGGACACTAAGATGCACAACATAAGTAATTCCAAAACCATAAACTATTTATTTAAAAAAGCTGCTGAAGCAATGAGATAGGGATATGTGGGGAAAATAGCTGGGACCATACTAAAGACACTACATCAGAACACATTTTAGACAAAGCAGTCTGTTAAAAAGCAACTGAGGAGGCTGGAAAGATGGCTCAGAGGTAAAGCACACTGGCTGTTCTTCTAGAGGACTGGGTTTAATTCCCAGCACCCACATGGCAGCTCACAACTGTCTGTGAACTCCAGTTCCAGGGGATCTGACACCCTCACACCAAAACACATAAAACAAAGACTGAGAAAAGTTTTTCATAAACTGCAGTGAAGAAAGCCTTCTAAAGCATTATCCCAGAAACCAGGATGTAAGAATTTACACTGGTTCATCTTTAAGTACAATAAATTCCATGACAAGGTGAAAAAATGCCATATGCCAATCATACAGTAGGCACAATGCCTATTGTTTCTAACAGATAAGAAAAGCAAGTATGAAACACAAGCATAATTTGCAAAAAGAAGGGGCAAAGGAGGAGGAGGAAGAAACAAAATATCCTTTAAAACTCATTACTTGTTGGGTGTACAGTGGCACACGCCTTTAATCCCAGCACCTGGGAGGCAGAAGCAGGTAGATGTCTATGAATTCGAGTCCATTCATGTCTACACAGTGAAATCCAGAGTACCCAAGGATACATAGTGATACCATCTAAAAAGCAACAACATCACCGGAATATGACCGGCTGAAGCACCAGATGGCTAAATCTCAGTCCCACTCCACTTGGCAGTTCCTGGGCACTCAACAGCTCCTTCCTCGCTGTGCCTGTTTCCTCTCTCACTCACCTGTTGCCTGCGCTCCTCTAGCTCTCGCTGGATACTTTCTATCACAGCCACAGCTTCTTCTCCGCTCTCGGGGTGATGGTCTCTCACCCAGGCCTGGAACTCTTCAGGCAGGATGGTGAGGAACTGCTCCAGCACCAGCAGCTCCAGGATCTGTTCCTTGGTGTGCAGCTCCGGCCTCAGCCACTCACAGCAGAGTACCCGAAGCTGGCTGAGAGCATCCCGAGGTCCTGCCGCCTGGTGGTACTGGAAGTGCTTGAATCGCTGGTAAAAAGTCTCAAACACTGGCCGGTTGTATCCCTGCCTCCAGGAATAGTCCTCCTCTTCCACTTTCACTATGAGGAGGTCAGCTTGCTCTTGCGAGGAGGTCTCAGCTGGAGGCTCTAAGTGTATAACTGCCCTGGATTCTGTCATTATCATTCCAACCAGTCTCTAGAGGCTGCCCGTTACACTGACCCAATTTGTTCTCTGCTCTTTTGACGGGCACTTTTTGCAGTGAACAACCTTACTGGTACGTCGGGAATTATTATTAACCGAGAGGTAGCAAAGACGTCATCTATACTAAAGAAAACCACTCAGTGAAGTCATTCACAGACTACCAGTCATCACGTCACCCATAAAATTACTAACAGGAACTACATCAAGGTTTCAAAAACGCAAAGAACGGCCACAAAAAAGTGACATCGGGCCCAATGTAAAACACAATGTTAGAAATGAAAAAGTACACATCTCATATAAATAACGGGACTAAATTATTTCAGACAGAGTCGTTTCTTCTCTCTATCATAAGCCAAACTTAAGTCGGAACAGAAGTGAAAACCATTAAAATGGCCATATCTGGTCCTGGCTTTCAAGCCATAAGGGCTTGACAGGTAAACGGAAGACTTCATTAGTTCTAGGAGAAAGCACAGTTGTAGACAGAAATTAGGACCTGGATTCCTCGGAACAGCTCCTGACCCGGGTCAAGGTTAGGGACCCAGTGTGGACACAATACTACTCTCTCCTCTCCAGTCCCTAAGTCCCGGGGACCCAAAGAGCAAACTCCCCGCAGCCCAGGCTTGGAAGATGGAGTTCTCACAAGCCAAGAGGGAACCGCGTTCGACACTTTCCAACAGTTCCTCGCCGGAAGTAATCAAGTGCAAGCTCAGCCATAAATCCCACCCCCAAGAGCGCTTCCGCAGCCTCTCTAGGACTCCCGGAGGTCCTCGCAGCGCAGCGGGAGGGTGGAGCTACTTCTGGACCCACCCCGTTGTGGAGCTGACCAATCATCGAGCTTCAGGCAAGGGGCTACTAGAGCCCGAGGAAAATAGCTTTAGTATCTATTTCCCACCCCAAAACCATAGTTTGCGCTCCGCCCCGCCCCTGCTAGTAAGGCTAGAGGGCAGGTCTCAGGGGAGAAATCCCCCACTCTCTCACGTCTGATTAGTCGAGATCAGCTTCCCACACACACACTCAGGAATTTAAGTTGGTTTACACCTTGTTGCTAGCTCATACTCTTCGAATTCTGTCACTGCCTTGCCACTTTTCCAAACACACCCGAAGACATTCTTTACTGCCCAGAGTGATGAGAGCCAGAGGCTCACAGGACTACATCTCCCAAGAAGCTGCGCGTGAGCAACACAATCTAGCCAAGATGGCTGCCGCTCTCCTCACTCTCCGGGGCTTATTAAAATGCTGCACCAGGTGTACTGCGCGGCTCACTGATATTTATATTACCACCAAGCCTAAAGACATGAGTTCGATCCCTGGGTTCGAAATATCCAAATGTTATGGAAGTCAAAGTCGCTATGTACACCCCCCTACCCTACCCCGCGTAGACATTAGGGAATATTTTTTTTAATGTTAAAAGGCAACGGATGGGGAGGGGTCTATTCCGAAGGTAGGGATTAACTCAATTGATTGTTCACACTTTGTTCTCACTACTGCACTTGACCAGCCTTTAAAAGAAATAATAACAACAGATGCAGCAAAGGTAAGATTTTGTCCGGAGCCTGGAGGCCTGCTGGATGGGGAGAAACCATACTTCAGAACCGTAAATCCCCATCTTTACTAATCTATCCCTCTCCTGTTGTGTTTTGATCGCTTTCCAAATCCTTCGCGGACAGACAGTACCAAAGACCCTGTCGTCACTCCTTAGGGGCACACTGAGAGTGGAATTGCAGCCTCTGCAAGTAGTTGAAGGACTAGTTAGAGAATAAAGGCCACAGCGCTGTAGGGTGGCAGGGAGGGCATCTCTCAGGGGTGGTGCGATTGTCACTGTGAAATCCCTGAGTTCCATCTCCAGCACCAAGGAGATGGGGAGCGAAATAAAAAATTATAGGCGCTGAAGAGACTGCTCAGTGACTAGGAACATTTGCTGCTCTTGCTAGAACATCTGGGTTGGATTCCCAAAACTCTCATGGCTAACAACCTTCAGTAACTCTAGTTCTAGGGCATCCGATGCCCTCTTCTGGCGTCTGTGTGCACTGTACACCTGGGAATTAGGGATATGTAGCTCACACTCTCCCATCCCAATAAAGAAAGCGAACCACCAAGATGCATCTTAGTCCTCCGGGGTGCTTAGAGAGACCTTGGAAAGGCGAGGCCTCTCTCCAGCACGTGGGATAATGACGCACTTCCTGCCCGGGTTTGTTTTTCTGTCACTGCCAGAAGAGAGAAGTAACAGGCTATGTTCACGGGTGTGCTGTGTTGGTAGTGGCCTGTTCGGGCAGCAGTGCGCCCCGTTTTGCCTTCCTAAAAGACAAGTTCGAGCTGGACGGTCCAGCGACTCCAATGGCTGTCGCGGGTGCCGGGCTTTGTACGGTGAAAGTGGAGGAGTGCTCACCCGGGAGTCAGAAGTCCTCCGGATCCGGCGATTGGCAAAACCCTGAAACTTCTCGACAACAGTTCAGGCAGTTGCGCTACCAGGAAGTGGCCGGCCCTGAGGAGGCGCTGAGCCGACTCTGGGAGCTGTGTCGGCGGTGGCTGAGGCCGGAGCTGCGCTCCAAGGAGCAGATCCTGGAGCTGCTGGTGCTGGAGCAGTTCCTCACTATCCTGCCGCAGGAGCTCCAGGCCTGTGTGCGGGACCACTGCCCTGAGAGCGGGGAGGAAGCTGCGGCCTTGGCGCGGACTCTACAAAAAGCCCTGGACCGAGCCTCCCCACAGGTGAGATGCGGGTGGGCTCTGGGGGCACCAGAGAGATGGTGTAGCATTTAAGACCATGTGGAGTTCTTCCAGAGAATGAGTTCCGTTCCCAGCACTCACGTAGGGTGGCTCACAACCACCTGTAACTCTATTCAGGGGACCTAATGTCATCTCCTGGGCATCTTCAATGGCCCCTGTGGGCTCATGTATCAGAATGTGTTAAGTCCATGAGGAAACACCTTGGACAAATAGAATAATACTCCTGACACTTATTACTAGTTTTGAAATATATATTTTTTTTTTAAAGGCAGAGTCTTACTCTGTAGCCCTAACTGAGTTGAACTCATTGACTGGTCTTGAACTCACAGAGGTCTACTTTACTCCATCTCCAAAGTCCAGGGATTGAAGATGTGTACCACCTTTCGTAGCTCATCGAAGCTAAGCTTGCTTGTGCCTTTTGGGATACAATCCACAATCAGTGTGAAAAGTCATTTTTGCATTTCATGTGTGTTTGTGTGAATGTGTGCCACGTGTGTGGGAGTGTGCCATAGGAGCATAGAAAAGGGCTGCCCAGTGTGGGTGCTGGGAACTGAACTCAGGTCAGTCTTCCCAGAAGAGCAGGAAGCATTCCTAACTTTTTAAGTTTATTATGTCTACGGTGTTCTGTCTGCACGTGTGCCTGCAGGCCAAAAGAGGGCACCAGATCTCATCATAGGTGGTTGTGAGCCACCATGTGGGTGCATAGAACTCAGGACCTATGGAAGAGCAGTCAGAGCTCTTAACCTCTGAGCTATCTCTCTAGCCTGCACTCTTAACTTCCAATCCATCCTGAAAAGTTAATCCAGCCCCTGGAAAGTTAATATTGAAACATTTTCCAGGACCCCCCCCCCAATGTCATTTCATAATTTAGCCATTTCAAAGGCAGTTTTCCACCTTGGCACTGTGGACATTTGGGTTAATACTTAGTTGTGAGGGACAGACACTCAAGCACTTCATATTTTGGGCTCTCCGATTAGGAAAATGCTGGAACACTTGCTGAACTGAGATATTCCGACATTGTGAACAGTTTTCTCACAAGCATTTTAGATGCAGGAAACTCGGCCTATATAGTACATGTGTTAGCCACGTACATGTATACACAGTGTGTTTAGTCAGTTTGTCACTGTGATAGATACCTAAGACAACTTAAGGAACACGAGATCCTTTGTGGTTTAATGCTTTAGAAGTTAAGAGTCCATGGTTGGCAGAATCCATTGTTTCGGGCTTGGAATTTGGCAGAACACCATTACAGAAGGATGTGCTGGAGAAGATACATTCACTTTCCAGCAGTGAGGAGGCAGAGCAGGGATGCAGAAAAGGATGGGGATCAAGGAGCTAGAGCTCCCAGGGACACTGCCCTGCGTCTGCATCCTCCACCTAGGCTGTCTCTTTCCTTTCTTTCTCTCCCCACCCCTGCAAATTGAGGCATGATCTCATGTAGCCCAGGCTGGCCTAGAACAACTCCCTGTGTAGAGGGGAGAGGATGACCCTAAAATCTCTGATCCCCTGCCTCTACTACTGAGCTCTGGGGTTGCAAGTGTTTGCTGTCACACCTGGCTTCTGTGGGGCTGGGGCTGGAGCTGAGCTCTGTGCATGCCTGCCCAGTGCTCTTGAACTGAGAGCCACTTCCCAGCCCAGGTCTCCGTTTCTATAAGTGACAGTTCTAGAACTCAAATATTTTGCTTGTGCCTTCCCCAAGTTACCATAGATGATCCACAGAAAGTCTTTTCAAGATTACAAGAGGATGTGGCTCTCTAGTGAGAATGGTAACTCTTCTCGATGCTGTGACAGGAGCACCTTGAGGGGAGGGCTTATTTTGGGGTCAGGGTTTAAGAAGAGCCACTGCCTGTGAAGTCAGGGGGGTGTGGCAGAGGGTGTGGCTGGTCACCTTGCTTCAGGGTTAGCAGTCAGAAGGAGGTGAATGCTGGTGCTTTCCCTGTTGTTGCCTTTCTCTTCATTCAGTAAAGTGCATTAGCCTGCTGAGGGTTGACACTTCTTCCACAATCAAACCTGTCTGGAAATGCCCACACAGTTAAGTCCAGAAGCTTAGCTTTGGACAATGAAGATTATCAGTAACAGGTCCCTTTTGTACCTAGTCACTCAGCATCTGCGGTTGTTACTTGACACTTAAACCAGCTCCTTACTCCCTAGAGACTGGCTTCCCCTTAGATCAGTGGAACAATTTACAGTGACAAGTGCTAAATGGAGACCTTGTGCTGTTCTAGGGCTTTGTGACTTTCAAGGATGTGGCTGAATCTCTGACCTGGGAAGACTGGGAGCAGCTGGCTGCAGCTCGGAAGGGTTTCCGAGGCACAGAGGACCCTGGGAGCACAGTTCTGCCTGGTATGTTCTGTCCTCTGATGAATTGTTGTATGTATGTGTGGCTTGTGTGGGTGGCTGCTCTAGTTTCCTTCCAGTTGCTGTGAGAAAACATTCTGACCAAGAAGCAGCTTAGGGGAAGAAAGGGTTTATTTGGCTTAAAAGACTAGGCCACAGTCCATCACTGAGACAAGACCTGGCAGAGTCCTGCAAGCAGACCCATTTGCTAGTCCTCCCTGCATTACTTCTGACTAAGGGACTCAAACAGCCAGTGAAGGATGCTGTTTGCAGGCTAGCTTAGCCTCAGCTAGCATTCTTTTAAAAACAAAACAAAACTTTTCTTTTAAATGTTTTATTTGTGTCGTGCGTGCGTGTGTGCCCGCGCGTGCGTGTAGATCAGAAGACAACTTGTAGGACCAAGTTTCCTCTTCCACCATGTGTATACTGAAGATCATCAAACTTAAGCTGTCAGGCTTGCTACAGGTGCTTTTACCCTCTGAATCCTCTTGCCAGCCCCATCAAGTAGCTTTCTTACATAGTTCAGGACCATCTTGCTTAAGGATGGTACCTCTCTCAATGGGTTGGCCCTCCTACATCAATTAAGAATCAAGATAGTCTCCCACAGAGAGCCCACAGGCCAATCTGATCTCCATAGTTCCTCAATTGAGGCTTTCCTGTCATAGGCTGTGTCACGTTGACAGTTTTTGCTAACCAGGATTAACAACAGAGTTCTCTGTGATCTGTGAGCTAGTTTGCCATTCACAAGCATGGGTTAAGAGTTTTAGGATTGACCAGGTGGTGATGGCACATACCTTTAATCCCAGTATTTGGGAGGCAGAGGAAGGCGGTGGATCTCTGTGAGTTCAAGGCCAGCCTGCTGTTACATAGAGAAACCCTATATCAAGAAAAAAATAAATGTGCAGCCTTTAATTATTTATTTGTTCTTTGATAATTTCATACGTACGTACATACATATATACATACATAACTTTGATCAGAATCAACTCCCATTCCTCTCTTATCCTTTCCCACTCCCTCTGGAACCCTTTTTCCCATAATGTCCCTGTTCCTATCCACCTCCCTCTCTTACCCTATCCCTCTGGAACCCTTCTTTTTCCCAGCATGCCTTCTCTCATTCCTCTTTTTAAAGATTTAATATGTATACAATATACATAATGCCTGCAGGCCAAAAGAGGTGCCAGATCTCATTACAGATGGTTGTGAGCCACCATATGGTTGCTAGGAATTGAACTTGGGACCTCTGGAAGGCCAGCTAGTGTTCTTAATTGCTGAGCCATCTCTCTAGCCCCTCTCGTTCCTCCCTTATCCCCACCCACTCTCTCTGGAACCCTTGTTTCTCCCAGTACACTGTCTTCCATTCCTCTCTTACCTCTTCCTACTCCCTTTAGAAACCTTCCTAACATGCCCTCCTACATTTAAGTTTATGGTGCTTGTTTTAATCAGGGTTTACACATGCATGTTCAACTTAAATAGGGCTATATCCTTGAAGAAGAATCACTCTGGCTCCCCCAGCAGTGATTAGTTACCAGTAGCTCCTCAGCTACAGGAGGGATCTCATGTGCCCTCCCCATTTATATGTGTTTGTGAGAGTGAACATGGATATAGTATGGGTATATGTGTAGAGGCCGGAGGACAATTTCTATAGACCTTCAACTAATCCTAGATGGACCTCCCACTGAGACCTTGCCTCCAGAATTTGGAGTCACCACCTATGTCCATTATAAATGCTCACCATGGATAGACTTTCTTGTATTAATACATTCCACATTCGTGGGATAAAGGCTACACAGCCTGTTCTGACATCCTTTCCATTTCTACCTCTCTTAGTATGTGGTCTCCAGCAATGCAATGGGACCAGGGAAGACTGGCTTGGTAGCAGTAGGCACAAATACAGAAGGAAGACTATTTGCCTGTACAGGCAGAGTGCATGCCCCGGATGGGCTCATTTGGTTTCACCCTAGGAGTTTGGTGAGGAACACATAGAATCGGGGTAGAGGTCCTTTAGACCAGCATTTTTATTTCATTGTTACCCAGGGGTGAGATAACAGCAGCTTGTATTTTCATGTTTCAGGCTTGGAAACCAGAGCTTCAAACACAGACTGTATTCCAAAGCAAGAAACGTTAAAGGGAGCAGAGCCACAGGCATGGATACATGAAGTGTCCCAGGGAAAGGTCCCACTATTCACCGAGTATGGTGATGCCCTTGAGGATTGGGAAGAAAAGCTGCCAAAAGACACTGTATTGCTGCAACTCCAGAGTGCCTCTGAAGAGCAAGGACGCACCGCCACCTCACCTCTCATCAGTGTGCCCAAGGAAGAAGGGGTTGCTAAAAATAATGAATTTGGGAACAATGCTAGCTTTGGCATGGCTCAGCACATCCAGACAGCAGAGAGGCCTGGTACCAACAATGGTGACTATGAGCCCGATCACAAACAAGGCTTCCACGTGAAATGCCGTACAGTGAAACCTCACAACTCTGTTGACAATAGTTTGGGGCTCCATGAAGACAAACCCTATAAATGTGACAGCTGTGAGAAGAGGTTCAGACAGCGCTCTGACCTCTTTAAACACCAGAGGACCCACACAGGTGAGAAGCCCTATCAGTGCCAGGCGTGTGGGAAAAGCTTCAGTCAGAGTGCTGCCCTTGTTAAACACCAGCGGACACACACAGGTGAGAAGCCATACGCATGCCCAGAATGTGGGGAATGCTTCAGGCAGAGCTCACATCTCAGTCGGCATCAGAGAACCCATGCCAGAGAGAAGTACTGTAAATGTGAGGAATGTGGGGAGATCTTCCATATTTCCAGCCTTTTTAGACATCAGAGACTACATAAAGGGGAGAGACCCTATAAATGTGAGGACTGCGAGAAGAGCTTCAAGCAGCGCTCAGACCTCTTTAAGCATCAGAGGATCCACACAGGAGAGAAGCCCTATGTGTGTTTTGTGTGTGAGAAACGCTTCAGTCAGAGTGCAACCCTCATTAAACACCAGAGGACTCACACGGGAGAAAAACCTTATAAATGTCTTGAGTGTGGTGAGAGATTTAGACAGAGCACACACCTTGTCCGACACCAAAGAATCCACCGAACTATAATCTCCTAGCTTTCATATGTCTCTGCATGACTCATGTGTTTTTTGCTGTTGCTGCTATTTTTTGAGAAAAGATTTCACTTGTGCAGCCCTTGCTGTCCTGGAAGTTGTTAGTATTTGGGCATCTGTACTGGCCTGCCCTTAGGGTCCTGACAGGATATGTCCTCAGCTGCAGCCACTAAGAGCACCATCTGTGCACATTTCTTAAGTTCCCTTATAAAAGGCAGGCCTTGCCCACCTCCTCTCTCCCTTTCTCTTCTGCTACTTTTGTCTCCAGGGATCCATCTCTGCCCTACCCCCTCTCTGCCTTCTCTCTCCTCTTCCAATAACCCCCCCCCCATGTGAGCCCTGTTGTAAGGTGTAACTCCTTCCTACCATTTTTAAAATTATAACCGAAGTAGCTATGTAGACCAGGCTGGCCTCAGACTCAGAGGTCAACCTGTCTCTACCTCCTGAGTACTGAGATTAAAGGTGTACACCACCATGCCCACCATGACTTATGTTTTGATTGTTCTTTGTCGAGAAACTACACTTTTTGTCATTTGGAACATTTCAGTCACACATAAGACATTTCCTTAGGCCTCTCACACAAGACAGATTAGATGTGATTTGAGCCTTTTTGTTTGTTTTTAGTTTATTTAACTTTATTTTAATGTGCATTGGTGTGAAGGTGTTAGGTCCCCTAGACCTAGCGTTTCAGACAGTTGTGAGCTGCCATGTGAGTGTTAGGAATTGAATCCAAGTCCTCTGTAAGAATAGCCAGTGCTCTTAACCTCTCAGTCATTTCTCCAGCCCCCTTGGTTTTTTTTGTTTGTTTGTTTGTTTGTTTTGTTTTTTGTTTTTTGAGACAGGGTCTCATGTAGCTCTGGCTGGCCTAGAACTCACAGAGATCCTCTTCCCTTTGCTTTCCAGGTGCTAGGATACTTTATTGGAACCTAATATATGATTTTATAAAGAATTTTATGGGCTGGGTGGTGGCGGCATACACCTTTAATCCCAGCACTCAGGTGCAGAGGCAGGTGGATCTCTGTGAGTTTGAGGCTATCCTGGTCTACAGAGGGAGTTCCAAGACAGCCATGGCTACACAGAAACCCTGTCTTGGGGGGAAAAAAATTCATGGAGCCAAGCATTGTGGCAAATGTCTTTAGTCCCAGCATTCTGGAGGCAGAGTTCAAGGCCAGCCTCATCTACAGAGGGAGTTCTAGGATAGCCAGAGCTACACAGAGAAGCCCTGTTTTGAAAATAAAATAAAGGAATTTTGTGGGCCAGTGAGATGGCCCAACAGATGAAGGTGCTTTCTGTGCAAGCCTGGCAACCTGAGTTTGATCTCTGGGACCCATGTAAAGAAACTGACTCCACAAAGTTGTTCTCTGGCCACTACACATGTACACTTACATACACATCAACACACATTGATACACTAATACATTTTTTAAACATTTATTTATTGGGAGTACACACATGATACAGTGTGTATGTGGAAGTCAGAGGACAACTTGCAGGAGCTGGTTCTCTTCCAACCTGTAGATTCCAGGATTATCTCAAGTCATTAGGCTTGACAGCAAGTGTCTTTACCCACTGAGACATCTCAGGGGCCCAATAATTGTTTTATAACAAAAAATATTGCAGAGGATAAGGAATGAATAAATAGGGAGCTTTCCAAAAGATGAAGTAGTACCATGTTTGAGATGTTAATAATAAGAGTAATGGTTAAAGGGTAGGAGCAAAGGCTCAGCAGTTAAGATGACAAATACCGCTCTTACAGAGGACCTGGATTCATTCCCAATCACCATATGCATCTATAACTATAATCTTTTTTTCTGAGGCTTTTCTCAGGCATAAGGAGGTGGTCTAGAAGGACATCCTTGGGATCTTCAAAAAGAAAACTGAGGGTAGAAACACTGAATCCTATGGCCTCAGGGTTAAGGAAATGATTCTGCAGGTAAAGGTGCTTGCCACCAAGTCAGGTAACATAAATTCTATCCCTATGACCAACATGGTGAAAGGAAAGAGCTGATAACCCAAAACATGTCCCTGGCCTCAGACTTGCTGTGCCACACCCCACATTTAATATTACTCAAGATACCCCAAGGCCTGGGCCATGATTCTACATTGCTTTGTAGTTGTATTATTTTTTCTTTCATTTATATAAACTTGACTTTAAATAAGCTTGACTCAAAGCGAAAACTATTTAAAATCATTTTGCTCAAAAATTATATGCCACTGCTTAAAGATAAATTGTTCTATGTGTAATAGCTATGTACAAGAATGCTATAAAATTGTCCTTGGTTTCACAATGATAAAAACTTTAAAATTCTACAATCAAACCAGGTATGCAAGGATTTGATGTTGTTGGGATCTTTCATTAAAACGAGAGCAAAACTTACTGAAATGTAAAGAAAAAGGCCAAATGAGCATGCCACTGATGGGAAAAGGGGCTATTTTCAGAGAACCAGTACTTCTCCCAGACCACCTCCATCTGATGTCAGTCAACCAAAACAGAACATTGGCCATTTAGATGAAAACTGAAAAAGAAAAAACACATAATATGCTTGTGCACATATACCAGTTAGCTTGTGAACAATAATGGAATGGGGACAAGGAAATGAAAGGATAGAGAGAAAAAACTACTGTAGTTGTCAGTCTGTGGCGGAACCAAATTGCGGCTTTCTAATTGCAAGCTTATTCTTGGTCCATAACAAAATTCTGGAATAAAGTAGCAGGTTCTCTTTTTAGTGGACACCTGTCTGCCACTGGAACACATCAATCATATCTTCGTCCTCCATTTTCAACTATGCAGGTGTGTCTGTTTCATGGGTTATCAAAAGGGAATCTGATCTGCTTAGTGACAAACCCGGTCATTCACAACAGGCTTTCATTTGTTCACTTAAGTGATGCCTGCCGCTTTAAACTGCACCACGGAACCATCCTGCCCTGTCACCTTCAAATTAATATGATTGCTGCTGTCACTCTTGACTCGTTCTCTGAGTGCCTGATCCTTCTCAGCTGCCACTTCACAAAAGCAGCACCAGGAGCCACACAAGAAGGGGGAGGCCACTTTGAAGCATCATTAATCTCTAGGGCTGAAAGATCACTCTGTGTGTTCAAAGATCAAAGTAGTGGGCTCCGGGCCTTAGCCATATACGTGCTTCCAGGACCTCCAGAGCTGAAGCTCAGTGAGTGAACCTTTGCCTACCATGCAGAAGGCCTGAGGTCCAATGATCTCCCCCTCCCCCCAACCTCAATATCCCAACAAAACAAAAAGAAACTTGCTGTGTAGTTTTTTTGTTTGGTTAGTTCAGGCAAAGTGTCTCACTCTTTAGCCCAGGCTGGCCTCTAAATCACTTTGTAGCCTGGGTTGGTTTCAAACTCACAGTGATCCCCCTGCCTAAGACTCTGAAGTCCTGGGATTATTGTAGTGTGCCACTATATCTGGCTTTCCCATGATGTTCTAAACATTCAAGTGGCTGGAAGGTGGCCTATAATTGTGTTAACAACAACTCTAAGTGGAAGCCCCGTAATAGATTCATCCTTTATATTATAAACACAAAACAGTACATAAATGGGGACCCTGAAGCAGCCTCCTCTTTTACTCTTTTTGTTTGTTTGTTTAGAGGCAGAATTTCTCTCTGTAGCCCTGGCTGCCCTGGTACATATTCTGTACACCAGGTTGGCCTTGAACTCAGAGCTCCACCTGCTCCTGCCTCCAAGTGCCATGATTAAAGGCATGCATGTGCCACTCCTGACCAGAACCCTGGCCCCCAGTAAATTTTGCTTGCTGCAGTCCCTTTTGCCTGGAACACTTCCTTTTTCCCTAATGCTTTCCTACCAAACTCCAAAACAAATATCCAGTCAAAACAAATATTCAGAAATGAGCTCAACCTAATTAAAGAAGGAGTTTTGGCAGTTAGACTTGTGAAGCCAGTTTCCCTTTGCCATAAGGGAGCCCATTCCCTCACCTCTGGCAAAAGAGAGATATGGTTTACCTATGGTGTATCAGCATATCAAAGCACCTGCTGGCCTCCAGGCTCCCTCAGTAGCACAAGTATTTGTTACCGATTTCCAAGTCCACGCTATAGCATCCTGGCTCTTTTTACCTTCTCTATCCCCAACTCCCTGGCTTCTCCGTATAACCCCACTATTCTCGATGTGATGTATCCTCTCTCTATGCTCTCTCTCTCTCTATGCTCTCTCTCTCTATGCTCTCTCTCTCTCTCTCCCTCTCTCTCTCCCTCTCTCTCTCTCCCTCCCTCCCTCCCTCCCTCCCTCCCTCCCTCCCTCCCTCCCTCCCTCCCTCCCTCTCTCTCTCTCTCTCTCTCTCTCTGGAACCGATTTCTCCATTTAGCCCTGGTTGCCCTCACTCTGTAGGTCAAGTTGGCCTCAAACTCAAGAGATCCGCCTCTGCCTCCCAAGTAATTAAAGGAGGGCACCACCAAAGCCTGGCTTCGCTGTTTTCTCTGTTCTCTATCCCCTGCTATTCTCCTTTTTCTCACAAATAGTCCTGGCTGTGGGCCATGTTCAGTCTATTTCTTTCTCTTTTCACTCTTGAATCTTCCAGATGCCTCTGGCTGTTCCCCCCCACCCCCCCCTCAGTTACAATAAACACCTTCCTCTAATGGGGGCTGGGAAAATGGCTGAACAGTTAAGAGCATTTGCTGCTCTTCCAGAGGACCCAGGTACGATTCCTAGCACCCACATGGCAGTTCACAACTCCAGCTCCAGGGAAATCCAATGCCCTCTTTGTGCTCAGTGGGCCCTGCGTACATACAAGCAGGCAAATACCCATACACATTAAAAAATAAAACAAACCCTTCACCTTAATCATACCATGGAGAGGTCATATCCAGTTTATACAGGTGATGCACACCTGTAATCCCGACACTTGAGGTGCTGAGGCTGGAATAAAGTTCGAAGCCCAAAATTAGGAAATAGCAGTAAGATAATTGCCCGTCGCTATCGGGTAGCCTGACCTTACCCTCAACAGGATTTGAACTTTCTTCTGTTGGTCAGATGAACTACCTTTATGAGCTTTAGAATCATCGTGGAATCAACTTACACATATTGAGTGTTACTTCAATGGAGTTTGGGGTCAGAGCCCAGTGAATAGCGGGCAAAAGAAATTGGGGGAGGCAAGAAATGTTCCTGCTTTCAAGACTTCTCAGCTTCTTTTCAGCATGGAATGAAACCAGAGCCAGGAGCACTCGGGATTGAGCCACACACCCCTCTCCCTTACCCCTCTCATTTCTTCTAACAGATCCAAAAGCAGAGGATAAAAAGCCAGAATGCCCCTTTTCCCTTTTGTCCTTTTCTTCCTCCTGGTCCCAAAATACAGGATCCGCGGGGACAGTACTCTCTACGGAGGTGCCCTCCCATTCAAGAAACCCTCGAGTCGTGCGCTCTACCAGAGGGACGACCTACTTCCGGCGAGCCTCTGCTCCCAGGGCGCTCAGCAGCGGTGCTTACTCTCTTCCCAGCAGCCCTCGCGCACCGCTGGGTTTTGCGGATACCGGGACTGCAAGATGGCGTCGATCGGTGAGTCCTTTGGCTCTCGCCAGGCCGCAGGGTAGGAAGCCGAGCTGGGTGCAGGACCCAGGGCTACAGTGGGGTAAGAGGGAACTTGGGGGGACACTCGTCTTTCTCCCGGGGACATCACCGCGGCTTCCGCAGAGGCGCGCTGGACACTTGCTCTGAGGCCCTGCGTTTCCCTGCGTTGTCCGCCCTCCTCCGTACACCTGGAGGCGGATTATCGCAGTGCACCGCCTGCTGCGGCGGTGGAAGACCGAGGCAGCCTGGAGAGGCTTCTCCCGGGCTGCACACGCGCTGCCGGGAATCATTTGTTGGGTTGGCTCTCCGCTGCGGACTAAGCTGCTTTTTCTTCCTGAGACACAGACGGGGGCACTTGAACTTTTACGCGCAGCGCCTGACCTTCCCAGAGCTGAGGTTCAAATTAAAGTTCAAAAGCCGCAGTTGCCTAGGATGGTTCCCGACATCACGTTATGTTACACAAGCTTCGATTGAAAGCGCCTGCTGAGGTGAAGTGACCTGTTCAAGGTCACAACTCCTGAGAACCTAGTTGGTATGCAGATCTAGGTTGGCGCGGCCGAGATTAATTCTCAAAGATGTCCTTGTGACGGGCAGGCGTTCCCTTAATAGGCACGTGTAAATCTTTACATTAATTCTTCGTGCACTGTTGGATGTTGATGTGTGTCTAGCTAGGACCAAGGGAGTGCCGGAGCTCGTGTGCAGCAGGTTAGAGGACAACTTTGAGGAGTGACTTCTTCCTGGGATGAAACTCCAGTAGGCCACTAGCAATTTCACGGTTGTCTACCCTCCTTCTTTTGAGACAGGGTTCTGTGTAGCCTAGGTTGGCCCTGAACTTGCAGCCTCTGTTACAGGCCTGTGCCACTATTCTCCGCTTGTTTCTGAGTTCTTTATCTCAGCCTGGGAACAACAAGCAGAGGGGTGTCTAAAAAATGGAGTGTGAAGAAGATGGGGTTTGGGTTTGGTTTGGGGCGTTTCAAGACAGGGTTTCTCTGTATAGTCCTGGCTCTCCTGGAACTCACTATGTAGACCTGGAACTCACAGAAGTCTGCTTCTGCTTCTTGAGTGTTGGGATTAAAAGGCATGTGTCACCATGCCCAGCTTGAAGTTTTTGTTTTGTTTTGTTTTTAATTAGACAGTGTGAAGACCCCTTTGACCAAGGACTAAACAGTTTAGTACACTTAGCTAGCTGGAGGTAGTAATGCATAACTCATTCCAGCACTTGGGAAGCTGAGGCAGGAGTACTGCCATGAGTTTAAGGCCAGCCAGTACTACATAGCAATTCCCTTTCTCAAACCAAATTTGTTCAAGAAAGGTATTTGGGGTTGGGTAGTAGAAATTACACTTTAGTTAGTAAAGTGCTTGCCCCGTGTGCACAGAATCCTGGGTTCTATCCCTGGCACCACATAAAACCTGTGATCCCAGCACTTGGAAGGTGGCAGAGTCAGGAATACAACTGCATCCATGGTAGCAAGTTTAATTCCAGTTTGGGCTACATTAAGACCCTATCTATCTCAAAAACAAAAACAGGGCATGGTAGCACATTTTCATATATGTTCCTGTGTGTGTGTGTGTGTGTGTGTGTGTGTGTGTGTGTGTGTGTGTGTGTGTGTGTGTGTGGAGAGAGAGAGAGAGAGAGAGAGAGAGAGAGAGAGAGAGAGAGAGAGAACACGTGATAGAGAAAGAGTACATGAGTATGCACACACAAAGGAGCCATATGGAGATTATAGAGGTCAGCAGAAAACAACTTACCAGGCTTTGCACATACTTTTAATTCCAGTTCTTAGGTGGCAGGCAGATCTCTTGAGTTCAAAGGCAACCTGATCTGCATATCAAGTTCCAGGGCAGCCACAGCTATAGAGAGAGACCCTGTCTTAAGGAACAAAGATAATGGAACAAAATGGCTGGCCCACAATGCAGGACTCTATTGGTATGACCTGGACATCTGGTTTTCCTCTGGGGCATCTGAATAAGATCGGTTCACATAACCTGACCTCTGGTGAAGAAATTGGAGTTCATGTCTCCTAAGTATTGATTTTTTTTTTTTTTTTTAAGTGAGGAAAATAACAGTTACCAGTAACACATAAGATTTGGGAGTGTGGGGATGGGGGTTTTGTCCAGGGCTGGAAGGATGTCTCAGTGGTTAAAAGCACTTGTTGCTCTTGCAGAGGACCAGAGTTTGGTTCCCAGCTCCCACATGGTGGTTCATATTCATCTGTAACTCCAGATGAATCCAGTTCCAGGGCATCTGATGCCTTCTTACCTCTTTAGATCCAAGGCATGAATGTGCTGTACATACATGCATGCAGGCAAGATACTCATGAACATAAAATAAAAACAAATATTTTTAATGATTTTATTTTTATTTTATCTATATTGGTATTTTGCCTGCGTGCATATCTGTGTGAGGGTGTCAGATCCCCTGGAATGGAGTTATAGACAGTTATGGATTGCCATGTGAGTGCTGGGAATTGAACCTGAATCCTCTGTTCTTAACCACTGAGCCATCCCTCAACTTCATAAAAATAAATCTTAAAATTTTTTGTTTTTGTTTTGGAGACAGAGTCTCTGTATGTAGTAGCCCTGTCTATCCTGGAACTCACTGTGTAGACCAGGCTGGCCTTGAATTCACAGAGATCTATGAATTCTGTCTCCAGAGTGATAAAAGGCATGCACCACCATGCTCATCTTTTTAAAAATATTCTTTGTTAACAATGCTTTGTGTATGCAAGCGTATGCATGCCACAGCGTGCATATGGAAGTCAGAGAACATTTTGTAGGAGTAAGTTCTCCTTCCACACACACTAGGGTGTTCTCAAGAGCAGATCCCCAGGGGTTAGACAGACCTACCCTGAGATTGGCTTCCAGAGCATGGAGACAGGTCGTGAGGTTTTGTTTCCTTCTAGTGTATGGGTTCCTGTCACAGCCGGGTAATGGTTAACTCTGTGTAATGACTAAATAAGGTAAAGCAGAGCTGGCACGCTGGCTCGTTGGTTAAAAACAGTTGTTACTCTTACAGAGAACCTGAGTTTGGTCCTGACTTACAGATTGTTATCAACTGCCATGTGGATGCTGGGAATTGAATCGAGGTCCTGAGTTTTTGTCTGATGAGCCATCTCTCGAGCCCTTGGTTTTTAATGCTTTTGCTAAACTGCTCTATTCCATAGGCTTAGGCTGACAGTAGTAGTTTTGGTGTCATGTATTTATTGAGAAAATGACTCATGTGCAGCATCTGTGTACCTCATATACCTACATAGACAGTTGAAGTGGTACATGCAAGAGTGCTAGCTGTGTTGCTGAAGGGTTATTCTGTGTTGTTTTTCTTTCAGTGCCACTGAAGGAGAAGAAGCTCATGGAGGTTAAACTTGGAGAGTTGCCAAGCTGGATCTTGATGCGGAATTTCACCCCCAATGGCATTGTGGGAGCCTTCCAGAGAGGTCAGTGTCTTATGAGTGGCAAGACAAAAGCAGTACTCTAGTCTTTGGGTCTCTTTTTGCTGTGAGTTAATCTGGGTGGTAAAGGCTTTGCTGTCTTGAGATTTACTGGTTTTGTAGAGGCAGTGATGATGATGTGGTTAACTCCTGATTCTGTGTTTGCATGAACCTGTCACAGGTTGATTGCAAAGTTGTGTATGGTGGCACAAGCCTGAATCTTTGTGAGTTCAAGGACAGCCAAGGCTGTTATTCAGAGAAACCCTGTCTTGAAACAAAACAAAACAAAAGCTGACTGTGTAGGCAAGGGGAATGGTTCAGTGTGTAATGTGTTTGCTGTGCAAGCATGAGGACTTGTGTTTGTATTCCCAGTGCCTGTGTTAAAAGCAGGGCGTACCTCTGTTTCCAACACTGAGAAGCAGAGGCAGGAGGATCCCTCCCAGGAGCTCACTGGATGCTAGTTAAGTCTAGCTAATTGGTTGGCTCCAAGTTCAGTGAGCTACCCTGTCTCAAAATATGATAGAGAGAGATAGCCACCTGATTCCGACCTCTGCCTCCACTCACTTTTTTCCCACATCTGTGAATGTGAGAGCACACAGCATCTGCATGCATACACACAAAAAACAACAAAGTCAAGCTCTGAGATGTCTGAGCCTAGGAAATGTTTTGCGTCTTTTGAGGCTATTAGGCTCAAGTTAGCCTTGAAGTTTCCTTCAGCCTGCTTCAGTCTCCCAAGTAATGATGCCATCATGCCCAGCTCAAAATAATTTTATTGCTTTGAATCAGCGCCTCTGTCTTAGAGAAAACTAAAAAACCAGGTGTGTTTACAAACACCTGTAATTCTAGCACTAGGAAGCTGGAGGCAGGAGAACCTAGATTAAAGTGTCACCTTTAACTATATACCAAATTTGTTGGCTGTGATAGATGAGACTCTAGTCTCAAAAAGAAAAATCTACAAAGACTTCTTTGAGAAGAGAATGAGTTTGCAGCATGATGGTCACCAGACTGTACCATGCTCATCCTTCAAGCCCTTCCTAAAACATTTCAAAAGGCACATCCTTTAGGCCTGTGCACTTAGGCAAGTACATGACTGGTCAGATCTTGGATAGAGTCATGCATTGCCTCCAACCTCCTCAGGGATTCCCATTTTCCTAATCTGGCCACCCTATGCTATCAATCTTGTGACTTGGCCTAGCTTGAGGATTTCCCTCTACTCTCAGAATATTCTGCCTTTTATCCCTATGTCTATTTACAATTGTCCAGGAAATTGGTGTGGTCTATGCTCATAGCTTCTCCCAGACAATCCTTGCTATTTTAAACATTCCATTTTGTTATTGTTCTGTTTTGTTATTGTTGTTTGGACCTCACTATATAGCCATGGCTGGCATAAAACTTGTAGACCAGGCTGGCCTGAACTTGAGATCCTCTTGCCTGTACACCTGAAGTGCCTTGTTATGTGATCCTCTCAAATAGGAGGCCACAAATTCAATATGGAACTGAGGTTGCCTTGAACTTTTGATCCTTCTGCCTCCACACAGAATGCATTGTCTCACCTGGCTCTTTTCATTTTTTTATTTTTCCCCACTAACTAGAACATGTTAGACCCTCTCTACTGAGTGCACCTGGCTGCTTATATTTAAGGCACTCAGTACTGTCATGAAGGGCTTAGTCAACCTAGCTGGCTATGGTGAAGTGGCTCTTAGTGGGGGGTTGGAATCTGGGACAGAATTAGAGTAAGAGGGTGCCCAGGCTGGAGGTTAAAGATTAACAAGCTGAGCCAAACCTACAAGGTTGAAGTCAAAAGAAAGTATAGATGCCTTGTTAAATGGGCATAAGCTCTGGGGCTCGTCTTGAGTCATGGAAACAGAACTGCATGGGGCATTTGTGCTGTCCACCATCATCAGTTAAGTGTAGGGTGAGTTGCTCTCAGCCCTAGGGATTCCACTGTACCCTGTCAGAAACATTATTGGCAATGAACACCTCCTCTGTTGCAGGTTATGATCGGTATTACAACAAATACATCAACGTGCGGAAAGGCAGCATCTCTGGGGTCAACATGGTGCTGGCAGCCTACGTGGTTTTCAGCTACTGCATTTCTTACAAGGAACTCAGTAAGTGCTCTGGCATGACTCAGCTTCCTGCCACCCAGGAGGCTGGTATTGGCTGGCTTTATTAGATGTGGCAGTGGAGCTTTGAGATGCCCCTTTTCCTGGTCTTCCACCTGAGAAGAAGTTACAGTAATGTATGGCATGGTTTTAAGTGTGGAGCTTGTGAAAAGGAACACAGGAAAAAAGATGGAATTAGGCTAAAGTTTAGTGCTTGGGAAATGTAATAGACAATGCCGAAAGCCGGCTTACTCTCCTAGCAGCCGGTATGAAGAAGGCAGTAGGTTGAGTAGTATGATCCAGTGTCTGTACAGTGCTCTGGCAAAGCACAGCCGTCCTCAGCCTCAGATCTGGGCTGGTGAAGCCAGTGGGAGACTGGGAACACCAGCCTCTGACTAGTTTCAAGGCTGTTTTCATAGCAGCACCAGTTCCTGCCAGTCTCACTGGACCTGTGCAACACTTGCAGTTGAAGTGCTGTTAAGATACCAGTGTAGCCATCTGATGTGGGAAGAACTTAGCCAGATGGCAGGTCCTAAGTCACCAGAAAGAAATGTACGGAAGGATTCTCGTTGATTGTGGCCTGCTGCTGTTACTGGAACACATGGTAAGAGACTTTTTTCATAACTTTAGAACATGAGCGACGACGCAAGTACCACTGAAGGGTCACTATGGATGGCACTGCACACCTGAGCATAACTGCCTGTCCCACTCCCATCCTTGAAGAAGTCAACTGTGGCTGAATCTTCAAATCCTGACTAAGAACTAGTGTTCAATAAAAGGTGACTGACTGGTTCATGTACTGCTTGCCTGGTGTAGTCACTGTTCTGTGCTTCTGTACCCTTGACACACAGCCCAGTGCTTTGGCTCATGAAGCCTGTGGGCTCTGCATACCAGTGTGTGCTTGGGATTGTGTCCCAGCTCACTGTGGGGCAACATGTCATCTGGGGTTTCAAGTGCCCAGAGACCTGCCATACCATAAGCACTGTGGCTGTTCAGAGATGCTATGGCCTTTGGTTGGCAGACATAACATAAAGCATGGGCCCTGACTCATGACAGTTGGGGGTTGATGACAGGGTCTCTTGACTTAGCCTGGCTGTCTTGAAATTCACTGTGCAGACCAGGCTGGTCTCAAAGTCAAGAGATCAGCCTGCCTCTTAAGTGCTGGGATCAAAGATGTGGGCTATCATACCTAGGTTTTTAAAGAAATTTTGTGCTTGAGTATTTTCCCTGCACATATGTATATGCATGTGTACCTAATGCCCATGAAAATTTAAAGAGGTTATTGAATTCCTTGGAACTGGAGTTAGTTATGAGCTGCCATATGGGTGCTGGGAATAGAATCCAGGTATTCTATGTGAGCAGTAAATGCTTTTAATTACAATTTTGTTCCTTTGCAACATTTTATTTTGTGTATGGGCATTTGTCTGTCTCTATATAAATGTATACATATATAAATATTATATATATCTGCACTATTTGTGTTCTTGATACTATAGAAGGTAGAAGAGGGTATGAGATCTCCTGGAACTGGAGTTAGATGGTTTTGGGTGCTAGGGATCAAACTAGGGGCCTCTGAAGAACAGCCACTGCTTTTAACTACTAAGCCATCTCTCCAGCCTACTCCTGGACATCTTAACAATGCAAGGGATATGGAGATAGCCTGAATGCCTTCCAACCCTCCCTTTCCGCATGAGGACCACCAGCATGCAGGTAAAATGGCTAGAGTTGAAACTTTGGGATGGATGCTAAGAGGTGCCAGCCTGCCTGAAGCAAGCTCACCACTCCCTGAAGCACTCCCAGTTCCTGCCCCTTCAATAAGATTTAAGGCCAACCTACCTGTTCCTCCTGGGAATGGAGAATATACACTGCACAGAACCTACATGAATGGGGATTGAACTAGGCCTGGTTTGGATGACTAGGTATCATTACAGGTAACATGAGGTACCATGCAAAGTCCCTTCCCAACAGCAGTGACTTCTTTTTGTGAGACTGATGCCCACTAAAAGGGAAGTTCCTCTGGAGTCACTAAAGTAATGAAACATAGGCTAAAAAACAAGCTTTTTAATCAACTTCATAAAAAGTATTCTTGTAACTGAACTTGGATAGGCCCACTTGCCCAGCAGGTTGCAGGTGATGGATTCACATTTTCTAGGCTCAAGGATGGGTGGCCTCTGCACGCCACAGGGGTCTGAGTGACAGCACAGAGCTTGCTTGGCAGGAGGTAGGCGCAGATCAGCTGGGTCAGCTATTTAAAGGTGGTCTGCAGCACTGGCTGAAGGTATACCTGAAGCACTGTCAGGTCTCCACAAGAAAGCAAGCCCAGAAAAGCAGCTTGGCCTGGGATCCTGACTAAAGAGCCAGGGCCAGGCCAGGCAGTGGATGCTCCAAGTTTGTCTGGAAGGGCTCCCTTGTTCAAGTCACATTCATAGGCACAGCTTGAGGCTTCAGCTGGACTCGGAGAAAGCAGGCTGACCTGGCCACAGCCCCACATGAGCCACCCATCCTCTCCAGGTGCTGGTGTTTAATGAGGCCCCGAGGGGAACTGCTAGCCATCTTCCACACAGGACCAAGAAGCACAGCTCTTCCCAGCTTCTCTGTCCCCAAGAGGGCAGTGTGCAAGGAGTCCAAAAAATGAGGCACTGATGTCCAAGCAAACTGGCTCAAGGGACCCAACTGAAGCACATGTTCCTTCTTTTAAAAAAAGATTACAGCAAAATGATAGGACAGACATGGCCCCTCATAATGAGCCCCGGCAGGTGTGCCTGCGGCCCTAGCCAGTCCTGCCAGCACTACATTCAGCACCTAAGTGCTTGTTCCCAACAGCAGGGCTCTCAGGCTGCTCCAGATTCCAGTTGTTGTCACTGTCCACTGAGAAAGGCCAAATGCCCTTTGGTGCATCTGTTGGCGTAGTGTCCCTTTTCACCACACTGGGAATAAGGGGAAGGAAAGAGAAAAGCAGACTTGGGATGCTATCTAAGGCAGTACCCACCTAGTTACACCCTGTGAAGCTCAGAAGAGGCAAAGCAGCTGACCCAGGGAGCAGCTCCCCAGCCCCACCACACCTGCACTGGGCCCAGGCCTGCCCAACAGGCTCCCACAACACCAAGAGCTCCCCCCATCTGCCCCTCCACAGGGCAGGCCAATCACCTTACCTCTGAGCCAACATCTGGGGTTCCTAGAAAAGGTAGGAGGGACCAACCCCACAGCAGCCACCAGGCTCCTGGCCCAATTCAGGGAGCCATTGCTGGGAACACTGAGGGTGGGCTATGTCTGAAGCTTTCCCTCCTGGATCTTATATACATCTCTAGCTATCTAAGAACAGGCTTTGGTCACAGGACCAGAGCAATCTGACAGTCCTTTGTGTCATCAGACAGAACTATCACTAACCCTAACTTAGCCATTCTGTAGTGCCTGTTCTTTTATCACCTCAAAAGAGAATTATCCAGAAGTGAGCAGCAGCCTTGGTCTAGCAGTGAACAATGGGCTGGAGATTACAAGGGACCACAACTCTGCTGATTTCCCATCAAGTTCCCATACCCATGCCAACTCGGTCCTGGTTTCCTTAGTGGCAATCTGTCAGTATTTTTCTTTCCTGTTCTTTTTGTTGTTGTTCATGTTTTTTTTTTTTTCTTTTTTTTTAATTTGAGACAAGGTCTCATACTGTGTAGCCCTGGTGGGCCTTGAACTCACAGAGACCTGCCTACCTCTGGCTCTGGCTCTCAAGTGCTAGGTTTAAAGGCATGTGCTACCAAACCACCACTCAGATGTGGGTTCTGTGTGCTGTGTGGATGAGTGGTCTAGCAGCCAGTTAGCTCTTAGACTGATGTGACCACCAGGAAGCCCCACTTCCAGGTCTTGTCTCCATAGCTGGTCTCAGGGAATGCAGACTCTTACAAAATGTTTAATGTAGACAGTGCACCACAGCTGTGGTAGTGGCCAGTATCCCCAGCCCCATCTTGTAAGTCTCAGGACCTGAATTGTTTGCTTCACAGAGGAGACTCTGCTCATAGTGCTAGATGGGAGCAACACAACAGCTAAGCTGTTTTAGGATGCCTCTTTGAGAAATTACCAGGCTCCAGCAAGTCAGAGGAATTGCTAAGGAAATAAGAAGTTGGTGCCCTCAAGGCACGTGAATCCACACACACTTTTTGAGTTTTAAGTGCTTCCCTTCCCTTCCCCCAGGAATACAAACTTCTCTGGGATAGAATGGGATATCAAACCATGCCTGGTTGTATGGCACCACCCTAGGCCATGCCCTTACCTAAGGCCACTATATAGGAGCATTTTATGACTCAGAACTGCCAGCAAAAAGGACAGTGGACATTAGACAAGAATTAACTAATGCCCAAGTGTTCAAATCAGTGCTACTGTTAGGAACAAAAGCCATAAATAACTTGTCTTTTAACAGACCTGGTGAAATAAGCTGTGGTTATGTATGTAGCCTCTGAAAAAGGTCAGATTTCCAGGCAAAGCCATGGAATGAGCCTATTTTATTACAAAGAAAGAAGATAGAATGTTATGTAGCTTAGGCTTGCTCTAGGAGTATATGTGTGCACGTGTAGCTATTTCCCTCTAGTATTTTTTTCTGCATTTGTTTGTGTGCATGCTTACGCCTATGTGTTTGCCCATGTGTGGAGGCCCTAGAGTGACATAGCGTTGCTTCTCTCTACTTTACTGCAGGGTCTCAAATGAACCTAGAGATCATTGACTAGCTCCAGGATCTTGTCTTCACTAATGAGCTGGAGAGGCAAGCTGTCTCATCCACCTGGGATGTATGTAGGTGCTAGGGATCCAAACTCTGGCCCCATGGTTACAAAACAAATGTCTTACCCACTGAGACACCTCCCACATCTGAAGTCCTCATACATATAGTTTTATGGGTGTCACTGCTGACTCAACATATGGAACATTTCCCAGTGTGTTTTGTGACTTTTTCTTTTTAAATCACAAGTTCATCCTTCAGAAGTTTAGTTGTGGACACATCACCCAGAGCATGAGGGGACTTGTTCCTGTCAGACGGCTGTGGTATACACCCTCAAGCTTTTAACTTTTTAGCTCTCACCAAAGATGTAAACACAAGCTCAAACTCATGTAAGGTCTAATAAGCAACTATAAACTCTCTGCCTGTCACTGAGAGTTCACTTCTTGTATGGCCTGGGGTGTGTCCTTATCCAGTTCCTGTCAATGTAGGCCCAAAACTTTGTCCCTCTGGCATGCACACATAGGCTGCTGAGCATCACTCTACCCTGAAGCATCCCCATTTTGTTCTACCCTTTATGGAAATTCTAATTTCAAAGCACAGTGCTCATTCAACGGCATGTGTGTACTTTCCTCCACCCTGTCTTGGTAGAGCAGTAAGTATGATGGTATCTTTACTCTTCAAACCAGCAACATTATTTCTGAGGAATGAGGGAATGACCACTAGGTGAAGACCCTGCCCTGTTCCCCAACGGCCCCCACCCATACCCCTAGGACTCACCTTGTAGCAAGTGACTTGCTCCAACGGCCGGGGTCCCCGGTTGCCTGCACTGCTGTTTTGACTCTGCATGACCCCAATGACCTGCGGGGCTCTCTGCTGATTGGGAGAAGAGTTCTGACTCGTTAACTGGATCAAGGAGGACGACCTTTGTAATGGCGGATTGTTACTTTGCTGGAAAGAGTTACACAACACGGTTTTACTGCGGAAAACACGTGCACGCGAACTACCAATGGGGACGGAAAAAAGGAGGAAGGGACCTCTTCTGCATGCCAGCAGGAAGAGGGCTTCTGCAATGGCCTGCCCCAGGAGAGGGGGCCAAAAAGAAAGTTCTGGGGATGATGGCAGGAGCTGCTGTTCGAAAAACACCATGCAGACACACAAAAAACGAGAACTAAAAGTAGAAAAGAAAACATGAAAGAGACAATAGGAAGTCTCTGGGCAGTGGGGTGAGGGCATGATCAGGCCTTACTTTTGTTTCTGAGGTTCTAGCTTCAGGTCAGGATGAACGCTTGGTTCAGCCAGATGTTTAGCAGCCTACACGGCGAGCAAGTCACAGAAAAACAGTTGGAGCCTGACACGCTGGCCTGTAGTCTAGGGGCTGAGAGGGCCCTCCTCTAGGGAGTCACATGGGATAGGGGATGGGGCTCTTAGGGATTCCAGAACAAGGCATTCCAACCAGATGGGATCTTGGCTCTGAGCCAGGAAATGTCAGGCTAGAGCTAGGAACCCCCAGGCTATCAGCTGCCACGGACTGCCTGGCTTTACTCAGAAGTCTGATTTGCTTGGTGCCACCATCTGCTGAGGGTGTAGGGGGTTCTGTGCAGGCCCCTTCAGGCTCTGACACTGGAAAGATTGGAAGGGGACATGGCACCTAAAAGCTATAAGGCTTCAAAAGGACAGTTAGCTTATGCAGAGGCCTGCTGAAGGCACCGCCTGTAATGCAGGCCAGCCCTTCCTCTGGGCCTGTCAACAAGCTCAGGGAGCCGTGGTTTGAGCACTACTGTATCTCCCCATTTATCCACAGCATTTCCCTCTTTCCCTTGTGCTCAGGAGTAAACACTGACTGGATTGCAGAGGTGCCTAGTCTTTTGTTCCTGTTTGTGACAGTAATCCCCACAGGAACCGTGTCCGCACTGGCCAGTTATCACCAGTCAACCTTGGTTGTGCTCCTACTTTGGCCACTGCTTGGCAGTAGCTCATCAAGTAAACCTGCAAATCCCTCTGTCTGAGAGGCCAAGTTTCCTCCTCTGTAAAGAGAGGGTTCTGGCTCAGAAGCAAGGACAGCCAATGAGAGCCCAGCCCCTGTGCCTTTGCTCACAGTTCCCGAGGCAGAAACCACTGAGCCACAACCGTGCAGTCCCATGCTTACAGTGACTCTGTTACATGGACCTATTTTCCGCCCTCTGGGGCTTGCTGCCCTCCATTTCTAAAACAAGCAAATTGCTTTGCTCTGCGTTTTCTGTTGCAACGAGGGTACATTGCCTCTTTCTTGCCTCCCCCCCCCCCCCGGCCTTTGCCCTCCTCACAAGGTCCCTCAGTGGGGTTTACAGCAGTCCTCACACTGAGTGGATAATGAGATTGTCTCTACAGGCCACCGTGGCCAGGGAGGAACAAGGGTACAATACCTTTGTTGGAGGCTGTGTCTGCTGTGGTAGTGGGGGCTGCTCAGTGGTTCCCATGGGCAGTTCAAATCGAGGGCTGGCCAGAGAAGACAACAGAGCATGAGAGGAGATAGGTCTGGTGGTGTTTGGAAAAGCACACTTACCCTCTGAGCACAACCCAAACTTTAGGACACAGGGTGAGACTAGCACAAAAGAACTAACGATGGAGCCCTTGGGAAAGCTGCTCCAAAGGAGACGTGGCCATCCTGGCACTTGTGCAGTGCAGAGAGGAGGCATGCAAGGAAGCCCCTTCCCCATGCAGTCTAGTCTAACTGGAGTGTCAGAACTTCCAACAACATAAAGAAGCACTCAGTGACAAGCAGGCATCCCTGGAACAGATGAAAGCTCTATGGCTTTTATCTAGGAGCAAGAATCAGTGGCAGCACTGGACACTTGCCTTCAGTAAGGCAGGGATCACCAGACAAACCAGGCAACTATACAACTGCTGCAGGCTGGGTAATGTGGCCCAAAGCAGCAGTGGAAGGAAGGCTCTCTTCAGTCCCCACGTCACTTTAGACAGAAGAAGCCCAGTTCCACAACTACCAAGTACTTAGTTAAGACTCCCAAGGTCAAGGCTATGGACTAAAAAGATGCTAATCCTGTGAGACAAGAAGAGCCCAGCTTCAGAGATCCAAATGGCTCTGCACTTGACCAGGTACCACCAACCACCAACACCAATGATTGAGCCCTGACCCTCAGGGGATTTGTATGTGAGAAAGGACCATTCTTTGTCTTCCACCTGCCTGTGGTCCATGAACTACTATATATGGGACACAAAATTAAAGGCCAAAACAAATGAATCTCTAATTCCCACAAAGGGTACTATATGAGCTCTGTTCTGGAACACAGGCCCATAGCTTCTACCAGGTTTCCCAATGGCCCATGCTCACAGAATGCTGGGCTAGACACAGCTGCCTTTGCTCTAGAAGCAGAAGCAGAAGCAGCAGCAGCAGCAGCAGCAGCAGCAGCAGCAGATATAACAGTGGCTCCTCCCCACCTCCCAGCTCTACCCTACCCAAGGGTGGACACCACCCAGACTCAAGCCCAGCTGCACCTAGGACATACACAGAGCTGGTACCAGGATACTCACTGCATGAATTTACATGAGGGTCCCTCAGGGCAGAATCCCACGAGGTAATTCACACAAATGACTCTCCGAGTGTGCCGGTGCCTACACAGGGGGCCTGCAAAGCCCAGCATTCAGATCATTCAGACTTCCTTCAGTAAGGTAATACTTAAGTGTCCCACTACCAGTCAGAGCCCCGCTCAGACTTCCAGAAGTACAGAGAGCCAGAGTGTGGCTTCAAATGTTGGCTTCCTGTCTTATTCACAGGGGACAGTGGGGAGCACCACAGCCTTTCCTTGCTTAGCTCATCCAAAGTGCAAGTGGGAACACCATGTTCACAACTTCCTTGGGAGGCTCAAGGGAAATGAAGGGTAGAAAAATGGCAGGAGCCAGGCATGGTAGTGCCCACCTGAAATCCCAGCACTTGGGACTGACTTTAAAGGCAGACTGGGCTATACAGTAAGACCCTGCCATAAGGAAAATAAATGGATACATAGCCTCACTGGCCACAAGTCAGGTTTTGCTGAGCTGGGTAGGGCAGGGGAATTAATGCCCCAAGAGGATCTGGTAGCCTTGGGGATCAGGTAGGCCTAAGGAGGCCTCCTGTCACCTACCATGCTTACAGAAGCCACGGTCATACCAAGGGCAGTCCTTGATCTTGGACTCAGGGTCGATGTGCAGGAAGGGGCACTCCTTGTTGCTGCATTCCCCTGCAGGAAATGTAGACATATATACTCAAGCAACAATGCTGTGACTGTCTCCCAAAGCAAAGCAATCGGGTAGTTCTAGTCGCCAGGACCAGCCTGCTCATATGGTGGCTGAGGGCAAAGTTTGTGGGGCTACGACAGCTTCTGCCTTCACACACATCACTGCTGCTGGGAGAGTTCTAGTACAGCTTAGCGTGGGGTGTCCCAAGATGGTAGGGGACTAGATATTCAAGTACATCCATTGAAACCAGGAAATCACTATTCTGCTGACTGTTCACATCTCTGAGCTGTCCCAGAGAAAGTCTGAGGAACTCTAATTTTTAGGAGAAACATTAGGAGGACTATTTGGGAGTTAAAGGCTAGGTCTCTGTGGTATGGGTAAGCCTTGCTAAAAATAACATGTGTGGACCAGCACCTCGCAGGAGCATCAGGTGCTGGACCTCCAGGATAAGGATGCACCTCTACACTGTCCCCTGCAATCAATGCTAACACATCTACCTACAATATAGAGGAATGCCCCAGCCCACTTGCTTGCTTATAGACCCAGTGCCACAATGGCTTCCCTGTTGCCCAAGATGAATCCTCAGCCACTAGAGGTCCTTTCTTAGCCTCCAGATCAGGACTTCCCTCTGGGACTTTCCCAGATCACTCTGCTGAAGCAGGTTCTGAGGTGTGTCTTACCTCTATTCATATCTTACACAGCATTTCCCATGACTCATTCTCTATCATCCTCCTAGTTTATCAACTACCTGACTCTAGGCCACTGGAGCAAAACTCTAGCAGGCAAGGAAAAGTCTATCTCTTTAACACCTAGAGGGAGAGGATCCTCAGCACAAGGGTACTGTCCATCTGCCAGCAGCTGCAGGTGCAGCATCTGCACAAGGCAGACTGCTCTACAAGGGACAGGTGAGCAAAAGGGCCATTAGAGACATGGGAGTATGCTTGCACTGTGGCCACCAGCAGAAAAGCCGAATAACCCACGACAGCCTACAGAGGGTGAGCCCTACTGCTATGGGTCACAGGGTAGGAGATGGTAATGATATGGATGTGACAAATGGGACAAGCTTGACAAGGCAGGGAGCTAGGAAGCTCACATCCTATTTCTGACTGTTTTGACCTCTCAGCTTATACTGCTTCAAAAAACAAACAAAATAAGAGTTACTACCAATGATAAATGTCACTAAAACAAAACAAAAAACTAAAGTGCCAGCATTCAAAGCCAGGCATGTTGACTCTCATCTGTTAGCCCAGCACTTAGGAGACTGAGTGAGGTAGGGGGTTCACTGAAGAGTCAAGCCAGTTCTACATAGTAAATTACAGAAAAATATAGAGCAAGGCACAGTCTCAAAAACAAAACAAAACCCGTAATAATAATAAACCCAAAGCCTGCTGAGATGCTGGAACGACCAGTATCTCCTCTGGTAACAGTGCTTTGAAAGTTCAACACATACCCAGTACTTAGCTCACCATATAGGCTCTGGGAGCCTTCGGACTTTCTTCTTGGCAGTGTAGAAGGTCTGAGGCCACAGAAGTCCTTGGGCTGACCATCAGAGCACCTGGAACACCCCTAACAGCAGACCAGAGCAGAGCCCCTGGGGACTAAGCTCTGCCAGCCCTCACTTCCACTCTGCTCCTGCTTCCCCATCCAGGCCCCCCAAACAGTAGAGCCTCATGACCTCTACTCAGAGCTCAAAGCAATCTGAGTTTCTTGGGATGAGTAGGTTCACTCTCACCAGAAGGCATCCCCAGACTTGCTATTACGAGGACTGCCGACAGCCATGCTATTGCCTAGTATCACACTCCCAGACAGAAGGAGGAAACTTGGGTTGGGGGTGATCAGTGATCATGCCAGGAGATATGGATTTTAGGGGTAAGGCTGCCACGAGGAGAGACAAAGTCTCCAGACAGCCTCCTTGCTTGCTCACTGGGGCCCTTTTTAGTCACAATACCCCTAAGTGTCCTAAACCTTGAAGTGCCACAAGGACAAGAAAATAACTCCCCCTTACTGAAGAACTAGGGCAGGCTGCCAGGCTCTGTCCAAGTTCTGAAAAGATGAGAGAATCCAAGAGATGCTGTGGGCCCTGAGCAGCCCCCCTCCTCCGCCAATGCTTGACTCTCAGCAGAGCCTCTCAAGGAATCTATGTGCCTTACCGAACTTGGAGTAAAAGTAGCACTCGGGCATCTTGGTCATGTCGTACTCATGTAAGAACTCACACTGGTCCCCTTTCTTGCAGAGTCCTCTTAGCCAGTGTTTGCACACAACTGTCTTCTCACCACTAATGTGGCGGAATGGACACATGCCACCTGCCAAGAGTGAAGAGGTATATAGGTTCAGATGGAAATCAACCTAGGAGGAGCTAGGGAGTTGTCATCCTACACTTTGAACCACCTGATACTAGCAGCGGTGTCTCTGAAGGCAATAAGGACTTAGGTGGTATACCAGCAAACATTACATTTTATGGGTGTACAGGTGTTTTGCCTGTCACTGTACCACATTTGTTCATGGTGTCTGCAGATGGTTATAACCATCTGGAGTTACAGATGGTTATGAGTTGCCATGTGGGTGCTGGGAATTGAACTTGGGTCTTTTGGAAGAGCAGCCAATACTCTTTAGATTTGTTTTTTTTTTTTTTTTTTTTTTTCGAGACCGGGTTTCTCTGTATCGCTTTGGAGCCTGTCCTGGAACTCGATCTGTAGATCAGACTGACCTCGAACTCACAGAGATCCACCTGTCTCTGCCTCCCAATTGCTGGGACTAAAGGCATGTGTATGATACCAACGCCAGGCTGAGCAGCCAGTACTCTTAACCCCTGAGCCATCTCTCTAGCCCCACTTTATATTTGAACAGCCATGTATTTGAGTTTAAAGTATTTCAGAAAAACACAACTAGAGTACTGCTGGGTACTGTGGCATACACCTTTAATTCTAGCACCCATGAGATAAAGGCAGGTGAATCTCATTGAGTTTAAGCAGAACACCCTGCTCTGCATAGGGAGTTCCATGCCAGTCAGAGCTACACATTAATATCCTGTCTCAAAACAACAAAATGTCACATCACAATTTCACAGATCCATAACAAGCCCTGGGAGGGCTTAAACAAACAAACAAACAAACAAACAAACAGTTCTAGTGGTACACAGATACTAGAAATAGAAAAATTGGAAGGGGGATACAAGAGTAAGCCTTACAGGATAAAGAGGGGCTAAACTGAACCCTGGATTTCAGGCAGATCATGTCCTATTAAACCTGCCTCAAGATTAAGATCAACTTTATAACTGAAGAGACGTGACACACACAAACAGGAGCAGTGTCTGTCTGCAACAAGGCATGTCCTACCCAGAACCATCCCCTACAGATGTCATACTGGTAACTGATGGTTTGCCAGGGCTGCTAAAAGGTCTGAGAATAAGGCTATTGATGGGAGATGCCATTCGGTAAATGTTTCTCTTATTGGTTAATGAATAAAGCTCTGTTGGCCAATAGAAAAGCAAGATAGGTGGGACTAAGAGAAAGAAGAATTCAGGGAGAGGTAGGAGATTCAATATGTAGGCAAGAGGGCAGAACTCCAGACCCTCTGACCGGTAAGATAAGACCACATAAAAACACTTGGATAGAAATGGATTAATATTTAAGACAGAGCTAGCCAATAAGAAATAGTAACAGGCCAACAGTATATATCTAATAGTGTCTCAGTGTGTTATTTGGGGCTGGCGCAGCTCCTGGGTCCAGGTGGGTGGAAAAACTGCTTGTAACAGGCTATGACTAAGAAAGACGAGACCAGCTCTTCCCAGAAGAAATTTCTGGGCACAGTGGAAAGAAATGCTCTACATCTTTACTATCCAGTATAGCAGCCATCAACCTTGTGTGACTGCTGTGCCCGAGTTAGCAGTGTGACTGAAGAACTATACCTAAAGATCTTAACTGATCAGCACATATATGTGGCTAGCAGCTATGGGACAGCTATTGTGCCATGAATTAAGGATGGCTCTGTAGCAAAAGATGGGTGGTATATTCCTGAGGAAATTTCAAGAACTCCACTGTTGTAGGAATTCACTCCACTAATAGACTTGTGGTATAGGCCTTAGGGTGGAGCTTGTCTGCTGACATGACTCCCTTTAAAGAGGGGGACAGTCACTCCTCTTGTGTGGTGGTAGGAGATAGGATTGCTGGTTCCATTCCCTCATGGGCAGAACGGAAGACCTTGGCAGATATCTACCTTGTTATGTATCTGTGAGTGTTTTCTAATAAATCCTTGTTACCCCTTTGAATGGGCACTTGTGGATTCCCCTACACCTCATAATGTGTGACTATCTGGGGAGCTGAGGTTCCCTTTGGGGATTCTTAGTCTCCTTAATAAAAGAATTCAAAAATGGACTAAAAAATAAGTCAAAGACAGTTTTATTCAAGTTTCAGAAAAAAACAACAGCCTGCCAATCAAGCCATATAACAGTCAGGAGGTAGAATAGCTGAGCCAACTTGTGGGGAATGAGATTAGGACACAATGAAAGAATGATATCCTGACAAGAAACCATGAAGTCAAGCTACTTGATCTATCTCCAAGTCTTCTGCTTCAGCAGCAAGTAACTACACTGTGGAGTCCAAATTCACTAGACCAATCTACCCATCCCTTTGCTGTGGGCCTGTCTTCCCTATTCAAACTTAGGAAGAAAAATGCCCAGATGTATGCAGGACATATAAGGTCCTGCCCACTAATACCTCTATATGGACAGCCAGACCCCCATAGCCTCTGTTAGTTTCAACAATACCCCAGAAGAAAGAGCGATGGAGTCTGACTAAGAAGCCACCAAGAAATAGCTTGTACACACTGCAATTTTTAAAACTCCTGTATTCAAACACTGGGTGTGGCCACATGTAATTATGGGACCACGAGAAGTTCCTGAAAGCCACCTATGACCCCTTTGTCTGAGAAGGAAAAGTAACACAAGAAGGCAGCCTTTAAATTAGGCAGGCTCAGCCTGCGTTTATCTTTTGGGAAAAATAGTCCATCATCCATCCACGCCATAGCTTCATTTAGGAAAAGATATATAAGCAGATACATGGTGGCCTGTTAATCTGATAGATACCCCAGGAAGGATGTGAGGGAGTCAAGAGTTGCTTACCTTTGCCACATGCAGCTTTCAAAAAGAATTCGCAGACAGCAGCCCCCGACTCTGTAAAAGGAAAGAACCAGTTATCAACCAAAGCCAGGTACCAATGGGAAACTCTTATCACCTTTAATCCAGGGTGTAGTGAGCTAGCAAAACCCACATGGTGGCACAGACATTTAATCCTAGCATTCAAGAGGCAAAGGCAGGTGCATCTCTGAGAGCTAGGCTAACCTGATCTACATACTGAGTTCCAGACCAGCTAGGGCTACACAGTGAGACCCCGTCTCAAAGCACACACCACTTGTTCAGCCAAACCTGTGGTGAACTAAATATCATTGTTTTTTTTGAGAACCTCCCGAAAGCCCATAGCTTCCAAGACATTTAAGAGTGGGTGGAGGAGGCAAGAAGGAACACAAGATCACAGAAATAAGTTAATTACCCCCAGCTCAGACCTCCCAGGAGAGTTAATTTACAGGTACATTAGAGGGAGGGAATGAATGGTCTCACAGGACAAAACAATGAGTAGATGATGCTTCTGAGCAGGGACAGATTCCTGAGCAGGCAGGGGCCTCTGAGACTAGCCTAGTAGAAAGGATGTCAGCAAAGACGAAGAAGCAGGCCAGCCCTTAATATGCATGGTCCACATGGAATCACAAAGGAGCACGGGCTTCCATCCCCACTGGTGCAGCCAGCCCTGGGAGGGCAATAAAACTAGAAAGTCAGGATGTGGGGGCAGTTAGTGGCTCCAGGGCCATTTATTCTGTTGAGTCTAGAAATCCACCAGTTATAACTGCTGAACAAACAACTCTTGGCTTCATAAACAGATTTCACTGATTCATCACTATGCATTTTCAGAACACAAACTTAAAAAACGAAAACGGGAGATGGCATTCCTTTGGCCCACTCAAGTGGCTCCTCTTGCTAACTTCCAAGAGATTCAGTGGCTTCACAGAAGCAGGCAGTTAAAGTGGTAGAATGTAGAGATTTGCTGGGCATGGTGGTGTACAATGGTGATTCCAGAACCTGGGAGAAGGAAACTGAGGCTGGAAGAGTTCAAGAAAAGCATGGGCTACATATAAATTCTAGGTGGGCCTTGACTATATAGCCAGACTGCCTCAAAACATATAAACAAATAAGTAAGAAAAAACAAAGTTGCCACTCAACTGAGATGTGGCTCAGTTGAGTGGCAGACACCAATACACAAAGTTCTGGGTTCAGTCCCCAGCACTACAGAAACTGAGTGGAGGTGAGGAGGATCTGGAGTTCAAGGTCATCCTTGGCTACATAAGAATTCCAAGCTAGATTAGACTACATGAAGCCGTCTCAAGAGCAAAACAAAAATATCATCTAAGAGTATTTGTGATTTTTCTAATTTTTTTGTTACTTTATTTTGAGTTTTTTGTTTGTTTGTTTGTTTATTTCTAGACAGGGTTTCTCTGTATTGCTTTGGAGCCTGTCCTGGAACTAGTCCTGTAGACCAGGTGGCCTCGAACTCAGAGATCCATCTGCCTCTGCCTCTCGAGTGCTGGGATTAAAGACATGAGCCACCAACACCCGGCCTTTCTTTCTATTTTGCAGTTAGTCTTTCTTCCTTCTTTAAGGTCAGAAATCCAGTGCTGGGGATTGGGAGGATGGATAAGAACATTTCTCAAAGAGCATCATCATAGGGGTGAGCAAGGAGGGCCTGTAGCCTTGCAGCGCTTTGACACACACAACACAACCACAAAAAAGTGAATGCCCAGGGCACCTAGCAAGTCTGGAACTGAGCTGAAGAGGTACCCAAGCTATGCACATCCCTGGCTCTCCAAGGGAAGGGGCGTGTGCCCCTACTGCGTCTGCTCCACAGGCTGGTGGATCTGTGGTGTTGAGTGGGAGGAAAAGACCTGCCAGACATATGCTGTCCCATAGTCTCAAGGTAGTGCCATCAAGTAAAGCAAATGCCTACTGTTTAAGAGTGGACATGATGTGTGTGCAAGAATGACCTGGCTAAAGGCAGATTATGTCGGAATTGGAGCGGCTCCCCTAAAACGTAAGACATCCCACCAGCATGGGAAAACCATCAGTATCTAAAGAGGGACAGTAGAGGGAAGGGTTCCCCCAGGGATCTGTGTTGGGACAAGAGACCCGAAGGCGGAGTAGTGAGGAAAAAAAAAAAAGACCAATTCCAGAACAAGGAAGGAGTTCCCAGGACTAAAACAAAACTCAAGTAAGCCTGGAATGAAGGTCTACTAACAGCCCAGTTCTGACGAAAGTAAGAAAGGAACGCTCAAAGAGGTGGAAGAGGGAGGCATTCTCGGGCTTTGCTCTAGTTGGAGCAGGGTGGGAGACGGGAGTTCACTTCAGGATAACACGCGTTCACGGAAGAACTACTGGAACAACCGACACGGTCTGCTGTCCCGAGGATTGCCAGGGAGCAATCCCCGGGGATCAAGGATCCAAGGAAAGGGCTCCATAGTTCAAGTGACAACGGAACGTCCCAGACGGAAGAGGAGGAGCTGGGCGAAGGTGAGGGTCCCGCGACTCAGGACTGAGAAGACCCTGGTTAGAATCGGCGTCGCCCACCCGCCGGGCCCCGTGCTCACTATCCATGCCAGGGAAGGGCAGCGGCTGCGCCCCGAGCTGTTGCTCCACGGCGATCTCCAAGTCGAACTTGATGTGGTCCACGTTGGCGATGATTTCCTGCATGGCGGCGGCGGCGGCCTCCGGCCCGACTCCCCCCTGAGGTCTCTTAGCCGCCCTCCCCGACTCACACCGCTCTCCGCCGTCCCCTCCTTCTCGCCCGCCGCCGCCGCCGCCCCGCAAGGGATGCCGGGAGCTCCCAAGCCCGCGCCGGTCCTTCCCCCCCCATCCAGACTCAGCCAATAGAGCGCGAAGTTCTGCCGCTCCTTCAGGCCTGGCTAGCCGCTAGCCGAACGCTCTTTTCTTTTGGTCAGTAATCAAAAAGAATGTTGAGAGGCGGCGACGCAAAGTGCGCCTGCGCGGGTTTTCTGGCGCATGTGGTGAAGAGGGGGAAGGTGATTCGAACCGAGACCCTGCGACACCAAGGACGCCTCACAGGGACTCCCTGCGCCGGACACTCCGTGTGAGTTCCTGTTTAACCTTCGTATCCCGGGAACCCGGCCGAAATTGGACCCGAGGGAGTCGGTATATGAGAAAGCCCAGGTTCTGAAGGCCTGGGGAGAGGAGGCAGGGGCGACCCGAGGGTCCCAGGTCCCCCTACGGGTGGACAGCCTCTGCGTATCTCCAATTCAGAGGTTTTAAAACTCAGGCAGGAGGCTGGAGATGTGGCTCAGTTGGCAAAGTGGTTGTCTACCATGCTCCAATCTCTGGATTCGAGCCCTAGCACCGTATTAACCGGGAGTGTTGGTGCATACTTGTAATCCCAGTAAGTGACAAGACAAGCAGAGGCGGGAAATCAAAAGTTCGAGGCCAACCTGGATTACGTGAGACTCTGGAGGGAGAGTCATCCTTCTAATAGAGCTGGATTTAAAATGTTTAGTCTGAGCCTGGCAGTGGTGGCACACTCGGGAAGCAGGAGCCAGGAATTTTTTGTGTAGCCTTGGCTGCCCTGGAACTTCCTCTGTAGAGTAGGCTGGCCTCGAACTCACTGAGGTCCTCCTGCCTCTGCCTCCTTAGTGCTGGTATTAAAGGTATGCACCACCAACACCCAGCTTTCCTACAATTTTTTTTTAACACATAGACGTATTTGTTTGTGCATATGCATATGTTCATTGCACAGCACACCTCTGTACAGGTCAGAGAACAACTTACACCACAGCTTCTACTAAGTAGTTTTGGGGATCAAATCCAGGTCATCAAGCATGACAGAAAGCACCTTTATCTACTGACACAGGCTCAGGCCCTCTTTGTTATTGTGTTTTTGAGACAGGGATCTCTAGCCCTGACTAGCTTAGAACTCATTATTCAGACCAGGCTGACCTTGAATTCATAGAAGTCCTCCTGCCTCTGCCTCCCAAGCACCAGGATTAAAGGTGTGTACCACCACACCTGGCTCTGTTCTTTTATTATTTTGAGACAATCTCTAGAAGCCCAGTCTGTCCTTGAAGTTGATATATAGCTGAGGATGACCTTGGATTTCTGATTCTCATCCGCCCATCAAGTGCTGAGATTATCTCCCACTCCCCATCCCCAGCCTGAGCCAAGCCTTCCTAACTCAAAGCCACCCTTGTAACTACACTTCTCTCATCTTTGCAACTTTTCCACTGAGGCTGATGTGACTTCCTTATTTTCTTGATTTTTTTCAGGCTGTGGTGGCCCAAAAGGCCAGTGGTAGACCTCATGAGACTTTCCCGGCTCTTTTCTGGTCCCTACCCCATAGGACTGTCTGTTCTTCAACACTTGGATCTTCTTGGCTCTACCCGATGGACAGGAGGCAAGGAGGGATTTGCACAGCTAAGGGCTGCATGGCCACATTGGCAGATGTCAACAGCCTTCTACAGCTCTTCCTCCCACCTGTCCCCGGGACAAGGGAGCCAGAACATGAGCAGCCTGTGCTCTGACTCCAGTAAACTCGGCACTGTGGCTCCTCAGGAGGAAGAGGATGACGAAGAGAGCTTTGGGACCCTGTCTGACAAGTACTCCTCCCGGAGACTCTTCCACAAATCCACAGCTCAGCTGTACAACCTGCAGCTCAAGGAGCAGGGTGATGAGGAGGAAGAATTGGAGCCCAAACCGTGGCGGGGCCGGAGGAATACTCCGTACTGGTACTTCTTTCAGTGCAAACGTCTGATCAAGGAAGGAAAGGTCCGGGATCCTTGCGGTTTTCCTTTCTGCTGGGTTGGCCTTTTATGGGGGGCAATGCAGCCTTCCCAGTTGTTGGAGTTGGAGTGTTCAGTGCTCAGTCCTTGGATCCCTATTAGTGTTTTTGTGCACGTGTCAATTTTTGTGCCATGGTGCACATGTAGAAGCCAGAGGACAACTTGGTAAAGCTGCTTCTTCCTTTTCACCTTTACATGGGGCCCAGGGATCAAACTCTGGTCACTGCAAGTGCCTCTATCTGCTGAACCATATTGCTAGCCCCCTAGCTATCTTTAACTCACTACATGGCAATCCCACTAGTCTTTTTTGACTGTATCACATTTCCTTGGGTCATGATTTTTTTCTTATAACAACTTGACCTCTGAACTGTGGCCAGCTCCAACTTACTTTAATAGTTGTACCATTCTTTCAAGGCTGTCTTGCTGTGCAGCCCTGGCTGACTGGTACTCACTTAAAACTCATAATCTTCCTGCCTTAGCTTCTTGAGTGCTGGGATTACCTAGCATGTGCCACTATACCTAGCTTATTTTGTATGCCATCACACCTGGTGGTAAACTAAGGGACGGGACAGTGTAGGAAATTAGAGATGGGGGATAAAGGTCATTTTGGGCAGAAGTTGCAGTTGGAGGGAGCTGTTGTTCTGTGTCATGTCAGAAGGGTCCCTCTACCTCCCACCCTCTGCTGGGGGCCTTTTATTTTTGTTGGTGTTTTTGTTTATTTTGGGACAATAGTTTTACAAGTTCCAGGCTGTTCTGAAACATGGCATGTAGCCTAGAATGGTTTTGATCCTCTTGTCTAATATATGCCCTGGCTTGCTAAAGGTCTCTGAAACCATCCTGAGTCTTCTCTCCTGTTGGCTCTTTCCCTAGCTGGCAGAGGCCCTGGATCTGTTTGAGAGGCAGATGCTGAAGGAGGAACGCTTGCAGCCTCTGGAGTGCAACTATACGGTGCTGATGGGGGGCTGTGGGCGCGTCGGCTACCTGAAGAAGGCCTTCAGGCTCTATAATGATGTGAGTGTGGGTCAGATGACTAGGGTCATGGCTCTGAAGTGCATGCTGGGTGCAGATCCTGAGCGTAATCACTGTGGGCAGATGACATAGGCTTGTTGACATTGAATCCAAGTTGAGTTCTTCTTGGGGAATTAAGTGAGGTGACAGAGACATGCATCATCATGTGCCTGGGCTGCTAAGAACTCACGTGTCCCCTTATTTCTCTGCTACCATGCCCAGTTAGTCCCAACAACTGCTCGCACACAAACCCTACTTCTTTTTCATTCATTGATCAAGAAAGAGCTTTACAAAACTGTAGACTCAAACAAAAGACAACCTATCTTCTCCTGGGACCAGAAGCAAAGGGAATTCTTACTCCAGCAGTCTCTTGCTAACCCTAGTCCTCTTATTTGGTGCACTACCAGAGTCCTCACAGTCTGTGGCCAGAGCAAACAGACACTGCACTTCTTTTTTGTTTTGTTTTTTTGAGAGTCTTATTATGTAGCCTCGGCTGACCTGGAACTCACTATGTAGATCAGGCTGGCCTTGAACTCATGCCTGCCTCTGCCTCCTGAGTGCTAAGATGCCAACATACCAAACAAAACTGCACTTCTAAGAGGACATTGTAGGTACAAAAATAATTGTAATAATCTTTCTGAATGATCTCACCCTTGGCTTCTGAGGAGAGTTCACTGGTTCATGAGCTCTCATTGAGCACTGTTCCCCCTTCCCCAAAACAGACCCACTCTGTGCCCCATGGGCAGTCAGTGTGAGCTGGTCAGGCCTCAGGATAGAGCCATCAGAAGTACCTGATACAGTACACCAGTTCTAGAATAATCTTTCAAGTGCCCCAGGAGGATGGTTTCTTGTTGGCCTTTCTAAGAGTGCAGGCTCAATTTTCATAGCCCCTCAGGTGGAGTAGCAGTTTGGATATGAGGTGCCACTTGGGTCAATCTTAGCTCCTGTGGTAGTTGGATGTGTTAACAGACCGCTCTGAGGTCCTTTAAGTGGCTGTGATCCCGATAGCCAGTTTCTCCTAGAACCTTCTTCAGTTTTCTCCCATCTCAACAGATGAAGAAGAGAGACCTGGAGCCCTCGGACGCCACATACACAGCTCTATTCAATGTCTGTGCGGAGTCCCCCTGGAAGGACTCTGCCCTGCAGAGTGCGCTGAAGCTCCGACAGCAGCTCCAGGCCAAAAACGTGCAGCTCAACCTGAAAACATATCATGCCCTGCTGAAGGTGGCCGCCAAGTGTGCAGACCTCAAGATGTGCCTTGATGTCTTCAAGGTTGGACTCCCCTTCTTCCTGCTTTTCAAAGTCAGGCCCAGTGTGTGAGAGAGAGATCACCTGCCTCCCTTCACCTGGGATGCTCAGGAAAGCTGAGACAGCCCATGCTTTATGTTGGGATTCACACACGAATCCAACACAACCTAACTTTCTGTGGCCTTGGTCAGACAGTGGTGGGCTGTAGGCAGGAGAGCAAGATGGTGCTGGTGGAGAGGGGGTCCCCGTGAGAGTGAAAGGACAGGAGTTTCTGAGAGGTAGGAGTGTCTTTCAGGAGGAGATGCCCAGCTTGACACTGAAGAGGCTGGCGGGGATTCTACTCACCCTGTACAGACCTATCTTACATGGTTGAAGGTTTGTTCAGATGTCCTAGAAGGTGCATTCTTGCACAGATGAGGAAACTGAGGCTGAGAAGCTCAGAGCCTTGTCCTTACCCATGCCCATAGTTGGCTGTTGGTGGTGGTGGGTCTGGAAACCAGTCCTGTGATTCTAGGACTTCAAGTACAGAGGTGGTTGGGGTCAGTTTGCAGATGCTGATGGCTCTGGGAGCAGGGCTGGGAAGACAGGCCTGGAGGTAGCAGGGAGTGGTTAGGTACTTCACTGGGGAGCTGGTTCCAACTCAACTGGTCCCAACACTGCATCCAGGCACCTGTTCCCTAGAGGTACATTGACCTGGTACTGAACTAGGTCAGACACCACCTGGTCTGGGCCTTGCCGTAGGTTCTGATGGAGACTGCCTTCTTCTCTCGCCCAGGAAATCATCCACAAGGGGCATGCAGTCACAGAGGAGACCTTCTGTTTCCTGCTTATGGGCTGCATCCAGGACAAGAAGTCAGGCTTCCGGCAAGCCGTGCAGGTCAGTCTTGCCTTTCTGCCCTGCCCGATGCCAGGGTTAGCTTTGTTTGGTTCTTTTTTTTTAAATTGTATGTATATGTGCAGGAGGCCAGAAAGGGGTCACCTGGAGCTGGAGTTATATAGCCTGTTGTGAGCCACTTGAAATGGATGCTGAAAACCATATTTAGGTACTCTTAACCACTGAGCCTTCTCTTCAGCCCATTGTGCCAGGTATTTTTTATGTACCTGCCATCATCTGGCCTTCATGGTAATCACTATTGGGGGTGGGGTGGGAGGGCTTCATGGTAATCACTATGGTCCTCTTCCTCCATTTTGTGGACACCATTACAGTATATTCACTGGGGTGTTCAGCCCATCTCTCGGGCTCCTTCTCTACTTGGTATCTCTACAGGTGTAACCCAGGAATCAGGAATGTACACTTAGTCCCGAAGTGAGATATATAGTCTAATCCCATAGCAGATCTATCCCCCAGAGGTCACCCCTCTCATGTGGGGAGTGGGTGTTGGTGTTGCTACCATGGATGCTTTTGTGTCTTGTATTCCCAAGCTCTGCTGTCTAATGTGTCCACCACAGCTGGCACTGCCAGTCCCTTTTTACAGGTGAGGGAACTGAGGCTCACAGACATTTATTACCTGAGAATCTCATACCCACTAGAAGCTGGGGTTTAGGGCTAGGGAGATGGCTCAGTAGGTAAGAGCACTTGCTGTATAAGCATGTGAGGACCTAAGTTCAAATTTCTAGAACTCATGCAAAAAGATGACTGAGGCCCTGAGCATTGTGACCCAGCTCTTTGGTCAGCAGTGACATGGGGATTGCTGGGTCTTGCTGGCTGCCACCCTAGCTCCAGGTTGAGTGAGAGACCCTATCTCAGTGAATAAGGCAGAGAGTTATACAAGACACCTGATGTCTGCCTCTGTTTATGTACAGATACACATACCTATATACAACAGCAACAACCACACACACACCAAAAAAGAAAAAAGAGCTATGACTTTGTTTGGGTTTCTCTGTAACAGCTCCGGCTGGCCTGAAACTGGCTGGCCTGAAACTGGCTGGCCTGGAACTCACAGAGTCTACCTGCCTCTGACTCCCCAGTGCTGGGATTAAAGGTGTGTGCCACCACCTCAGGGCAGGTCTCTCCTTTTATCACGTAGATTCTAGGGATTGAATTTGTGTCTTCGGGTTTGGTGGCCAGTGCCTTGCCAGTCCTCCCCCAATCTCTTGATCCTTCCACCTGGGGCTGTCTATAGGCTAGCAGGGACTGAACCTAGGTCTCTGTACCCTGAGTCACATGCCCAGCAGTTTTTTCCTTTTTCTTTCTGTGGTGCTAGGGTTTCAATCCAGGCCTTCACACACACTAGGCAGTTGCTGTACCACAGAGCTACTCCAGCTTTCTTGTGCCTTGTGAGTTTGCTGGTCTGTTAATTCATAGCACCTACTTCCACTGAAGGCGCGTAGGAGACAGGAACATGCTGCTAACATTTGTTTCACCTGCAGGTGTGGCGACAGATGCTGAGTCTGGGGATCAAACCAACTAGACATGGCTATAACCTCCTGTTGGGGGCAGCTCGAGACTGTGGTCTGGGGGACCCAGAGGTTGCCTCCAGGCTGCTCCTGAAGCCTCAGGGAGAGACCATCCTGCTCCAGCCCCCAGTGGGCAGGCCTCAGACAGGGAGGAAAGTCCAGGCCAAGGCAAAGGACGGTGTGTCATTTAGACATGTGGAGGCATTGGAAAGGCAATTGTTTCTGGAACCTTCTCAGGAACTTGAGGGACCTCCACATTTCCCTGAGACTGTGTTAACAAGTGGGTCCCAACCTGTGATAGAAACTAAGTCAGAAGAACCTGGCCACATAGCAGCCCACACCCCACTGGCTCTGAAGCCTCTCCCTTTGGAGCTGGAAGTCAATATCCTGAGTCTTGGGACTCTCTCCCCGACTGTAGTCTCCTTTGGGACAGTGGCCACACCTGCTGATAGGCTGGCCTTGATGGGAGGCCTGGAGGGCTTCCTGGGCAAGATGACAGAACACGGGCTCCAGCCGGACATCAAAACCCTCACTCTACTGGCTGAGGTGGTGGAACCCGGGAGCCCTGCAGAGTCCTCACTGTTGACCATCCTGGACAGGCATGAGGTAGAGGCCGATGTGACCTTCTTCAACACGCTGATTAGGAAGAAGACCAAGCTGGGAGACCTGGAGGGAGCGAAGGTAAGACACTGTCTACTGGGGACCTCACCCCCTGACCTCAGATTATAGGATGTAGCTCAGCAGTCAGCAGATATATCTAGAACCCTGCTCTAGGCTTGGCCTTATGTGAAGCTAGGAATTGAGCCACAAACCAGTCAGCTGCACCACAGCTCTAACACACAGAGAAGGGATATGAAGGGCATTCATGGAGAAGGGACATGCTGGGGATACCTGGTTCCAAGAGTCCCAACATGTCTCTACACTGAGAAGGGGTACATAAGCAGGTGCTCAGGAATAGGGCTGTGGAATTGTTTGGCTGGTTTAAGTATCACCATAAATGGGCTGGAGAGAGGCCCTGGATTTGATTCTTAGCACTTATATGGCAGCTCACAACCATCTGTAACTCCAGTTTCAGGGGATCTGTTACCTTCTTCAGGTTTCCATGGGCACTAAGCATTCAAGTGGTACATAGACATAAATGCAGGCAGAACACCTACACACATTAAAAACAAAACAACAACAAAATCACTGTGAGGGGCTGAGGGTAACTGAACTGGTACCTGGCTTGCCTAGCATACATATGATTCTGGGACCCATTCCTAGCACTGCATAAACTGATGCACACCTATAATCACAGGAGTTGGGAATTGGAGGATGGAGGATCAAGAATTTAAGGTTGTCCTTGGCCACTGTCTTAGTTTGGGTTACTATTACTATGATGAAACACCATGACTAAAAGCAATTTGAGGGGGATTTGTTTGGCTTATGCTTCTATATTAATAGTCTGTCACTGAAGGAAGTCACAACAGGAACTCTAACAGGGGAACCTGGAGGCAGGAGCTGATGCAGATACTTTGGAGGAGTGCTGCTTAACCCAGAACCCAGATGGTACCACCTACAATGTGCTGGGCCCTACCCCATCAATCACTAATTAAGAAAATGCCCCATGACCCCATTTTATGTAGGTAGTTTCTCAATTGAGAATCCTCCTTTCAGTTATCTCTAGCTTAAATCAATATAAAGCAATCTAGCATAGCCAAATTGAGAGTTCAGTGCCAGCCTGGAGTCCTCGAGGCCCTTTCTTTAAAGAGAGAGGGAGAGGGACTATATTTGGGAGATAGAGATAGGTGAATGTCCAAGTTTTAGTCCTGTTTATATAGTGAACTCCAGACTAGCCAAGGCTGTATATTGAGACCCTGGCTCAGTGTCCCCCAAAAGAGACTCACCATGAGGCACCCCAGTACATCTCCTGTGAGATGGGGAAAGCCATACACAGCCAGGCTGTACCTCCCGGCCTAACCAGGAGACAAGCAGATAGACCTGAATCTGTATCAGAGTAAGTGCAGAATCAGGAACATACATGGGGTGAGAACACTCTGGAGATGTACTGGGTTTCGTCACTTTTTGTGTGACGTGCTCTGACAGAAGCAGTGCCCTGGACATCTGTGAGGGGCAGAGCTGACAGAGAAATGGTCACAGTGCAGAGGACGCCTTTCTCCAGAGCCCTCCCCAGACTGAAAGGTACCCTCTTTCCACACCAGGCCTGGGGCTCCCTCAGCCAGTACTCCCATACTGGTCAGCGCTGCCTCCCGCTCTGCATCAGGGGCTGCTGGCTCCTTGGCCTAGGACAGGGATGGGCAGCCAAGGAGCTTTACACAGGATAGGAAAGGCAGAAACAGGAAGGGCATTTGTGGCAAAGGGGCATGGAATCTTGAGTGCTGAGCAGGGAGACCATGAGTGCCATATAGTCAGCTGAGGTATTCATCAGGACATCTGGCCAGGGCTTGTGGGTTTCAGGTAACAGCAGCATGTCTGTCTTACAGGCACTGTTGCCAATCCTGGCAAAGAAGGGAATTTTTCCCAATCTGCGGACTTTCTGCAACCTGGCCATTGGGTGCCGTAAGCCCAAGGATGGTATGCAGCTGCTTGCAGACATGAAGGTGAGAGGCCCAAGCTCAAACAAACAGGATGCCTGTGGTTCTGGGAGAACGCTGAGTGTTCTCAGGAAGAAAGTTGTGGAGAAAATGGGACCCAGCAGGATCAAATGAGTAAGGAGCAGGAATGGCCATGACCCCCTTTGGAACAAGCAAATTCTGTGAGCCACTGTAGAAACTGACTGGCCTAGAGAATAGTGTGTTTTCATCTTGAAGATGCTGTTGTTTGCCATGGAGGGATGGGAGCTATGCCCAGAAGAGAGATGGACTAGAAGCTGGAGGCAGGAGGGGGAGCAAAGGATAATTTTCAGCCTTGGCTTACTCTCATGCATTCTCTCTGGCCTGTTTATAAGTGCTTGCTAAGTTGATTCCAACCAACCCCAGCAGTGGACACTTCCAAGGACCAAGTTGTGTCCACACATTCTACCACTCTGCAGTGATGACACTGTTAACCGGTAAACTACAGCCAAGAGTGAGGAGGTATTTTACATCTCATTTCCTGTCTGTTGACCCCCAAGTAGCAGTCTTTCTCCCCAAATTCTTCAGGGCTGAGGCAATAGGACCTACTTGCTTTTGTATGGGGTTAGACAGCCAGTTGTTGCATGATCCTACCTTCTTGTTCCTGGTGCCTAGTCTGTGGAGCAGACCTGTCTGTGGACCTGGCACAGCAGACTGCTTTGTCCAACCAACCACCGTCATCATGCTAACCATGTGATTGATGTCTGTGTTCTAGAAATCACAGATGGCCCCTAATACCCACATCTACAGCACTCTCATCAATGCGGCCCTCAAGAAGCTGGACTATGCCTATCTCATTGATATCCTGAAGGACATGAAGCGGAACAGTGTCCCAGTGAATGAAGTCATCATCCGCCAGCTAGAGTTTGCTGCTGAGTACCCTCCCACCTTTGATCGGGTATGTACGCCAACACTACAGTGCTCACCATTGTCTTAGCTACTGCCATCTGTGGTTTTGTCCTTGGGGGCTTGACATTCATTTCCTTGTTGAAAGTTGTTCAGCAGTTTTCCTTAAAAGGAACCCAAGGCCCTGAGCCACATTGAATCCTCTGGAGCTGACAGGTGGTTGTGAGCTACCTGGTGTGGATGCTGGAACTGAGCGGTATGTGCTCTTAACCACTAAGCCATCCCATCTCTCCAGCCCACTTTTTACTTTGAAGCAGTCTCAGGTCACTCGGGCTGGCCATGAACTACTGATTCTCCTGTCTGCAGCTCACTAGTGCTGTGATTATAGGTGTGCACTGTCACGTCCAGGATGACAGATATGCCTCCCATCTCCTACAGTCTTGTGATGCCATGGTTTACTGTGTTCACACAGTTCTTGGCTTCACCGAACCACCTAGGCTTAGAGGGTTGGAGACTGTCTTGCTCACCTGGTTTCCCAATGTTTGCATGTTGTTTGGTGCTCAGTACTTAACTGTTCAGTGGGTGAGTGGGTGGGCAGACCACCACAAATGATACAATTTGATAAAGGCTACTATACTTGCTCCCCCTTCAGAGACATCAGGCTCTGGTCTTTGGTTTGGGGCTCTGTTGAGTCAGGCCATGTGCTCTCTTTCCAGAGCATGAGTAGTAACTGGCCTAGGACACAAACCAGATGGGAAGGAGACACTTCAGGCTCCCATGTGTGGCACTTGAGTGGCATTTTGAAGGCCGTGTAAGAATGAGTTGGTCATCAGGGGCAGACTGTGCCAAGCACTAGGTGTATCTGAGCATCTGTGGGCCACCTTAAAAAAAAAAAAAGTGTACAGGTGTTTTCTTGGGTGTATGTGCAGTGCCCAAGGAGGCCAGATCCCTTGGAACTGGAGTTGTATTTGTCTGCCATCTTGAGGGTGTCCCATCCTCGGTACGGGAGCCAGTGCTCTTAACTGCCAAGCTATCTCTCCAGCCCTTAGACTTTTTTCAATTCCATGTTGTAACTATCTTGTGAGGGGGTGGTCTACTTAGTGCAGAGAGAGAAGCATTAGGTGCAACTGAAGATCTAAGACCACTTAAAGCCTTCTGTCACTCTCAGACTTACTTTCTGAGACTGGAGCTAAAGCTGGAGCTCATTTGTTTGGCTAGACTTGGCTGTTGTCTCCTGTCTCATCTCCCTACAGAGGATCATAACATGAGGAATGGGTTCTAGAGTGAATTTGTCATCATGCTTGTATACCACTAAGCCATTTCCTTAGCACACTTAAATCTTTTTATTATTTTTGAGACAATTTCTCTGTGTAGCCTTGGATGTCCTGGCATTTGCTTTGTAGACCCCACTGGCCTCAAACTTAAAGATCTACCTGCCTCTGCCTCCCAAGTGTTGAGATTAAAGGCATATATCTCTATGCCTGGCTCGAACTTAAATCTTTTTAAATTCAAACTTTTAATATTACATTTTAACAGGTTTTTTTTCCCTCTTCTTCCTGTTTTGATTTGGACTATTTTTTCTATGTTGCTCCTGCCAGCTGTTAAAACTCATCACAGCTCTCCTCCCTGCAAGGAGATGTTGCAGTAATCCAAGGTGGTAGGTCAGAAGGAGTGCAACAGCTCAGCAAAACAAGCCGAGTTGATGGGATTCCTCAGTTCTAGCTTTGGGGCTGGGTTGACCTCCTAAATAGATGGCTGTTATGCAAAAGGCAGTCTTTCCTGCACCCAAATACCTCAGATTTACAGAACTTGGCTCTTCACAGCAGCAAATCTAATGTTCATTTTTCTAACCTAGACACTGTAGTCTGTTTGAAGAAAGAAGAGCAGGGGTCAGGGTCAGCTGCTGTGGTGGTTGTCTCTAGGTGACATGCAGTGGTTTGGTTTGTTTGGCTGAGAACATTTCTGAACACTCTGCTTTTCTTAGTGTATTCTAGATTCATTACAAAGTGATGGGTTTCATAGTGAAGCTTTTGTCCTTGTTTGTCACTCACCTTGATACAGTTCTGTGCATTTCTAATTACAGTACAAGGGAAAAAACACCTACTTGGAGAAGATCGATGGCTTTCGAGCTTATTACAAGCAATGGCTGAAAGTGATGCCAGCAGAGGAAGCCCCGCACCCCTGGCAAGAGTTCCAGACCAAGCCTAAAGACACCACTGAGAATGCTGGTGTCAGTGGAGATCTTAGGGACAGGTGATGGAGTGTGCTACCCAGCTTTCACAGTGCTGGTATCGCCTTCTAGGGGCAGCATTTTACAGACACAGGTGTGAGAACAAATGCTGGGCCCAGGTTGCCCTCTCCATCACTGGTGAGAAAGCTGTATGCTCTGGGTCATACAGTATCTATGACATTTAGCTCTTAAAGAATGAATATAGCAGCCAAGAGGTCTAAAGGTTTTATTTTTACAGATTTCAGCTGGTGAAGCCTTCACCTGTAGAGCCTATATTCCCTCTGGGTCTCTTCTCTGGGCACCACTCTGAGAAGAGCTGCTCCAGGAGGGGGATAGCCCAATAAGGCAGGAGCCAACAAGGTCCAAAGTCCAGAATGTAGAGGAGTCAAGGGTGTCAGCCAGAGCAACCCCGGCAGCCACAGTGCGTGCACTCAATGATGCGACCCTGTAACAGAGGATGGAGACATTTGTATGCACTGCAACGGCCCTGCATAAACCTATGGGAACCTGCTGTACAGGTGCTGCTGGAACAGTCCCTGTAGGACATCTTTACTAGAGCTCCATTTGGGTATTCTAGCTCCTTTGTGAAAATGGAAACAGCTGCTACCAGCCCAAAGTTACATTAAGACAAGACATACCAGCCAACCTTGTTTTGTATTTTGAAACAGGCTTTCTCTGTGTAACAGTCCTGGCTGGCCTTGAACTTAAAGAGATCCAGCTGCTTCTTCCCCCAGTGCTAAGAAGAAAGGTGTGTAACCACCTAACTTTTTACTTTCCTGGTCAGCCTGCTACTGCCTAGGGGGCTGAATTCTTGACACTGGGAAAAAAGGTGTACACTTCCTATGGCCAGAACTATCCCAAGGGCATAGTGGCTGGCTGTGGGACTGGAGCAATGCTATCTTTCTTTTCTGGAGAATAAGAGTTCATTTTAAGCAAATAAAAGTTCTCTGGTAAAACTCTGCTAAATCTTTGAGACAGGGTCTCATGAAGGATGACCCTAAATTTCTGGTCCTGCAAACAGCTGCTGAGTGCGAATATACAGATATGGACACCACATCAGGTTCTACAGGGCTCTAGAGATGGAACCAGGGCTTCAAGCGAACCAGGTAGCCATCTACCTACTGAGCAACAATCTAGAGGCTGGAACACTTAAGAGCCTCGTCTTGCGAAGGCAGCCATCAGTCAGTAGCCATGGCTTGGCACATCCATACCAAAGCCCATCCTTGGCACAGAGGACAGAGCTGCCCACTGAGTTAAGGCCATCTGACCAAATAAAAACTGGAAATTAAGTCTTGCTTTGATGTATGTAATGAGAGAAAACAAAGGTCAAGGTGAATGGATGGTCTATTTGTCCTGGTGTTCCATTTCAAGGGACTGGAGCCACTACCAACACCACTGCTAGGTGCCTAGGCTAGCCCTGAAACATTTTGAAACATGATCCTATTACTATCCCAAGCTGGTCTCAACCTCCCAAAGGCATGAGCCATCACTCCTGGCTTTGGAACAAAGTTCTGACAGATTACATGCTGAGATTAATGTTACCGTGCGACTAGAGGAAAAGAGTTGCCTAGTGGCCACCCCAATGTAGCTACTGCCATTACTACTCCATAAGAAATGAGGTTTGGTCCAGTTATTTGCCCACAGATAGTATTGAGACCAGCCTTACATCTCAGATTAACCACCAAATTCCAGCTAGCAAGGATCTCTGATCAGAAGGTCTCTTGGGAGGGAGGGCTAGCAGGCTTCCAGTGACAAAAATACTTCCCGAAATAATACCCCTTTTGGCCAACTAAGGCAGAACTTTAAACAGAAAATAATTCCCCATCCAGCCATCAGACATTACCACTTCTAGCTTGCTTTTTGGAACCCGGCAAATGCAATTTGTCCCAAAGTTGGTGTCCCGAGTCTGAATGCAGCGGAGGCAGCACAGATTCTCGTAGCCCTGCTTTTTCCACTTTGCAATCAGGTTTTTGTCTGCATAGCCTTCTTTAATGCAGTATTCATAGAGTTCTGTCAGAAAGGTGGGGACATCAGAACATGGCACAACAAACCTGTCTTTACTCTGGACTAAAAGGAAAATTAAGCTGGGTTTGGTGGCTTAAGCTTTTGATTTCAGCACTGGGGAGGCAGACAAGAAGATTTCTCTGAATCTGAGGCCATCCTGGTCTACAAATTGAGTTCTATGATAGTTGACAACCCAGACCCTGTCTCAAAAAAGGAAAAAAAACAAGAGAAACAACAGCAAAAAATCCAATTAAACAGAGGCCTTTAATCCCAGAATTTGGCAGAGCAGGTAGAGAGCATTGTTAGTTTGAGGTCAGTCTGGTCTATTTAAGTTCCAAGCCAAAAAATTGCACACAAACACACACAAATTTCTTCACCAGTGATAAGAAAACTGATGCCTGTTGGGTTTGCAAAGACAAGAATCATTGTTTTTGGAGTCAGGATCTCACACTATGTAGAGTCAAGGCTTGCCTGGAACTCCCAACAGTTTTCCTGCCTCTGCTTCCCAAGAGCTGAAAGTATAGGTCTGAACCATAACACAGCTTTTTCTTGAAGCATTTTTTTTTGTTTGTTTGTGTGTTTGTTTTAAAGAGACAGTTTCTCTGCCCTGGAACTTGTTCTATAGAAATGGCTAGCCTTGAATTCAGACAACCACTTGCCTCTGACTCCCAAATGCTGGTTTAAAGGTGTGTGCCATCAGGCCTGGTGACACCCAGCTTTTTATGAACCACCATATAAATTCTGAAAACCACTCAAGAGGGTCAGCAAGATGGCTCAAGGGCCAAGACTACTTTCCATACAGACCTAATGACCTGAGTTCGCTCCCCCAGACCCACATAACAAAAGGAGAGAATCAACTCCTTTAGGAATGCTACATATATGTGAACATAGTAACAATAGCTTTTAAAAGGTCATGTTATTTAGCCAGTCACACTGACCTCTACTTATGGCTTTCCTCTTGTAAAAGAGGTCGAAGATATATCTGGTTTTCTGGTGATGGATTCTGAAGATGGGCCACAGAGATTCCACTTTCCTCTTTCCCTCATGGGGTTCAGTTTCAGCTGGAGAGAAAAAAAAAGCATGTATGTGTTTTTAGGAGAGTCAGTCTGCATAGTACATAGCATGTTTGCTTTCTTAACTACACTTATGATTATTTTATATCCATGGGGATAGTAATGAAAACAATGGACAATTACAACAGTAAACAAAACTGGAATCCTCAAGCCCTTCTAGCAGAATGTACAATGGTGTAGGAAATGTCTGGCAATTCCCCAAGAAGTTAATTAGTTACCATGAATTTAGAACACATATCAAAGACAGCTGAAAATGGACTTTTCATCCACACTCTAATTTCCTTTACTTTCATAGAATTGTGTGAAGAAGCTTCTATATAGAGCAAATAGCAGGGATGCATTTGTCACATTTTTAAGTTTCTTAGTTTGTGTATGTGGGTGTTTTGTCTGCATTTATATGTGTGTACCTGGTGCCCATGGATGTGAGAAAAGACGTTGGATCTCCTGGAACTGGAGTTATGAGCAGTTGTGAGCAGACATGTGGGTGTTGGGAAATGAACCTAGGTCCTCAGCAAGAGTAGCCAGTGCTCAATCACTGAGCCATCTCTCCAGCCCTGTTCTCTGCTCTTGACTGTGGATGTGTGCTTTAGTTTCTGCCTTGACATCCCTCAATAACAAGACTGTAACCTGGGATTCTAAGCCAAATGAAACCTTTCCTTACCTCTGTTGCTTTTGGTCAGAGTGTTTTATCACAGTAACAGCAATCAAACTACAACATACTGTGCTCACCAAAGCCTAGCATATGCTTCAGATAAAATTTCCAAAGACAAACTGACTGCCAGGATGCCCAAAGTCAAGATTACTATGGTGGTGTGTTGTAGAAACTACTACATGGTGCAAAGACCAAGGGCTAAAAGAGATTTTCAAAGACCCATAAAGAAGGTGAGTTCCAGGCCAGTCAAAGTTCAGAGTATCTCAAAAAGGGGAGAAAGAAAAGCATGAATAAAAATACTTCATAATGGGGCTGTTCCCAGCACCCATGTCAGAGTGCCTCACAACTGCCTTTAACTCCACCTTTAGGGGATCTGACCCCTCTTCTGGCCTCCCCAGGTACCTGTACCATATACCCCTTCCCTGATGTAAAATGAATCTAAAAAGGAAAAAGGAAAGAAAAAGCCACAGAGTAAAAGGGGCATTGTGGTGCACCTTTAATCTCAGTGCTTGGGAGGCACAGGCAGGCAGCTCTCCATGCGTTCAAGACCAGCCTGATCTACACAGGTCCAATACAGCTAAAGCTATGTAGAAACTCTATCTCAAAAACAAAACAAAACAAAACAAAAAATTTACACAGTGAGACCATCTCCCAACAAATCACTGAAGTGGAAAATACTGATCTTTCACAAATACACCAGCTTTATAATAAGAAATACCTTGTTTTTTTTGGAGGGGGACGATATTTTCATTAATGTTATCTTAAATTTCAGGACTTTCAAGCATTCCAAATTGATAACTTGACCAGTTTGCAACAAGTTTCTTCTCACAGTGTTTGTCTATCCTTGGAGGCACCTGAGCCTTGACACATCATCCAGCATACCCAGGCAAGAGCACACCCACTCACCTTCTCTCATCTTTTGATCTAATTCATCCAATGTTGGTTCAATTAGCTCCCAGCCATCTGGAGGCGCTTTCCGGCTTCTTTTGACTTTGGGCATTTCTCAGCAAGTTAGCTAGTAAAGACCTAGGAGAAAGTCAGATGATCTCTGAGTCTCAGATTGCCAAAGTCCCTTAGCAGCCATTCCTGGTGCTCATTCATTTACTCAAAGCAGCAAGAGCAGTAGTAGCTCCATGAAGGGACTCCTACCCAGACTGAGTCCACATGGTAGCTCATATATGTTTTCTGAGCTCCTCTAGCAAGTGGCTCTCCACCCCCTATTTCAAAGCCAAGCACAGATGTCTCAATATCCACCCAGTCACTTATCTGGGCAGGGGCTGCTCCCCCATGAGTCCCCTAACTCTACAATAGAGAAATGAGAACAGTAAAACAGATCAAGTGTGAAAACACTGTGGCCTTGCTGGAAGGTAATCTCTTTCTGACAGTTACTATTGTTTATCTCACATATAACAGTGTCTACAATAGAAAAGAGAACCTGGAACACCAGCTGACTGCTCCAATTTCCCCAGTTTATACTGGATGTTGTGAGCAGCAAGTTTCATGACATCTCCTCTATTGACATTTGTTTTCTTTTTTGTTTCTAAGTCTCATCTGAGTGGACACTATAGCCAGAACTCTACTGGGCACTCCAGCTGGATGCCTTAAAGTGGCTTCCCCAGTTAATTTCTGCTATTACTTCTCTCTCCTCCTTCACCCTATTTATTTTGTTACTTTGGCTTGCATGCAAAACCAAAAGTATGCCCACAGCAGATCATTTTCCAGAAGGCCCAAAACAGCCTCTTCTCTAGATGAGAATGGTGACACACACTTATAATCTAAGTATATGTGAGGTGGAGGAAGAAGGATCTGGAGCTCAAGGCCAACTTTGCATATATGGTTAAGTTTGAGGCCTATCTAGACCACATGACACTATCTCAAAAAAGAAAAAAAAAAAAGCCTAAATTTTAGTTTTCTTGCCTGTAGAAATAAGGAAACTAAGAGCCAGGCAGCAGTAGCATGTGCCTTTAATCCCAGCACTTGGGAGCAGAGGCAGGCAGATCCCAGTAAGTGCAAGGCCAGTCTGGTCTACCAATCAAGTTCAAGAACAGCCAGGGCTGTTACACAGAGAAACCCTATCTCCAAAAAAAAAAAAAAAAAAAAAGAAAGAAAGAAAGAAAGAAAGAAAGAAAGGAAAAAGGCTACTAAATCTACCTTATGGAGTATCATAAAGAATTAATTAAAAATCAACTACAATGAAAGCCTTTTAAGTGAAGGACCCAAAGGGTGATAGTTTAAAAGAGGGAGAAATTTGAGTATAAAAAGCACCATACCTTCGGATCTCTTTCCACGAGAATATACAAAAAATCCCTAGTCTTTGCAGTTACAAATCTGTGCTCTTGTCCAGATTTACCAATAATTGTGACTTGGAGGCGATCACTTTTCTTCTTTGGTCCTCTGTCTCTTCTGTAAAACGAGAGCAGTAGGTTACAGACAATAAACGACAGGCAAGTCAAAATATAAAAGTATATTTTATTTTGTTTTATTTTTCAAGACGGGGGGTTTCACTATATAGCCTTGGCTGTCCTTGAACTCACTCTGTAGACCAGACTGGCATGGAACTCAAAGACCTGCTTGCCTTTGCCTCCTGGGATTAAAGGCATGTGCCACCATGCCTTTAGTCGCCTAAAAGGTGAAAAGTATCTTTTCAAATTGCATTAAGCTTTCTAGCTAGCCATTTATTACCTGTGAGCATAACCGAGTCATCTCTTCCAATGTATTTAGTCCCACCCGGTATATGGTGAATGTACTTTACACACACATCTTTCATTAACAGCTTTACAAATGAATCAAACTCTTAATTGTTGGATCCAGGGTCACATAGCTGAGAATGGGCAGAATCTGACTGACGAGAGGCCCCAGACTTCCCCATCAGTGGTCTTTGCACCGGTTTCTCCAGAACTATTAAGAGATGGATGGAGTCTGAACGCTTCCCAGAGCATGCAGCCTAACTAGAGAATCGCTTTGTCCTAACCCAGGAGAATTCAAATTGGGAGACTCTCGGGTAAAGAGGTAAAGGTATCAGGAGGAAAGAGTTGGGCGGTTTACAGACGAAAGTAGTTTAGAAAAAGAAGTGAACGAGAGGGAAGTTACAGACGGGAAAGTGGGGAAAACTCGGGGACCAGAGAAACAAGCGCTATCTACAAAACAGTCCCGGAAGAAAAAACGACATGGGGAGAAAAAAAAAAAAACCACTGAGAAATAAAGAGCCCAAAATCTATTATTCCCTGTGCAGAACGATAAAGGCACCAAGTCATCAGGGGCTCCAGTCTCTGCCGTAACCGTTGTAAAATATACGGTGCTCGAGAACAGAGGAAAGAAACACTCACCGAAAATCAGGAACCTACGGACGCCGCTTCTTTAGTGACGGCTTCCGCTCTGACGAGAAACTCTTCAAAATAAGGCCCTCGCGGAGCCCCGCCCACCTCGCGCGGTGATTGCGTCATCTTAGGTGTCCGAGCGCTGCCTTTGTAGAATTCCTGAAGCCCTACGGCCCTTTTCTTCTCACTTCCTGTGTGGGTGGCTGGCACAGCTACGCGTCTCCCCGGACCGGGATACCGGGGAGCGCGGTTGCCTGGCAGCACGCGGTCGGGCCAGGAATTCAGGCAAGTCGCAAGACAGCCCGGCCTCGGTGAGGTCCCCGTTCCTTGCAGCGGCGGCGGCGCGCGGAGAGGGACTGGGCCGGGCGGAAGAAGTCGACCCTCAGGCATTTCCGGTTCCGGTGTCAGTTCGAGGCGCCGCCGCCGCTGCAGCCGCCGGAGCCGCGATGCCTAAAGGAGGTGAGGGGGTGGGCGCGCGTGGTTCTCGCGGCTTCGCTAGGGGCGGCCGTGGGTGGGCTGTCGCCGTCCCCTCAGCCCACGGACCTCTAGGAGACCCGTGCCGAAGGAGGCCATCCCCACCGCCTCCCAGCCAAGCGTGGGCCTCGACGCTCAATTGTCCTCACTGGGAAACTGAGGAGCGCAGTGGTCGAGAGCCTCTCCATCGGGAATCTTAAGGAGATTCACGGGCGCTGGCTCCTTTCCCCCGAGGAAAGCGGGACCCAAGAGTCGCTCCTCCGAGCCTGGGGACCGTCTGAAGTTGTCCTCCCCTTTGGCTGGCCGGAGACTGAGTCACCGCGTCCCGCGCTTGTGCGGAGCCTGTCTGCCGCGAGCGTAAAATGTGGGTTCTGTCGTGCTCCAACTCGGCCATGCCTGCCTCATAATAAGACCGTGACTTAATGATCTGGATCCTGGCCCACCTTGTTTTGACTCTCTCCTTGCACGGTAGCCATTAAGGATGTGTCTCTGAGCCAGTCGCCTAATTTCTTTGTCTCTCGGTTTGTCGTTTCCAAATGGGGAGGCATTGATTATATCTCTACCTCTTGTTCTGTTGTGAGGCGTAAACTGGGTGACCCACGGACTCAGTCCAGTGCCCTGAAGCCCCTAAATGCCCAGGCAAGCACTAGCTGTTATTGTGTGGGGGTACCAAGAAGACAGCGTTTCCCATCTTTACATTCTCTTTCCCTTTTAGAATCGGGGGTTTGAGTACCAGATATATCACATCTTAATTCTGTGGCCTCAAACAAGATTTTAACCTCTTCTAGCAGGTTTTCGTCTGAATTACAGGGCTATGAATAAAGTTTAGCTTGATGAGTTAGGATCACACTAAGGACCTGGCGCAGAACAGATGTTCGGTGAATGTTGGTAGCTCACGTGTTAAGCCAGTCGATGAAGTCAGCCTACAGGAACATCTGCCTGGAGCTTTTTCAAGCCTAAATTGCTTTCTGTCAATATTCAGATACTAGGCCTTACGGAGCTGAGTGAGGCTAAACCTAGGTCTCTGCTGATTTGTTCTGTGTCAAGAAGAGCACCGTCTTTTTTTGTTTCCTTTTGTTTTTTTGTTTGTTTGTTTGTTTTGTTTTTTCGAGACAGGGTTTCTCTGGTAGTCCTAGTTGTCCTGGAACTCGGTCTGTAGACTATGCTAGTCTCGAACTCACAGAGAACCCACTGCCTCTGCCTCCATAGTGCTGGAATTAAAGGTGGATCGCTGTCTTTTTTTCTTCAGTCTCACCTGTAAGAAGCAAAGGAACTTTTCCAGCTTCAGAATTCTGACTCTGAGGTGGGAATTACAGTTCATTTGTCTTAAATGTGAAATCCTGGATAACTGGCTTAGTGTTTTGATTTGTGTAAAGCTTTGCAGGCACACAAGTTGTGTTTCCTTGCTTGGAATAATATGAGGAGACTATAAAAAGTATTTTTTAGAAATTTCCCAGGCAGCCTGGCAGTGGTGGCACACACTTCTAATCCTAGCACTTGGGAGACAGAGGCAGGTGGATCTCTGTGAGTTCAAGGCCAGCCTGGTCTATCTATATAGTGAGTTTCAGGAAGGGATCCAAGGCTTCAAAGAAACCCTGTCTCAAAAAAACAAAAATAATAATAATAACAACAATAATAATAATTTCTCAGGAGCAAAGGACCAATTCTGTTTTCCTCATACTGTGAATAGAGTCTTGAAAGAGCCTCTGTAAACCAAACTAAGGTCTGTATCCCATAGACTGGTATAGGGAATGAGGCCCTGTAGTGACTGTTTTTTTGTTGTTACTATTGCCTGGAATATTAGGAAAGCAGGAAAGTGTTTATTGTTTGTCTTTGTTTTTTAATGGCAAGCTTAGTATCTCACAACATGCCTTTCATGAGCATACCTAGATACCCCTGGGAACTCAGGTAGTTATTAAAAATGGGTGCTGTGGGCTGTGGCAGCCCAATTACAGCTCCGCAGCTGCTGTCCAGGAAATCGGTGTCTCTGCAGTGTTCTCCGGAGCTTGGAGTAGTTCTGGCTGTCTGATTACAGATTCTCTACTCATAGCAAGGGGCTTTCGGCAATCAATAGAAGTCCTGTTTTTGGCAGTAGAGGTCATAGCCACACCTGCATCAGGATGCAGAGGAGTTGCCATCACCCAGTTATAAAAAGGGCTTTAGCAGGAATTGGTCTAGTGTTCTGCTAGAGCATCAGGGTATGGAACTTATCCTCTGAGATGAATTGTCACTAATAGTCCAGAGTTAGACTGCTGTTGGATCGGTATTGAACTTTAATTTTACTAGTTTAATTTTTTTGTGTGAGTGAGGGTTTTTAGCGTGCATGTAAGTGCACTATATGGGTACAGTGCCTGAGAGGTCAGGAGAAGACATTGGATCACCCTACAACTGGAGTTATAGATGATTTTGAGCTGCCATGTAAGTGCTGGGAATCAGCCAGCCCGTTTGCAGGTTTAACCTGAACACAATTCCTACTGATAGATTTTTGGACTTTTATCCTGTAAATACTCTCTTCATATCACCAAGATAAACATGGAGTAGTTCTTTCTTTCTTCTGCCATTAATGGTAGTTTTCTTTTGAGGCCAGTGTGGTAGCTTATGTTTTTCTACCAGTGTATTAGAATAGATAAACAGACATTTTGTTTTGCTTATCCAATTCCACGCAAAATTCCAGCTGTTTTCTTTTTCTTCCTTCCTTCCTTCTTTCCTTCCTTTCTTTGAGACAGAGTTTCTCTATGTAACAGCCTTACAGCCTTGACTGTCCTGGAACTCACGCTGTAGACCAGAGTGGCCTTGAACTCACAGAGATCTGCCTGCATCTGTCTTCCTAGAATTGGTATTAAAGGCATGTACCACCATGCCCAGCTCCAGCTGCTTTTCAAATGGTAATCAGTGTATTTCCACGGCAGACTTCTGGGAAAACAATTGAGGCTATGGGAAAGTATACACCTCCCTAGAGAACCACAGATCTAGGAAGTGATAAAACTGAGATTGGAACCCAGAGCTTTAGGCGTTGGAATTCTTACTGTTTTGCACTTTGCTTGACACTGTCTCCTTGCCTGTGTTAGAAAACCATCAATGGCTGTTGTGCTGTACCTATGTTCTAAGGATCAGATGAGCTTGTGATAGAGTATTAAAGAAATGGTTTGTAGTGCCAGAAGTGGCATACATGTTTCATGCTTTCCTGCTTGCACCTGAGAACACTATTTGGAGTTTGTTTATATGTTTGTGACAAGGTCTTACTTTGTGCCCTGCCTGACCTGCAACTCCATATGTAGACCAGGTTGGACTACAATTCAAGAGGTCTATATCTTGCCTGCCTTTGCACTCTGGAGTGCTGGGACTAAAAGGTGTGCATCATTAAATTTAGCCATATCTGAGTTTTAAGAAACAGGATTCAGTTAGACTCCATCTTTCCTCACCTCAGGTCTTGTTGTTAGGAAACTACAACTGTTGATTCGTGTATCGAGTGTCATAAGCTGCTGCTTTTGTCCTTGGGGATGCTAGGTTTAGATGGTACTTGGGGAGGGTGGGTGAGGTCCCCTTTGTCCCAAGCAGGCAGCCTTTTCTGTCCTACCTTCCTGAACTTGTGCTCTTTGTGCAGGTAGAAAGGGAGGCCACAAAGGCCGGGTGAGGCAGTATACAAGCCCTGAGGAGATTGATGCCCAGCTGCAGGCTGAGAAGCAGAAGGCCAACGTGAGTACATGTCTGTCATCTCCAGTGCTCTAGCTTGGTACCTGGCTCCTGGGGAGGACAGGAAAGGACTCCTGTTCTTCTAGAGAAGTCACCACATGAGGGTGGGAAGGGCGGCAGGTGGCAGGTGTGAACCCTGGAGCAGCCAGGCACAGTCACAGAGAGGCCATCCTGTGATTGGACCAATGAGAAGGGACTTTGCCCACGTTGCAGCAGTTGCCTTGGTGGTCCCCACTCTTGGTCCTCTATGCCTACTTTCTAAAGACTTTCCGGCCTCTCCAGCTCCAATTTCCTGAAACTCAACCACTGGGCTCCTGGAGCCACATAGGGAGGGCTGCCTGCCAGGCTCTACATAACATACTGCCTGCCTTCTTATAACCCCAGTGTCCTGTTCGTTGCTCTTGGCTTTGTCCAGCATTGCCTCTATTGTGACTCTTCACTAGTGTCCTCCTCCGGTCCAAACTGAACTAGTAGTTCCCCTTTCTCTAGGCCTGGGGTGCCCTACTCAGTCCACCATTATTTTCATCCCCTGCAACACTGGATATCCACATGTGGATTGAGGGCCTATGGGAGCAGACAGCTTCCACCCCACCCCAGGAGCCCTGAGAAGGGGAGGGGCCATCTCTAGCTGGGAATCTGGGAGGACTTTGTGAATTCCTGGCATTTGCATGGGACCTTGGAGAATATGTGGGTAGGTGTTAAGAGAGTGCAGACATACGTTTTTTTTGGTGGGGGGCAGGAGGTCATTATGTAGCCTAGGCTGGCTTTGTACTCTTGGCAGTCTTTCTGCCTTTGTTTCCTATGTGCTGAGATTACAGGCATAAGCCATGATATTGGCTCTTCCCAGTGATTTTTTTTTTTTTTTTTTTTTTTTTTTTTTTTTGAGACAGAAAAGTAGAGACAAGTAGCCTGCCAAGATGTGGTCTTGGACATGTGGTGTTAAAGGGAGTAAGTGGGCAAGCCTGACCATGGTAGCATAAAACCAGGAGGGTATGACTAGGAAAGTCACTCTGGAAACTGCATGTAGCAAGTACCAACTGAGCAGACACAGTTTTCAGCTCCACACCTTGATCTTTCTGACCTTATGAGATCAGCTGTTGCCTGGGCTGACCAAGGCGGCTATGAGGGGAATTAGGGTCTTTTATGGCTATATTGGGCCTTTGCTGGAATAGAGGAGTGTCCTCTGGTCCATGATGTTGAGTGAATGGGGTCACAGAATTAGGACCTTTGTCGTACTTGGCTCAAGCCTTTCTTCCAGGGGCTTAATGTGAAGGTCCACAGTCAGAGGGTGGTCGTGGGTGTTACATTCTTGGGGTTCTGTTTTGCATTTTTGATTCTGCAGGTTGTCCATTTCTGAAACAGGAAGAAGATGAACAAGAAGAAGGTGGAGATGGGGCTTCAGGTGACCCCAAAAAGGAGAAGAAGTCTCTAGACTCAGATGAGAGTGAAGATGAAGATGATGACTACCAGGTAAGTCTGAAGACTGCAGGCCACACCCATTCACTGGGCAGATTAGACAGGGTCTCACATAATCGAAACTGGCTATGAACTGACAATTCCATCTCCACCTCGACGAGTGCTGGTTTTATGAGCATGTACCATTATGATCACTTTTATTTATTTTTGTTTTTTAAGATTTATGTGTCATATATACAGTATTCTATCTGTCTGTATGCCTGCAGGCCAGAAAAGGGTAGCAGATCTCATTATAGATGGTTGTGAGCCATCATGTGGTTGCTGGCACTTGAACTCAGGACCTTTGGAAGAACAGGCAGCGTGCTTAACCACGGAGCCATGTCTCCAGCTCCCTGTTTTCTTTTGTTTTTTTAATTGGAGGGGTGTAGATATAGATACATACCATGGTGGCATATGAAGTCAGAATAGCTTTGTGGAGTGGGTTTTCTCCTTCCACTTTGACGTGAGTTTCAGGAATCAAAGACAGGTTGTCAGACTTGCAAGGCAAGTTATTTACCCACCTAGCTTTCATTGGTCCTTTTTTTGAGTCAGGGTCTCAAGTATCCTAACTTGGTCTCAAGCTTGCTGTATAACCAAACCTGGCCTCATGCCTCTGCTTCCTGTATGTTGAACTGTTATCATACACTTAAATATACCTCTTGTTCTTAGGGACTTATAATCTAATGAGAACATACAGTGAAAATGACATAAATGAATGGTGTAAATTGAAATTCTGAGAAGTCCTATGAATCATACTGATAGAGGATACTTGGAATAGCATTGTGATAATAAAGTGGCTTAAGCCAAGGATAGAGCCAGCTATGTTTAAAAAAAAATAGATGCTAGGCAGAGCAGTTGAGGCAACCAGACTAGTAAGTGTAGAGGCCCTGGGATGAGAACAAGCTCACAAGCTCTGCATGTTTGAAGAGCAGAAATTGAGGACTGTTGAGTTAGTGGACGCCTCTATAGTTACAGAAGGGTGCTGGCTTCACTGCATCAGGGACTGGCCAGTGGCAACTATGTGTGCCTCAAAAGCAGGAGAGAGATAATCAAGTTTGCTTTTTGTTTTATGTTTTTAAATTTATTTATGGAGTGACGGTCAGTGCACAAGCACGCTATATCACATTTGTGGTCAGATAAGTTGCAGAAATCTTGGGTTCTGGTGATCAAACTCAGGTCGTTAGGCTTTATAACAAGAGTCTTTACCCCATCCAGCCTATCATCATCCCAGGGTTTACTCTGCCTGCCTGCCTGCCTGCCTGCCTGCCTGCCTGTCTGTCTGTCTGTCTGTCTGTCTGTCTGAGACAGTGCTTCTCTGTGTAGCCCAGGCTGACTTGGAACTCACAGAGATCTGTCTGTCTCTGCCTCCTGGGTGCTGAGATTAAAGGTTTGTGCCCATACACCCTTACTGCCTGACTTTAAGTTTACTTTTTAAATGCCACTGATTTTGGGGAACAGATGCTAAAGTGTTGTAGAATGCAAGAGAAGACATCTCATGGCTTGCTCTTCTGTGATTGGCAGTAACAGGGTACAAGAGTGGATCTATTCCAATAATATGTTGGACATGCAGATGGGAGGAGAGATCAGGTTGTAGATGAGGGTAGTTCTCAAGTCAAGCTGTCATGGATAGTGGTTTACATGTTATAGAAAGAAGTAGTTAAGTTGGATATAGGCATATGGAACTCTGGAGGTTGTAGGCTGGCCTTCTGAGGCACCTCAAGAACTAACTTTCTCTAACAACATTCCTGCTCTATCCTAGCAAAAGCGAAAAGGTGTGGAAGGGCTCATTGACATTGAGAATCCCAACCGGGTGGCACAGACAACGAAGAAGGTCACACAACTGGATCTGGATGGGCCAAAGGAGCTTTCAAGGAGAGAACGGTAATGTCTACTGGGCGGACCTGCAACCTAGGCACACAGACTAGGGCCCCAGAGGAGGCACTCTACCTTCTAGCCACACCTATAGCTTCATTGACTTCACAGGATTAGACAGCCTCGTGCGTGGCCTTTTAATAGACTGTAAACTGTCAGGATTCCATCTTCCAACCTGTGCAAATCCCAGGATGGCTACAGAGAATGAGTTTGGGTATCACTAGGGCTATGGAGGACTCTGTTTCAGTACCCTTCTATTAGTTTCCTTTGTGTGATGGACTTCCCCAGAGCAGAAGGGCTCCAGTGTCCACCATGGTTCTGACACTTCACTGAGCAGCTATGGATAAGTTGCTGTCCTCTTTGGGCCTCAAGTCAGAAAGTCCCATCTCTGTCCAACAGAGATGCAGAACTGAGGATCATGAAAACCAGCACCCTGCTGATGCTTGTCTTAACCTAGAGGCCCTGCAAAACCTTGGTTAGTCCTGAATAACCAAGAGATAGCCCTGTCAGGGTAGATCCGCTGGTCAGTAGTGCTAGGTTCACTCCTCTGAAATAGTCTCATCTCCTGAGTATACTGTTTCCCCATTCAGTCCTTGCTGGCTGAGTTTCTCATCCATCCCTTTGAAGCAGGCCCCATGCTTTGCTTCCTATTACTGCCCAGCCTTGTAGACTGGGAATGCCTCCAGAAAGCCCCTCTGCTGCTCCTGCCAAGCAGGGCTCTTTCTTCTTTGCTATTTGGCTCCTCCAAGGTTATCAGTGCAAATGGAGCCCTTTGTTCGTACATCCTAGACAGCCAACCCTCCTGGTCAGAACCACACAGGGAAACTGATGGCTCTTCCTACTATTGCTGACCACACCCTTGTCCCGTGGAATCCAGCTTTTATTTTCACATCCCCAAGGGGGCTCACCTGCTTGGGAGGTGAACTACTGTGAGAATGTGCCCTGAAGTCAGGTTGTGTCTCTTCCCATCATTTGCTATTTTCATTCCCTGCCCGGTGCCTTCTTTATTATGTCATCTTCTCTGGAGCACAGTGCACTTGCTTTGAGTCCCACGTTCTCATGGCCACTAAACTGTCTGAAGTTTGCAGGCATCAACTTTGTCAGTGCAATAAGGCACTGTTGTCTCTTGTGCCAAGTTTCTCATAGGGGTTTGCCACCTAGGCCCATTCCCCCTCCTTGTTTGTTTGAGGGGTGTCCACTCAAACAAAAAGAAACACTTGGAACCAGAGCCTCCCCTTCAGCTGGAGTGCCTTTTTCTTTGAACCTGAGTATTTACTGCCATGTAGCCCATCTAGCTGGTGGGAAAGCTAGCCAATGACACCATTTTATCCCAACAGAGAAGAAATCGAGAAGCAGAAAGCAAAAGAGCGCTACATGAAGATGCACTTGGCTGGGAAGACAGAGCAGGCCAAGGCTGATCTTGCCAGACTGGCAATCATCCGGAAACAGCGGGAGGAGGCAGCAAGAAAGAAAGAAGAGGAGAGGAAAGGTAGGCCCAGGTCTGCTGGCCCCAGTACAGTTACCTGATGGGTTTTGGGCAGGACCCTAAATCCTGACTTTGAGGTGGGAGGGGCTGAGGAATGACAGCTTCCTGATCACCCATGTCAGCCAGTAAAGCCTGGCAGTCTCTGGGGGAGATCCTCCTGTCCACCATCATGGAGTCAAATGAGGGCTGGGACTAGTAGAGCACTATCTAGCAATCACTGACTCCAGCAGCAGGAGCCTTTGAAGCTTGGGTCTTTGTAAGGGACTGTGCTTGAAGCTGCCTCCATTCTTCCAGGATCTTAAGATGGTAGAGCTATGTATGAAAGAAAAGGATGCCAGGTGTCATACCTGTGTCCACTCTTCACCCTCCCTCTGGGCATCTAAAGGTTATCCAGGTTCTCAGGCCTGCGGGTAACTTGTGTAAAGGAACACTTTACTTGAGACCTTCCATGGAAAAGGGGCAAGGATGGCTCAATTTCCTGCCTATTTACTGAATTATGAGGAAACTGAGATGGATCCATCCCTTTCCTGAGCTTAGTTATCCTAACTCATTTGGCTTTCCAGACCTATAGCTAGTTGTTGTTACTGACTTGAGACGTTAGACTTCAGAATACGCAGAGGTTGGAAATGCAGAGTTCTACCAGGGATGCCAGAAGTTTCCAGTAGCCACCAGGCTGTTGGTGGACCTGAATGGACAGGCAACTTTTGACAAGGTGGTGACAACCACTCAAGCAGAGTGGAAACATCTGAACACCTGGGCCATGTGGCCTCAGCAGAAATCCTCCCCCTCCAGTGGCAGCCTGGGTCTTTCTTGGCTCTCTTCCTCTTAGCTGAGCCAGTTTGCACAAAGTGTTTTCTGAGGCCTTGGTCCTGAAGTCCTGTGATTCAGAGGGGTGTGGGAGGTGTTTTTGCTGTGTTCTAACCCCCACCCTTCCCTTCCAACCCCTCAGCAAAAGATGACGCAACTTTGTCAGGAAAACGAATGCAGTCACTCTCCCTGAATAAGTAAGCTGGCCTGTGGGAGGAGATGCCAGGGAACTGGGCCGTGCCGCCAGGACCTCTGCCGTGTCTCACCCACCCTGTGCCCTGGCGCCTCTGCAGCAGCCCCTCATGGCCAGGAGCCCCTACGGCCTGGAGCCTCCTCTTCATCTTGGCACAGAAATTGTTCAGGGGTTGTGGGGGGGCTGGGGGGAGGGGCAGCTGCTATCTTTTGAGACAGAAAGATGCAGGACAGCATTTCATACATAGCCATTTGAATGTTTCTGCTGTTTTTAGAATTTGGAACCCTGGTTGGGGGAGGGTGCCTGGTAAGTGGGGTAGCGAGATTCCATTTGTCCAGTAGATATCACGTTGTGGGTGGGGGGTAGTGCCAGCAGGCAGCTGCTGTGGGAGTTGATGACAGCCAGCCCAGACTGTTGTCTGGGTGCTCACTCAGAGGGGCTGTTGGGAAGCCTGTGCCCCTAAGGGTCCAAGGTTTGTGCCTGGCCAGTTCCGTCCAATGAGCCTCACCTCTGACCTGCTCTGCCCCCTTCCCATCCACCTGGTCAGGGCTAGTGGCCATTTTTAACCCTACCCATTGATCATTTCAAGAAACCTCTGGTTACTGTGCACCACCCAGACAAGACATGCTCCTCAAATTCAACTTGTATATTTGGCAGATTAAACGACATTATCATAATCTTTGCTTGGCAATTTATTTTCTGGCTAATATACTATATTTTTGCTCATGGCAGCTACCACAGGGTTCATGGCCTGAATACCTATTTGGGAAAACACCATCAGGCTTTTACCCAGAGTAAGGTGTAGGACCTAGATGTCAGTATCAGAATAGAGTGAGGCCTAGGATGCTTCTGATGGCCGGTACTCAACCTAAAACAGACTGGAACAGTGCTCAGCTTCCCCTGTGGGCCTCTAGGTGCTGCCTGCTGCTTAGCCTCATCCTTTGCTGAACCAAGTCTCTCAAAGGCAATGCCCAGAGCTCACCAGTCTGAGCTACCGACCCAATCCTTACCATTGTGGCAGTTGAAGAAACAGACCTAGCACAGCCAGGGAGTTATTTGGGCATTTGGGACCAGTGAAAGGCTTCAATCCTGGCCCTGTCTGAGTTCGATGCTCCGCCTGAATGGAATTGTCCTTGGTGCACTCCAGAGATCAGGGAGCTTGTGAGGGAGGCAAGTCTGTGGATGTCAGAGTGTAACTTGGTATGGTATGGTTGCCAGAAGACCAAGCAGCATGATGGCAGAGGCGACATTTTGTAGTGACCTCTACCACATACCTTTGGCCCTGACTCTTAATTGATAAGCCTCTGGAGGAATCCTGCAGCTACCCAGATTCAAGTTTGGCTCCAAAATGACATCTCTTTCAAGGTGGAAAAGGGTGGTAGATATTTGGAAATGCCCTGTTAGCTGGTCCTAGGACTGAGTAGTTATTTGAGTTCAAGGCCAGCCTGCTCTACAGAGTGAGTTCCTGGATAGCCGGGGCTACAAAAGAAACCATCTCAAAAAAGGGGTGTGTGGGTGACTGAGAGGGTTACTACTTGAGTCTCCCAACGCCAAGCCAAAGTATATGGCTTTGGAGTTGCTGGAACTCTTTGTACATCTGAAGGAGACCACAGATGTGATAGTGATGACCTTCAGTGTAGGGCCTTACTCACACAAACTGAGACCTGGGCCGAATTCCAGGCTTGATGCTGTCTGCTAGGGTGATGTCTTACAATGGATGGTATTCACCATTAGGAAATCCTTGATGGAATGTGTCAGCTCAGTTGCTGTGTAAAAAGGGTAACACAACGCATGAACAAAAGGCCTCAGAATAAAATAGAGATAGGGGATTACATAAATACCAATGTACATGCTGGGTGATGGTGGGACACACCTTTAGTTCCTGCACTTGGGAGGCAGAAGTAGGCTGATGTCTGTGAGTTCTAGGCCAGCCTAGTCTACCAAGTAAGTTCCAGGATAGGCTCCAAAGCTACACAGGAACACTGTCTCGAACTGCCCCCCCCCAAGAAAATAATTAACATTTGCCAGCTGCCTATATCATAGTGGAGAAATAAGAGATTTTCACTGTGGTCCAGAGCAGTGTGTGCCCCATTTGTGTCAGAATCATACCACTTAATAAGTAACCTGAAACACAGGAGAGGTCAGTTTTGTTTCCAGCAGCCTGCACCCACACAGCAACTAGCTTTTTTCAACACAGGCAGGCCTGTCTGTAATTGGTGTGTTTATTACCCCATATTCTAAAGCCATTCATGACCAGCATTGTGCTTAGGGGCTTTCTTTTTAAAGCAATAAGTGAAAGCATTTCTTTAAAAGGCACCTGTTCCTTAAACAGGTAGGAAAGTTACCACCTGTTTCCTCCCTTTCTGGGGAGCAGCCCATATTGGCACCCTAAAAGCATTCAGCAAAGCAACCCTTGGCCTCCCCAGCCCCTCCCCCCGCTTTTCCCAGCAGCTGGGATGAGGGTAGTATTCCACAGCTCATTTAATCTTCAGGTCCTTCAAGGCTGACTCCAAGCTCTGAAAAAGAGAATGGACAGGCTGGTTGGTTCTCCGATGTCCTACAGATACCCCATACCCATTTCAGCCCCCACACAAAAGATAGAGATTGAATCCCAACAGAAGGGCACGCCCAAAGGTCAGGAGTTGATCCCTGTCCCAGGCCCCCAAGAAGAAAATGGGGAATGGGGGTAGGGGGAGGGAGGCTGGGGCAGTTTCACCTTTACATCCCAGATGCTCATGCCACCATCCATGCCTGTAGTGCAGAACTGCGAGCACTTGGCCTTGCCTCCGCTGAGCACTGAAATTTGGCTGTAGAAACATTGGGTTTAGAGGCCAAGCTCCATGGCCATGAGCTCCCAGGACCTATCCCCACAAGAAATGCCAAGATGATGGGGTAAGACCAAAGACCAGCCAGGGAACAATGATTGGAGAAACAAGTGTGTCAGGTGAGGCCAAACAGATTCAAAAGACCTTGCAAGGCCTAACTAGCCAGGGATAAGCAGAGTCCCTGCTTCCTAGTACAGTATAGGATGGACGGACCCCTGTGGCTGGCAGCTTTGGGGGTTTGGTGGGTCTCCCACACTTGGAAGGGATCTACCAAAAGACCTGCCCCCAAGAAGCCCAACAGTCACACTCCTGCTATGCCTAGGCAAGCCCCAGCCAGCCACATAGGCAGATCCAGTCTGACTGCAGCCTGGAAGTCAGCCTGCGTCCTCTCTAATACCCCCTCCAGCACCTTGCTATTTCAGCCCACCTCCCTCTGGCTCTCACCCCAGCCCTCTGAAGTGGTTCTTGGGAGTCTGTAAAATTACCTGACGCTGTTCTTGTGCAGTGAGTCCAGGCCAGCGCCCGTGGCTGCACCACCCTCAGAGCTGGCCTTTTTGTCAAGGTTCTGGAAGCGTTCTCGGGCTGTCAGGCCACGCTGGGAGCTCTGCTTGGGCACATCCAGTCGACCACCAAAGCTCAGTGTGCCCGCAGCACTGTCATAGGTAAATAGCACGGGGAAGCAGTCATGGCCCTGAGGAGAGACAGGAATACCACTGAAGCATCATTTGAGGTAGGGACTCTAAAACAGGGAAACTGCGTCTTAAGGTGAAACATGATAAATAGGGCATCTGGCAGTCACTGAGGGCTATCAAGAAATAGATGCCCCAGCTGGGGGAAACACCAAACCCAGAAAGAGCGGGACCTCAGCCTCAGAAGTATCAAGTAGGCACAGATAAGAAAGCTGCCCTTCCCCCAACCATGCAAGGCCAGCATCTACTTGATGCATGTCTAGAACCCTTTCCTCAGGCAGACCTCCATCCCAGCTGGGTGATCCTTCAGGCAGAAAACAAGCTCTGGCACCTCCATATTAATAGAATGAACAGAAGGGACAGTAGCTTTTGGGACTCATGGTGACCGAGTCCATTCCTACAGGCCTGCCTTTAAGATTTTTTGCTGCGTGCATGGTGCATGTTGATGTCAGAGGGCAACCTGTGAAAGTTGGTTTTCCTTTCACCATGTGGGATCCAGAAATTGAATTCAGAGTCATCAAATGCTTTCACCCTCAGGATGATCTCAGAGGCCACAGGCCTACCTTTTCAGTTAGGAATGACCCGTCATTTGCATTAGCCAATGTGAGCAAAGATGTTAGGGCACAATTCTAGGATTCTTCTATACTCAAGGCAACTGGGGAGGCACTGGAAATAAAGCCTCTTTCAGAGTCAAGATACCCACACAGATAGACATGTCAGCAAGAACCTGTGCAATCCTAGTTACTTGGAAGGCCGAGGTAGGAGGATTGTAAATTGGAGGTTGACCTAGGTTACAGAGTGAATTAAATGCCTGCCTGGAGAACTTAGAGGGAAGACTAGCCTAGGCTACATAGTGAGACACTGTCAGAAATACCCTTGTGGGTTAGGTGGTGGTGGGCACACTTTTAATCCCAGTAATCCAGAGGCAGAGGTAAGCAGATCTCTGTGAGTTTGAAGCCAGCCTGGTCTACAGAGTGAGTTCCAGGACAACTATAGCTGTTACACAGAGAAAAAACAAAACTTTGTGTTGCACCTTGCACAGCTGGGAAATTTTGTTACTATAGCATAAACCAAACTATTGTGCATAATATATGGATAAAGGAAGAAAAGCAGGAAAGGGAGGGAGCAAGGGATGGCTGAATAGACTTCTTACTGGCCCCTGCCTTTGCATCCCCAAAGGCCACTTACCGCTGCCACTAGGCTATTTTCTGTGATGAAGGTGATGGCCAGGAGTGGCAAGGTTTCAGAGGCCAGAGTTGCAACGCTGAAAGAGAAACTGGGTCAGCTACATTGTCCCCTCCCCTCCTGCTCTGTGCTTCAGTTGCAGTTGCTTTCCCCATACCTTCTGTCCCCATACTCACGCCATCTTCTTGTCAGCATCTGCCAGGCACACGGTGCTATCGTGGCTTACCCAAGCCACACGGCTCCCACTGGCTGAGAAGCAGACACCATGCACCCAGCCACAACTGCTGCTGGACTCGAACATTAGCTCCCCAAAGGGCATCTTAGAGCCCCATGGAGTAGGTGCTGGCCGCTCCTCCACCTCCTTGATATAGGCAGAGAAGATCCTGTAGGGAGGGGCAAAGGCGCCTGAGAAAGGGATCCTCCAAATCAGCCACACACTGAGCCTGCGGGGGCCCAACCACTCTGCTTGTGGGCCCGGCAGATTCAGGCTTGATAAAGTCTAAGCCAGGTTGGGAGGCTCCTAGCTCAGAGTCCCATGACCTCCTGCCACCCATGGGACCCTAACCTGTTATGGCTCCAGGGGATGTCCCCATCCCTGCCAGGCTAGATACTTACAGCCAGTGGCTAGAACAACTCTTATGCTTCAATTCTGCCCCCCCCCCACCGCCCTTGCCCCACAATGCCATTCCCACACACATTAAACTCCTCTTGACTCACCTGGTTCACACCTCTAATAGGTGATCTTAAGTTTGAGGACAGCCTGGGCTATATAGCATGACACTGTCTAGTGTAAACAAAAGCTGGTGGGGGCCAACAGACCAGCTCCCCACCTACCAACCTAAAGCCTCGTGGGACACCACATTCTCTGGGCCCCAGGATCAGGAAAGGGGCCTCTGGTGCCTAGTCTCCCAGGTGAAAATTCAGAGACTTGAGGAAGGGGCATAGTCTGCCTAGAGCTGGGAGGAATTAGGGTTCATTGGCCAAGAGAGATCTATAGGTCCAAAAGTAAAAAAAAAAAAAAACCAAAGTGAATTTTGTTGAGGTTATCAGTCATTCATAGCTTAGTAGGAATAAGTATACACCATTCTCCTTCAGTAGAAATCAGGACAGCTATAGTGGGGGAGGCAGGGGAGGGCTTGGGGAGACCTTGCCAACATTCAAGAGACAGGTGCTAGCAGGCCACGATGGTGATCATTTGCAGAGTAAACCCTATCTGCCCAGGGACCCTAGGTCACCTTGCTGGTAGCACATCAGGAGTTGGGCAGAAGGAGGGGCTTGGATTCTTCCTCTACCCTCCAGTCCCTACTATTGGTTGGCTAGAGGTCCCCAGGCACATGTCCAGCTCACCTGCACTTGAAGTCGCAGGAGCCCGCAGCCAGGAGCACGTTGTTGGGGTGCCAGTCAAGGCTGAGGACAGTGGAGCGGATAGGCTTTCTGATGTGCTTGCACACCCACCTACACACATGGGAGAAAAGGGAGGAGGTGGGGGACATGGACTGCAGTAAGAGACATTTGAGTGCCTACTCCAGGCAGTGGTGTACTACTGGGTTCTTTCTGAGGTGAGAACCTGTCACCTTGTCACTGCCAACCATGTAAGATCACATGGTTCTAAATGGCTAGGGTAGAATTTGAATTCTGGTTTTCCAGACTCAAAACTGTCCTTGTCTTCCAAGACTAGCTAGGACAAGCATCTGGTACACACAAATACTAGAAAATGGGATTCAAAGGTGGCAGAACGCTTATGTAGCATACAAGAGACCCTAGGTTCAATTCCCCAGGGCTGAAGGTGTAGTTAAATGGTGGAGTGTTTACCTAGCATTCATGAAGCCTTACATTCCATCCCTAGCCCTGCATCAACCAGGCATGGTGGTGCACACCTATCATCCCAGCACTAGGGAGGCAGAGGCAGGTGGATCCCAAGTTCAAAGTCACCTTTGCTATATACTGAGCTTGAAGCCATCCTGGGCTACATTCAGACTCTAAAAGTAGACTCTAAAAGTACGGCTGGGTGTTTGTGAGTGGTCCCTGAAGTAATGACACATCTGAGACAAGTGGGTGGCAGGTCTTACAGTGCTGCCAGGAAGCTAGTGTCTGTGTGTACGGAAGGCTTGGTGTAGTGCCCCCAGAAGTAGCAGTGGTGTGGTCTATGTCTTTGTTGCTGTGAAGTCAGAGCTGTGGGACCACAGTAAAGAGGACCTTTCTGCCTCCCCAGTGAGGTTCAGAGAGCAGATATCCCTGGAGTCATGGGAGCAAGAGTCTCCGAATTTCATTTGCTGAATTCTGGGGGACATTCTGATCTTGCATCTTATAAGTCTACAGTCCTGAGCTCCACCAGCACTCCCCTCCCCACCCCACTCCAACCAAGCACCCACCAATCATTCTCCTGCTCAAAATAACAGATGGAGATGACACGGGAGCCGCTGCCCACGGCGAACTTGTTCTCATTGGGGGCCCAGCGCACACAGCGCGCAGCTCGGTTGATCCGCAGGATGACCAGTGTGGGCTTCCATGTGTGACCCTTCAGTGTCCACACATAGGCATTGCGGTCTGTGCCGCAGGTCACAATGCGGTTACTCTCAGGAGCCCAGTCGATGCCTGCAGAGTCAGGTCAGAGGACACAGGCTAAAGCCATCCAAGCTACAGCGGCCATGCCTAGATGTTTAACTATGGTGCTTAGTGCCTTCCTCATGCTAAAGGTACTCTACTACGGAGCCACGCCTCTAGCCCCTCGCTGAGCATTTTTAAGCAGGTGTTCTACTGTTGAAACACGACTCCTGCCCAACTGGGGGATTCTATGCAAGGGCTCTACAAGCAGTTTTAGGCTCTACGGCCATCCCCAACCTTGCACTGGTATTCCCCCACCCAACAGACACTCTAGGGGTGACTACTAAAGCTTAGCTGGGGACCTCGCAATCTCCACAAGCTAACTCCAGACATTCTGGAGGTAAAACCAAGAGACAGGTCCTATTAATGCTGAATTGTTGGGTCAAGCCTCTCGGGAACCACAAACATCTTAGTATTCTGTAGTGTGAAAGAACATGATTTATACGTTGAGTCCTTTTATCAGCTGGAGCCATCTTTATGATCCCCAAGCCAATTTGAAGAGGGTTATTTTCACTACAACCCAGATGATTCCAACTAATATTTGTGAGTGAGTAGATAGCCCCACCTGGACCTGCTCTGTCCCCTTGCCTCCTCTCAAGAGGGTGGTCCTGACCCACCTGTCACCTGCCCATTGTGCTCCTTAAGTTCGTGAACTTTGTCCCACTTGGCACCCCTCTTCTCATAGATGTGCACCTCATGGTTGTTGGGGCAGATGGCGATCTCTGTGGGAGAGAGGCATGAGTTTAAGGAGGCAGCAGCATGGGTACTCACCCTTCCCACCTCTGCTCTCCACTAAAGTGCTCCTTAAGAGCCAGGCTGTCCCCTGTCTGAAACCCCTCACGTCCTGCTGGGCCACCCCATGCCTGTACCTATCACCCTGGATTTCCTCACAACAATCTCAGGACCCTGGAGCCTCACCCCAGGCCACGGCTCTAGCAGAAGCCCTTACTGCTCTGTCTCCATGATCTTCATGGCCTGGCGCTCACCCCACCCCCTTTAAGTTTTTTGTATTTGTTTACTTTGTACATGTGTGTACGTTTGCGAGTGCCACAGCATGTGAGTGGAAGTCAAGAGGGCAACTTACAGTAGTGAATTCTTTCCTTTCAATATGTGGGTCCTGGAGACCAAACTCATCAGGCTTGGCAAGCAAAGCTGAACCATCTCACTGGTCCATTTTGTTGTTTTTGGAGAAAAGGTCTCACTACGTACTCAGTCTGGCCTCAAACTTATAATCCCTCAGCCTAAGTTTTGGGACGATAGGTGTGTACCACCATGTCCTATCCTTTGTGTTTTTCATCATAACTTTCCCCACCACCCAAAAGAACTGTTCCAGGAGACCCAGGTTGATAAAGCGCATTCATCCACCAGGCCAACATCTCCCTTTCTATGTGTCTGGCCTCCCCTGCTTGCTGTTCCGTTCTTCACTGCTCCCACAGAGGTTAGCACTTGAGACCTAAGGTGTGGAGTTTGGTTGTACCCCAACCCTCAAAGCTGTTTCACTGCCCTGTTATCCCATTGTCCCCAGCTGGTCCCAACCAATCCCAGTTCAGGAGACCACTTTGCAGAAGTGAGTACTCACGTGTTCGGTCCTTGTTCCAGGCATGGCAGCTGATGGGCTCCACCAGGAAACTGTGGTAGGCCATAGTCACTTGTCTCCTGGATCCAGGGGAAGGGACAAAATGAAGGTCAGCTACGCCTTGTCTTGGCAGGGAAGCAGCCTGGGTCACCCTAGTCTCCTGACTGGCTAAGCATGATACAACCTCTCCCAGAGCTCCAGTGTCCCTAACACGCCCCCCACCCTCCCAAAAAAGATATCCTGGGCTCTGGAGAACAAAAGATGAGCGGAAATAGCTTGGGACTGAAGGCAGTAACACTATGTGAGTGGGAACTGGGACCCTGAGCCACACAGGTCTGTCACTCATCACCTGTGCCTCAGCTTCTTCAGTGTAGACACATAGATACACACACAAAATCATGAAAATTAAAGTCCCGTAATCCACTTAAAACAGCCTAGCTCACAGCTAGACCTGTCAGTGCCCTGGTCCTCCCTTCCCAATTCCTATGAGTTGAACAAAGCAGGCCAGGTGGATTAGACAGATCACATTTTAGGGCTAGGCTCATAAGAGCCATGGCTGGGCTCCCACAGTGCCCCCACACTCAGGTTCAGAAGTCTCTGAGGCCAAGGAGGGATGCCCAGGCTCCAGGCTCCCTACCAGCTCTGCCTGGCTGAGGAGTGGCCTCTGCTGCCCTGGCTGGCCTCCCCCAGGGCATTCACCATGCTTCTCCCACATCCTGCCAGATGTGCCTCCCTGGCCACTCCTATCCATGTTGTCATGCCTTGGAGCTCTTCTCTGTTGTCCCCTCCATTCTCACTCCACTAAGATACCCATGCCAAAATACCCAAAAGTCACTTCCCCGAACCCCTGTTCTGCCCAATCCCTTCCCTCAGCTTCCCAGAGTCATGAGGTTTGCAGAGTGGAGAGGCATCCTCATCCTCACAATGTATCATAACTAACCCTACCCACCCCCGCCCCACCCCCACCCCACCTCCAGGTGTGGAGAGAGTAGAGTGAGAGACTGTGTTGGGCTTGATAGCACATGCTAGAAATTCCAGCAACTGGAAGAGTAAGTCAGGGTGATCATGAGTTCGATCATGGCCACCCTGGTCTACCCAGACCTTGCCTCAGAGAGCAAACAGGATGTAGCTCAGTAGGCAGGCCTACCGTCCACGAGGACCACATAAATTGGGTGTAGTGACAAGCTTAAGAGGCAGAGGCAGGAGAATAATAGTAAATTGAAAGTCACCCTCAGCATAGATAATTCCAGGCTGGTCTGGGCTACAAGAGATGCCATCTAATAACAACAAAAAGATACAGCACAGCTGGTAGGTGATCAGGAAGTGGTCCCCTTGTCTAAATTATGTATTCAGTGGGTAGAGGCACTTGCCACCAAACCTGAAAGCCTGAGTTCAATCCCTGTGACCCACAAGATGGAAGGGGAGAATTATTTCCTCAGGTTGTTCTGTGACCTCCACATGCACTAGTGACACAAGCATGAACACACATTCTACTAAATAGGTGTTTTAAAAGATGTGTCCAAGGCGCCAGCTGACAAACCCTGCTTTTTCCCCATGCTATGCATGATGCCCAGCCTCTGTTTACTCATTGAGACACTGGCTCCCTGGCGCTACCTACAAGCTAACCCTGAGCCACATGGGCATGCTCCTGCCTCAGGCCTCAGCACTAGTTGTTCCCTCAGCCTATAATGCTCTTACACACACACACACACACACACACACACACACGAACACACACAGAGCTCAGGCCTACACTCTTTACCATTTCATTCTGGACTCAGTTGCATCATGAACCTTCCACAGTGCACTCACTGATAAACCCTGCCCATGGCCTGCCCACCCACTGCTGACCTGATAAAAAAACTTCTTGCTTACAGGTACAACAGGAATATTCTAGACAGTTCCTGGGGTGCCAGCACAAACCAGGCTCCCCATTCCCAGAATGGGGACCCAGTAGACTCAGAAAGTCTTTGCTGGGCAAGTGTGTGCACACATGGCTCAGGCTAGATGGTTGTATTTAAGCCTTGGACACAAGGGGCCAGGTGCCATTCTAAAATGCCATCACCTTGCTGTCTCTGCCTTTTCAACTCTGGCATTCCACGTGTGTGTGACCACATCTAGCCATTTTCTTCTTTTTCTGGTTTTTCAAGACAGTTTCTTTGTGTAGCCCTGGCTGTCTTAGAGCTTGCTCTATAGGGCAGATTGGCCTCAAACCCACCTCCCCCTTTCCCTCCAGTGTGAGACCAAACACTACCATGCCCAGCATGATACGTTTTAAATAACGAAAAATAAGAGACATCTGTGAGTGGAGGGTAGATACCACAGGGGAGATAGAGATTCTATTCCACATTTAAGGATGTATAAACAGGTATGCTGTTGGCTAGAGAGAAGGCTCAGAGATTAAGAGCACTGGCTCTTCCAGAGATCTTAAGTTCAATTCCCAGCAACCACACGGTGGCTCACAATCATCTATAATGAGATCTGGTGCCCTCTTCTGGCCTGCAGGCATACATGCAGACAGAATAGTGTATACAAATTAAATAAATAAACCTTTAAAAATACCAATCAACCAACCAAACAAACAAAAACAGGTATGGTGTTAGTGTCTCCTCTCAAGAGCCCATCTTATCTCTTGAGTTTATCTATTACCTATCAAAAAAAGTAGAAGAGGGATGAAAAATGGCTTAGGGGTTCATCTACTTCTGTAGAGGACCAGAGTTTAGCTCACAAGACCCACGATGTCACAACTGGCTGCAACTCCTGCTAAGGGACCCATTGCCCTCTCCTGACCTCTACAGAAACTACAGTCATGTGCATACCCACATAGAGACACACAGTTAAAATATGTGTGGAACACAGCACACTAGCTGGTGATTCTGTCTGTCTTTTAGGGTTCCCTTCACTGCAGAAGGCTGCAGAGGGCACATTCAGGAGGAGGAAGTCACCAAGGGTACTCATGCCTTCCCCTACAAGAGGCTGGCCAAGCTAGGATTCTGATCTCTTAAAAAAAAAAAAAAAAAAAAAAAAAAAAAACATCAGCTTTAATCCCAACACCCAGGAGGCAGAGGCAAGCAGATCTCTGTTGAGTTCAAGGCCAGTCTGGTCTACAGAGCAAGTCCAGGACAGCCTCCAAAGCTACCTGTTTCATTTTTATAATCCACCCACCCAACCAAAGACCCCCCCCCAAAGAAAGAAACAGACCTCCAGGTGGGGATGGCACAGGCCTTTAATCCCAACACTTGGGAGGCAGAGGCAGAGGCAGGCAGATCTCTGAGTTTAACGCTAGCCTGGTCTACAGAGTCCAGGATAGGCTCCAAAGCTACATAGAGAAGAAAAAAAAAACAAAAACAAAAACCCTGTCTCCAAAAAAACAAAACCCTAATAGCCCGGTGGGCGGTGGGGATAGCACACATCTTTAATCCCAGCACTCAGGAGACAAAGGCAGAGACAGATCTCTTAAGTCAGAGGCCAGCCTAGTCTACTGAGCGAGTTCCAGGGTAGCCAAGGATACACAGGGAAACTGTCTCAAAAAACCAAAACAGAAATCATCAGAGGAAGCCTGAAGTCAGCCCAATCCATAAACTACATCAGCAGAGCAGAGCCATTAGCTACTCCAAAGCCCAGCTGAGCTCTGGCTGGTCCCTAACACCAGTGGAAGTTGATGTCCATCTTCCCCATGACAATCAGAAGTCCAGGGTGAGAGCCTGCCTTCCCAGTATCAGCCCCACCACTCTCCATGTATCCAACACTTTGCCACCCTCAGCAGCAGGCTCCCAGTGTCCTAGTGGGTTATGTAAGACAAGTGGAGGAACCCTGGCCCTGGCTTCTGGAACCTAAAGGGTGTGTGGATGAGTAGCAAAAAGCTGGTGATGCTAACCATAGGCATCAGGTGACAAGTAAATGAGGTCTAGACACATCTACCAACCAACCATTGACACTCGAACATGAGTTCTGCCATCACCTTAAAGGGGCACAGGAGAGCCAGACACAAATGGGGAAGGGGAAGACCCATTCCCTCTTCTCATAGCCTTGGAAAAGCAACCAAACTAGCAGGACCCCAGGCCTATGAAAGGGGTAGGGGAGTGTCACCCATTGCCTGCCATCCACCTTGGTGTAAAAGTACCCAAAAGCCACCTTTGGTGAACTACATACACCTTTAAAGCCCAGCATTCATGATACAGGCAAGTGAATCTCAGTGAGTTCAAGGCCAGCCTGGTCTACATAGTGTGTATAAATAAATAAATAAATAAATAAATAAATAAATAAATAAATAAATAAATAAGAGCACACAGAAATGCAAGCAAGAGTGGGGTGTGGTGATACATACTTTAATCCTCCTGGCACTTAGGAGGCAGAGGAGGGAGGATTTTTAATTACTTTTGATGCTGCTGGTGATCAGACGCAAGGCCTGTGCACTCTATTGCTGAGTTAGAGCCTGAGTCCGAGCCTGAGTCCTCTCATCTGTCAAAGGAGTTGGGAGGGGAAACTATGAGATTGTTCCTGCTCTGTAATTGCCCTGGAAACTGGGGGAGACTTGGGGAGTGTGGATCAAACTTCCTGTCTGGCTCCAAGCAATCTCCCTCCAGCACAGGACTGGGTCTCTCTGTTCTCCCAGGAGCACTGCCCACACAGAGATACTCCCTGCCAGCAGGCCCAGGGCTGGGAGGGCAAATAGCATGTCATCCTGAGGAAGGGTCTGTTTCCCTCTGGATTCCTAGCAGGGCACTGAATGGTGCCTTGGGTCTTATAGAGGAGTTGTGTTTACCCAGACAATGTCCAGGAAAATGAACTAGGATCTTTAACAAGATCTTACATTTTTTTAGATATAATTTTTCTTTTTTTTGTTTTTGTTTTCGTTTTTTGGAGGCAGGGTTTCTTTGTGTAGCCCTGACTATCCTGGAACTCACTCTGTGGACCAGGCTGGTCTCAAAACACAGAGATTCAGTGATCTACCTGCCTCTGCTTCTCAAGTGCTGGGATTAAAGTTAAGCATCACATCCTTGGGTTACACATGAATTCTTAAATTGTGCCTAGTGACACACACTCGTAATCCCCTGCACTCTAGAGACTGACACAGGTGGATTGTGAATTTGACCCCAGCTTTAGGTACATAAGAAATTGGGTTTCCCACACCCCCACAGTATTAGGGATGGAACCCAAAGTCTTATGAATTCTAGACAGGCGTTCACTGAGCCACACCCTAGCCCCTCACTGGGCGATTCTATGCAGAGGCTCTACCACTGAGCCACATCCTGGCCCTCAGGCCCTCACTGGAAGGAAGGTTCTAGGCAGGTGCTTGCCACTGAGCCACACTTCCAGCCCTCCAGGAATATTTCTTGACCATTGCTGAATAAATGACTTCTACTCTTTTTGTTGTCTGTCTTGAGGATGGTGAGTCAGGGACATGCCCTGTTGCATCACAGCAATGCATCAACAACTAGCTGCTGGGATGGGAAGGGGAGGGGAGGGGGGCTCTCTGCTCTCCTAAAGGAACAAGTGGTCAGAAAAGTCAGCCATCTCCCGTGGCTGGGGAGGATTGATGCTGCAACTCCCCTCCTAAGCCAGCCAGCTAGCCCCTCAGGCTGCTGTGCAGCCAGGGCCACTCTTCCAGATCTTGGGTCTAAGTGTTCCTTCTAAGAGTGCTAGGCTAAAACTCCCCAATAGGGTTATGAATTTGAAGCCAGCTTGGGCTTCAGAGTGAGAACCTGTCTCAGATAAGTAAACGGGCTAGCAAGATGGCTCAGCAAGTAAAAGCACTTACTGCCCAGCCTGATGATCTGAGTTCAATCCCCTGGACCCACACAGAAGGAAGGAACCAACTCTTACACACATACATACACATATTCTCTCTCTCTCTCTCAATGCAATAGTGAGTTAACTAATACTCTTGCTTTCTCCATCCTGGCTGGGTATCCTCCACTCCACAAGCACAGCCTGTTGGCCTTTCCTTGCTCAGTTGGCTTTTCTTGGCTCTGTTTCCTTAAATCCACAGTTTGACTGGATTTGAGACTTAAACCAAGCAGCAGTTGCCTGCAGCAAGGACCTTGGCTCCACAGGCAATCCAGGAAGTCCCCGCCCAGCTCAGGCGCTGTGCTCTGGGCAGCCAGCAGCAGTTTTTTTTTTTTTTTCCCCTTTTTTATGGTGCTAAGCCTTACTCAACTTCCTGTTGTGGGTAGGAGCCTGGGTGGTGTGAGCAGCCCTCTGAAACCCCCAGCTCCTCATTCTCTAGGCTGAACTTGAAGTCTTACTGAATTAGGCAACGTCAAATCCAGCAACACAGCTTAAAATAATTCTAAAATACTGTGAAACACCGGTCCAAATATTCAAACAAAACTCCTCCAAAACACATAAAACTCAGTGCTGGCAGGGCTGTGGAGAGATCCTCAGTTGTTCATTTGTTCTGCGCATTTGAAGGGTGGTGTGCTAACTCCTAATTCCAACAACTGGTGTAAGAAAGAGCATGAGGCTGGACAGAACGTGCTGTGATTAAGAACACTTGCTCTTGTAGAGGACCTGGGCTCAACTCTAGTAACTCACAACCACCAAACACTCAGCTACAGGGAAACTTGACATCATTTTCTACCACCCTAGGGAGCTCACACGTGCAAAGTGTGCACACACACTCACAAGCTCGCGCTCTCACACTCTCTCTCTCTCTCTCTCTCTCTCTCTCTCTCTCTCTCTCTCTCACACACACACACACACACACACACCAATGACAGAGTGGAAAAACCCACATACCACTGGGGGGGGGGAGAGACCTGGAGGGTGTGGTGCAGTTGCCTAACAAGTGTGAGGCCCTGGAACCAAGACCCATGTTAAAGTTTTTTTTTTTTTTTAATGACAAAAATGTGTGCTCACCTTTAATCTCAGCACTGGGGGAGCAGAGGAAAGCAGATCTCTGTGAGTATGAGGCCAGCCTTGACTACATGAGACCCTGTCTGAAAAACAAAACAAAAACCCAAAGCAAAAACGGATCAACAGACATTTCGTTCTCACAGAACTTTGCCTTACACTCTGGTGTGTGTGTTTGTGTGTCCGTGGACAACCTCAGCTATCTTATTCCCACGAAAGGAGCACTAGCAATACAGAAAACACCCCCAATTTCTCGTAGATGCTGGAGATCCGAACTTAGGTCTTAAAGCTTGCACAGCCAGTGCGTTTATGCACTGTGCCATCTCCCAGCCCCACACATGCTCTTATAACCGGAGTCAACCTAGTAAGTCTGTTCCTTTTTCACGTGAATAAGTTTAGCTTCCTTCAAAGTCACCCAGCAGGGCTGCGATTGGGACCCCACCCCATCCTACCGCTCGCTACACGAGGCCAGGTTCCCCCGGGTACAAAAAATGAGGTCGGTAGCATTAGTGCGTTGGACACATCTGGCCGCTCGCTAAGCCTCCAGATCTTGAAGGTCCCCATTTTCCAGGCAAGGTAAGTTGAGCTCCACAGCGGATGGGTGGCTCGCCGGCTTCACCGGCTACGCCGCCCCAGGCTGGAGCTGCCCCGGGGAGCAAGCTCTAAGGCCAGCACCTGGGCTCATTCCCAGTTCAGGATTCCTGGCGGGCCCGATCGGACCTGCCCAGTCCCGAGTGCCCAGCTGGGCTTCTCTCGCGCTGCCGGGGTCCGCTCGCCCCGCACCGGGTGAGACCTGAAACCCTGAATCCTGGCGAGGTGGGCATGATCACCGGGGGATGAGGCGGGGCGGGGGCGCCAGCTCATTTCCCGGTCGCAAAAACCCGGAAGACTGCGGACCAAGGGGGAAGTGACTGGGCGTGGGGCCGTGCACCCGAAGTAACGGGGCGATACGGGGTGCTGGGATCGCAAAGCGGGACCAGAAAAGCGGTGAGGAGCCCGAAGGCTGGGGCAGTGCCGCCTTGATGGCGTCGAGTGCGCGGGGAATTTCTGCGGTTCCTCCCACCGCGCCCAGCATCCCCAGAACACCGCCCCCCTCCATTGCCCATCTCCAGTTCCACCCATCCTCGCCTGGAGCCCCATCAGGCCCCCACGACAGAGCCCTCCATTCCTCTCTCATCCCCATTCCCCCCCACCGTCGAACATAGTTTCAAGTCCCCTGACTTCTATGTGGCCTCACACCCTCCACGCACCGCGCGACTGTCCCACGCCTCTCACCTCGGGGCGCCCCGGCCGCGGACTATGGACAGTCGACGCGCCGAACTGGCTCTGAGACCCGCGCAGCGCCGCAGCCACTTCCTCGTGGGCGGGAGGCGGGGCCTCCGGGCACAGCCCCGCAGGGACCGGGGGCGGGATCCGGGCGGCTGTGGCCAGATCCCAGGGCCCGCCCACCCCTCGAGGTACGGAACCTGCTTGACCTCAGTGAAGTCCGGCTCCGCTCAAGGTCCGCCTGGAGAGCACACATTGTCTCTCTCAGCTACTTTCTGTGTGAAGAAACTGAGGCTAGGAGAGAGGGAGCCCAAGCTCAGGCCACCAAGACTACAGAGGCTTTGAGGCCACACGCAGGCACCCGGAACTTAGTGACCCCTGAGGGCCTCCACCCCACTCACTCTGGGAGCCAATTAACAGGGCCCCACGATCTGCGGCCCTGCCCCCCAGATCCTCAGAGTCACTGGTGTCCAGGCAGGAAACCGCTGCCACTCCAGGTGACTTATTGCTTCTGTTGTTCCACACAAGTTACCTGGGCTGTCTTGAAGCCACCAGAGTCCAGGGGTGCTCCTGGGCCATCCAGGCCTGTTGCTTCTGAGGTCACTTTGCCCCCAAGTCTGTGAGAGATCCCTAGACTCCTGTGTCAGCTAATCCCGTGTTGCTTCTTTATGCTGAGACCCTGAGCACTTCATCTAGGGGTGGCTTGCATGGTTTAGAGGTGCTTTAACCTGTGATGACCCACACCATATCAGGTTCAAATTCATCCTTGGCTGCATAGTTCAAGGCCAGCCTGGGTTACATGAGACCCTGTCTCAAAACACACAAACGGGCCAGCAAGATGGCTCAGACGGCAAAGGTGCTTCCCACCAAACCCTAAGGACCTCAATTGGATACCCAGACACCACAAGGTAGAAGAGGAGAATAGACTCATTCAGGTTGTCCTTTAACCTTAACACACATGCCATAGTGCACTGTAGTGTAATACTTTCTTTGTTATTTTTATTTGTTTGTTTTTCAAGACAGGGTTTTTCTGCATAGCTAGCGCTGGCTGTCCTGGAGCTCATTCTTAAACCAGGCTGACCTCAAACTCAGAGATCCACCTGCCTCTGCCTCAGAGTTCTAAGTTCTGGAATTAAAGGAGTGTGTCAGCATGTCTGGTGAGATAAAACAGTTTTAAGTTTGGAGTGGTTCCCACAACCTACGCCCAGCAAATCTTTTTCTTGTCTTACTGTGGTTTGAGATTTAAACTGAGGATACCACCCATTCAGCAAGCATTCTACTGTTGAACTACATCCCCAGTTTTCACTCTTTACATTGTCTTCTTAAATTTCTGGGGCTGACTTGACCTCAGGCAGGCCTCCCTGTGCCACCAGACCCAGCCCAGGAAGAATTAGCTCACATCTCCATGAGTTACTGCTTCTTCCACCAAGACAGAGGAGCCCTAATCCAGGATCCCCACCTTGCTGTTCTGTAAATTTGTTTCTGCAAGGCCAGGTTTCCTTGGTTTGGCTAGGAAAAAACTGCACCAGCAGCCTTCTTCCCTGCTGTGGGACAAATGCTTCCCTGGCTTCCGTTCTGTCCTTGCTCAGCTCTGCCAGAGCCCAGAGTAAAAGCCTGGGGAATGGCCCCAGGAGGCCTTGACTCTGTATGCTTGTGGCGTGTCCTCTGTCCTGAACTACTGACCTAAAATGACCCAGTGTCTTTGGAGGATGAACAAAGTAAAGCCAAGCCACTCGAGACAGTGATCCGCTGCAGAGAAGCCCTTTCTGGGTGAGTTGTTTGAGTGACAGGCATCCTGAAGAGATGAGCCCTCAAAGTGGAGCACAGAGCATGGCCATCCTGCAGCAAAAACCAGAGCCCCTTGCTGGGGATTCTAAGCAGGTGCTCTACCACTGAGCCACAGCCCAGCCCCCACCGGCTTTATTAAATCAGTTTGAGGACTGCTTCTTCCTGTTTTGGAAATGGACCTGAGGTAGTCTGATGGGATGAAGAAACTCAAAGTGCTGAAGCAGCCATGTTCGCGTCACTGGCTCTCTCATCCTCGAACAGAAAGCTGTGCGTGGGATTCACTCAGCACCAGGAATGATAGATAAAGCAGTGCTATAAAACGGAATAGAATTCTGGTGCTGCCACTTAACCCTTGCTCTGCCTCAGTTTCCAATCTGTGAAGTGAGACTTTCAGGCACTATATTCAACCCCTGCCTCATGGAGAGAAATACTAGATGTTTTTTTTTCTCTTTTGGTTTTTTGAGACAGGGTTTCTCTGTGGCTTTGGAGGCTGTCCTGGAACTAGCTCTTGTAGACCAGGCTGGTCTTGAACTCACAGAGATCCACCTGCCTCTGGCCAGAAATACTATTTTGTCTCCTGAAACCTTCCATTAGGGTCTCCTGCTGAGATGTGATTGGATCAGGAAGGTGCTGCCCTAAACAGTGGGTGAATCTACTGAGTTCTTAGCTGAGTTCAATGCTAAGAAACTGGAACCTGAGAACAAAGTCACGGGGGAAGTGCCTTGAAGGGTGCATCTTAATCTGCTGGCTCACTCTGCTTCTTATGGCAGTGTGGGTAAGTGCATGGATGTCAGAGGTCAGCCTCTCTCAGACAGCTTGTGTTTTGCCTTTCTCACTGGCCTGGAATTCACTGAGTGTGTTAGATTGGCAGGCCTTTGCACCCCAGAAATGTTTTCACCTCCTAGTGCATGGATTGCAGGTACAAAAGCCTGCTTTTGTTTATAGAGACCGGTTCTCACAGAGATCTGCCTGCCCCTGCCTCCTGAGTGCTAGGATTAAAGGTGGGTGCCATCGTGTCCAGATAGCTTTTTTATTTAGATTACTTTTGTGTGTATGGGTGTTTTGCTTGCATGTATGTGCACCAAGTGTATACAGTATACACAGAGGATGAAGAGGGCCTCAGTTCCCCTGGAACTGAAGTTACAGATGGTTTGTGAGCGGCCACATGGGTCTAAACTCAGGTCTTCTTCAAGAGCAGCAAAGGCTCTTAACCACTGAACTATCCCTCTCTCCCTCCCTCCCTCCTTCTTTTTCTCTCCCAAGATAGGGTCTCTCTACACAGCCCTGGCTGTCCTGAAATTCATTATGTAGACTAGGCTGGCCTCAAAATACAGAGATCTGCCTGCCTCTGCCTCAGTGCTGGGATTAAAGGCGTTTAAGGCCACTACCCCCTTTTTTCTTTCTTTTAGTTTTTTGAGACAGGGTTTCTCTGTGTAGCTTTGGAGCCTGTCTTAGCACTCGATCTGTAGGCCAGGCTGGTCTCAAACTCACAGAGATAGCCTACTTCTGCCTCCCAAGTGCTGGGATTAAAGGTGTGTGTCACCACTGCCCAGTTTTTTTTTTTTTAATTGAGTTCCGGGGCTAGAACCCAGGTGCTTGCAAAACAAGCACTCTGCCATCTCCCAGCCCCATTCTTCCTTTTCTTTTTGTCATTTTATTTGTCATAGTCATTAAAAACAGGTACAGATAGTAATGACTTCTGTCAGTTGTCCTATGATCTACACATGTGCACTGTGGTGTGCATGTCCCCAATACAAAAAATAAAATAAAATTACAAGGAAAATTAACACAGAAAGGAAATAGACTGCAAAGCAACAGGAGGCTCGAACTCCCTCACCCCACCTTACACCTCAGTTTCAGGTGGTCTCAGAATTCAAAATCCTCCTGCCTGAGGATCCCTGGTACTGGTGCTGTGCAACACAGAGAAGCTTTATGACCTCAGAGAAGCAAGTCTTTAGGGGAGGAGCTTTCTGTCTCTTCCAGGAATCTATCTCTATCTGCACAGTTCCTTGGGGATGATGATGCCCCGCTCTGTGTTATGCATCTCTGGTTTCCAAAAACTGCAGCCTCATGCACACTTAGGAAGAGGGAGCCAGTGGGGCTGGCACAGCATCCTCCATTATTAGCATGTGCTGGCTCTCAGCCCCACCCCCACCTGCCTTGCTGCCTCCTGGGCACAGCTGAGTGGACTGGCTGTGGTAGTGAGAGGCTTTTCCCAGCATCTCAATATAACTTCCCTAATGTTTCAAAGGTCAGAACAAGAGATCAAGGCCTGACAACTGTTAGCAGGAGAGAAGAGACTTCTGGCCACCAACTGCCAAAGGTCCAGAGGAGCCATGGCCATCAGCAACCTCAACCCATGGCATCCCAGCCCAGCTCTCAAGGGCGCTCAGCTGTATATCCACCTTCTCAGTCAGAACAGTCCATTGACAATTGAGAAATTCCAGTCTAGAGCGAAACCCTTCAAGGTGTTCCTTACAAAGGTCCAGATCCTGATGTGGTGCTGAGCATCTGTAACCCCAGCCCTCAGGAGGCTGAGGCAGGAAGATGCCTAGCTTTGCCCAGTGGGGGACACACCCAATGGTTACTGCTGGGGTTCTGGGGAGCTGGTTATTCACTCCCCTCTGTGCACATGAGTTTTGTCAGCCCTGAAGTGTAATGGGCGCAGCAACTCCACAGAAGTCTTGTGAGCATTCAGCACGTACCTTGGCATATTTGAGTGCACAAGCCTGTGTTGATGGAGGAGCTCCTGATGACAGGGGTGCAGAGAGGACACTGTACCATGGGGCTGACCAAGGCAGGGCCACCAGGCTAGCACCCAGGTGCTGCCACCATACACTCTCTTGGAGATAGTAAGGTTTGCCATGTGTTATCAAAAGGGCCACTTTCCTTGCAAATATCATAACATGCTCTGAGATCCTTGCTAACCAGGCCCCAAGGGAGAGAAAAGTACTACTGCACAGGGCCTTGGGGCAGAGGCCCAGTTGGATGAGTGCTGGTCTGACATGCATAGGGAGGGCCCTGGATTCCATCCCCAGCACCACAGAAGTCAGACATAGTCAAACACACTTGTAATCCTAGCACTCTGGAGTTGTAAACCAGAGAGGATCAGTTGTTCAAGGTTATTCTTGCTTGCATAGTGAGTTCCAGGCCAGCCTGGGCTATATGAGGCAGTTTCTAAAAGATAAACACATAAAAAATCGCCTATCTGGCTGCTCCAGATTCATTCATTGATTCTGGTGTTGGGAGACAGGGACTTGATATGTAGTCTTGACTGTCCTAGAACCTATTATGTAACCCTGACTAGCCTCAAAGTTACAGCAATCCTCCTGCCTCAAGCCCCCAAGTAATTCTGCCACTCAGAATTGCACCTAGAATGAATGATCCTTAGTCCTCATGATGGAAATATCTCAGGCTGGGCATAAGAATCTCTAAACCAAGATGACAATAGCCCCCCTTTCTCTGCTCATGGATAAAGCACAGGAAAGAGCCTGGATAGGCCATGGCCTCCAGAGCTTTGCCCGTCAGTGGAGGATTCTCTCCATGGCTCCTCAGCTGTCCAGTACAGGGTTCCAGGCACCACCTTCACAGAAAAAAATGCTGTGTTCTGAGAAAAGTCAACAGACAACCCTGTCCCCTGTGAGACATGTTATGTTGTTTGTTTTTGCAATCCTCCTGTCTCAGCCCTTAGGGTAGCAGGATTATGGGTGTACACTACATGCCTTGCTCAATAACTAGTTCTCTCTGATTAAAGGTTGTAGGGGGCAGTGCAGTTTAAGGGTCTAAGATCTAGGGCCTGACCCTAAAACTGAACTAACCTAATGAAGATGGATCTGTTCCTCTGCTAACAACAGAAAGAGTACTAAGGAAAACAAGAACAAAAACAAAGTACATTTGCACACTTGAGATTTTTAATTTTTTAGCAGACAATACACACTTCCCTTACCCTTTAAGTTAGTGTGACAATCTTCCATCATAAACTACTTAAAGAGAAGCTTTGGTCAAAAATGGAATGAGATAGCAAAATCAAAACAAAAAGAAAGAGAGAAACCCCTGCTGTCTTATAACCCACACTTCACCCACAACATCCACACAAACACACGCTAGGTGCTTGACAGTGTGACAGTGTTTCCATGGGCCGGCGATCCTCACCACCATGCGAACGAACGGCAGAGTGTCCGTTCCTCATGCTGGATGGCAGGGGCTCCCTCGGCTTCACATTATCCGGAGGCCCTGGATGGAAGACTCCAGGGTCTTGAGAAAAGCAGAACATTAGTGGGTCTTGAGAAAAGCAGAACATTAGTCAGTCCTGAGGACTGGTCGTCGTTTTCCCCTGCGGTGCCACACTGTTACACCCCTCCCCCCTCCCTGATAGGTACACTTGCACACCATCCTCACTCTGCATGCTCCAGACCTTGGCTCCAGGCTGGTTCCCCAGGCCTGGATGTCTCTGTCTCTGTCCCTAGTAGGCTCACACCACCTCACTTTTTTTTTTCTTTTTGAGACAGGGTTTCTCTGTGTAGCCCTGGCTGTCCTGGAACTGGCTCTGTAGACCAGGCTGGCCTCAAACTCACAGGGATCCACCTGACTCTGACTTCCAAGTACTAGGATTGAAGATATGTACTTTTTTCCTAAAGATTCACTCATGTATTTTTAGGTGTATAATGTTTGCCTGAAAGTATGTCTTGCATCACATGTGTGCCTGCTGAGCCACCACTCCAGACCCCTATACTATTCTTGTACTATCACACATACCGTGTGTGGTTGTGTGTGGCTGTGTGGCTGTGTGTGTGTGTGTGTGTGGGTCAGGGTCTTATTTTCTAGCACAGACTGGTGTCAAATTCAAAGCACTCCTTCTACCTCAGCTTCCCAAGTGTAGGTATTACAGGTGAGCTCTATGCTCAGTGGTATTTATTAAATGAAATGGTATAAGCTAAAAATATGTCTACATATAAAATGTAGGCTGGTGGCCACCACAGGACCTGCTTCAACAACATTCAAGTTTTCTTAGTGCTCTCCTAACAAGTATGAGGTCCTGGGTTCCATTCCCAATGCTGCATACCAAGAAGAAATACCTTGAAATCCCAAATTGTCATAGCTCCATCGATGCCAGTAGTGCAAAATTTTCGACAGTCTTGCTTGTCCACCTCATAAATAGACACCTGACTAAAAGAAAAGCAAAATCAAGAGATTGTGAGGTCTGTGGTGGAAGTGAGCCCCGTCCTCCTCACCTTCTGTAAGGTCCACCAAAGGACATGAGCTCTTTTCACTCCTGAATATTAACATGTCCATCAGCATTGGGCCCATCAGCTAGAGTCAGAAAATATCCCAAAGACAGTTGGGCTATACAGTAAGTTCCAGATTCATCAGGGTTATATAGCAAGACCCTGGGGGGTGAGGGCCCTCACTAGCTTGAGATGTAGCTCAGTTGGCAGAATGCCTGCCTAGAACACATGAGTTCCTGGTTGGGTCTTTGTTACCACACCAACTGTGTGTGTTGGTACATGCCTATGGCTATATACCCTAGCACTTGGAAGGTAGAGGCAGAAAATAAAGTTTAAGGCCATCCTCAGTAACAGCAATTCTCTAATCACCCCCCCCCCTATTTAGTGAGTCTGAAACCAACCTAAGCTACATGAAATCCTATGTCAAAAACAGGGGGGTGGGGGGCATGGTGGCACAGGCCTTTAATCCTAGTACTTGGGAGGTGGAGGCAGTCAGATATATGAATCATAGGCCAGCCTGGTCTGCATAGCAAGCTCCAGGTCAGCCAAGGTGCTATATAGGTTTTGTGTGTGTGTGTGTGTGTGTGTGTGTGTGTGTGTGTGTGTGTGTGTGTGTGTGTGTGTGTGTGTGTGTGTGTAGGGGGGTGATTTTGTTACCATATGTCAGGAAAAGATCAGAAGGAGAGACCATGGCCTTACAGCATGGGACAGGTACAACAGGGCAGGGGCTCAGGAGTGATGCAGATGGAAATAACTGTTTTGTATTTTTAAATACAGGCATGACAAGAGCATGACTGAAGCCAACTGGTCCCCTATAAGCACCTTCAAATCAACCTGCCAGGACAGCCAGGGCATAAAAGCCCAGAGCCTTCCTTGCATTTGGAATTTGTCTTTTTAGGGGCTGGTGCAATGGCTTGGTGGCGGAGCACTTGCCTAGCAAGCCGTAGGCTCTGGGTTCAATCCTAAGTCCCAAACACCAGAGAATGAATAAATAAAATGACTCATTACAATGCCAGCGGCAGACAGCCACTCCTACAGATTCTAGCAGAGCACAGCAGATAAGAAACAACCGAATAATCATGTGGAAAGCATCCAAGACTGTGGACAGTTTCTTTTTTTCTCATCACAGCTGTCCAGACTAGAGCCTGCCCCTCTAGGAAGGCGACAGCAAGCTGCAGCAGAGACACTTCCATACAGCCTGTAAACTGAGGATGGCTTTTACACATTGCTATTTTTTTTCCATCTAATTTATTGTGTGTGTGGAGGTTGGAAGGCAACTTTTGGGAGTCAGTTCTCTCCATAGCTCCTGGGAGCACACTCAGTCTTGTCAGGCTCAGCAGCAAGCGCCTTTATCCATAAGCCATCTTGCTGTCACTTTACACACTCTTACCTCAGCCTCCCTTCTACTGGATTACAGGCCTGTACCACCATGCACAGCACGAACCCACCTCCTACACACACTGGTAGACTACTAGCCAGCTAGGCTTTCTCTGACAGGAGCCACCCTCCTCCTTCATCATGCCAGGTACCAAATGCATCTTAAAAGGCACAATGATGAAGTAGCGGCGGCTCATCTTTCACCATGCAGCTTTAGCTGGCCTGGAACTCACTATGTAGGCTATGTAGATCAAGTTTGCCTTGAATTCACAGATTCACACCCTCCTCTGCCTCCTGACTGGTGGGATTAAAGGCCTGTGCCACCATATCCAGCCAACTCCTTTTGTCACAAGTTGAAATTAAGACCTTAGGTGGGAGGCACAGGCTAACTACTGTTCTCATCCCAGGGATGCTGGGACTTGTAGCACAGAGGGCTTTTGTAAGGAAATGACAAGGAGTGGGCAGCTTGGCCAGTCACTTCTCTACAGAAGCCCAGTGCTCTGGCTCCAGGCCTCAGGTGGCTGGTGGCACCTACGTGATGCTGTTCTGGTGCAGTGTCTCCAAGGCTGTGTTGCGATCCTCAGTTGTGGCTCTCTTGTCCATGTTGCGGAAGCGTTCCATGGCGGACATGTTGCGCTGGATGCTCTGTTTTGGGACGTCAAGCTTGGACACAAAGGTCAAACAGCCACGGTCGTCATAGTTAAAGAGCATCGGGCAGCAGTCGTGGCCCTGAAATGAAAGGTCAGTCACCCAGGGGGGCCCCTGCCCAGCTACCAACACTCAGCAAAGTGTTCCAGCTGTGGCCACTCCCAGCCACTGTTTCTCTGAAGGGATGTGCTCCTGTGTCTGTCAAAGAGCACACATTTTCCTGGCTTGCAGATGCACGTGGCATACTGCAAGGATGACAGATACTTACAGCAGCCACAACGCTGTTTTCTGAGACGAAGGACACACTCAGCAGTGGCAGGAACTCCGTTTTCAGAGTTGAAACCCTGAACACAAGAACACTTGTTACACTAGGGGACCACAGCCCCCGGCTTCTTCACAGACAGAGGACAACAAAGGCCCCTTTCTCACAATGGCTTCTGCTGTAGTAGCCAACACTTCTCTAAAAAAAGCCCCCTGACCTCTCCCTGCAGGAATCTCAAGCATGAAGTGACCCTAAAGTGACCTTCAGAAACTGAGGCCTTGAGGCTGGGAATGTAACACGTGCAAGCCCTGGTTTGACCCTAGAACCCTGTATCAATCAATCAAATAAAAGTAAAGGACTGGCTCTCTCTAGCCTGTGCCCTGCCCGTTACTAAGGCATTGCTATTCATGGCCCCAAAGAGTCCTTCCTTTCTGCCTTTGTCCCAGTGAGCTGGCTCTGTTCCTCTTGTCCATGCAAGTCCTCAAATCTAAATTCTGACTGTCACCTCAGCCTACAATGGCTTTTCCTCTCTTACCTGCTATGGCTCTTCCCATCACTACTGCTGGTGAGTGAGTTCCAGTGCTGGCCCTACAGACACTTGCTGGCAGCCATGTCCTGTGAGAGCCACTGCTATGAAATGAATCTTAGTCTCAGCCAACTCACACTCAACAGCTGTGTGTGTGTGTGTGTGTGTGTGTGTGTGTGTGTGTGTGTGTGTGTGTGTGTGTGTAATAACAGGACAACTTGTGGCAGTCAGTCTCTTCCACCATAAAATGGATTCCAGGGATCAAACTCAGGTCATCAGTCACCTTTACCCACTGAGCCATCTCCCCAGTTTCACATCTTACTATGTAGCCCAGGCTGGCCCCAAACTCATGACCCTCCTGCCTCAGCTTCCTAAATGCTGGAATTACAGGCTAGCACCACCAGGCCTGGCTTATAAAACTACATTTATTTGGGAGGCTAAGGCAGGAGATCATAAGCTTGACACCAGCCCAGGTTACATAGTGAGTTCCAGACAGTATTTCTAACAAGGATGACTTTTCACAAAATAATTCCTATAATAAATTCAGTTTAGAAGAGAATATATCACCTCTGCAATGTCATGTTTTGTGCTTCTCACCATGACACAGAGTGGCCAGTCTGGAGACCATCATAAAATGTTTTCCTCAGCCAGGCAGTGGGGGCAAATGCCTTTAGTCCCAGCACTTGGGAGGCAGAGGCAGGCAGAGCTCTGTGAGTTCGAGGCCAGCCTGGTCTACAGAGTTAGTTCCAGGACAGGTTCCAAAGCTACAGAGAAACCCTGTCTCAAAAACAAAAAAGAAAGCTTTCCTCAGCTACCCATGGGGAAGGGCTCACAGCAAAGAGCAGAGACTCCTAAGAGAAGGGCTCCAGGCTTCTTCCTTTGCTATGGAGCAAACTTTTACACCCATATCTGATAATGCTTCAAGGCTGACACACTCATGAATGAGTCATTGCAATCAGGTTCTTCCAGCAGACTTCCAGAATAGCATGAAGGCAACATTGTTCTCTGCGTGAAATAAGAATGGATTGCCTTTCTAATTTTTGGGTGGTGTAAGAGAAAGGAATTGAAGGTGTGTGCAGGCCAACCAGGTGCAACAGCCTGAGTCCTGGCTTTTTGCGACAGGGTCTCAGTATGTAACACAGGCTGGCCTTGAACTCATGATCTTCCTGCCTTTACCTCCTGGGTGCTAGAAGTACAGATATGAGCCATCATGCCTCACTCAGATTTTCCTGAGGGCTGATGGGTAACACTCATATCAGGAAATAGGCACAGACTTAGTGCTGTCCTCCAAGCCCAACAGCCATCATCTTCATCAGAAAAGCTGTGACTATTTTCCAGAAACCCTTAAGGTCAGGCCTGTTGGCAATGTCTAACAGGAGCGGGCAGGGCTACTGAACCCTCACCTGAGGTTCCAGCTGCTCTATCCTGTGCCTCTCAGCTAGCTGTATATCATTCTGCCCTAACTGCAGGTGGTCTAGGGAGAGGCTAGAGTGTACTGAGTTTGTGGGGCTAGGTGAAGTGTGGGGGGAGGAGGGTCCCATCTATGCCTCTACAGACAAGCCATCGTATCATCCATGGCAGGTGAGATTGTCCAGTGTTGTGTCTGCTTTGGGGTCACCCACGTCCTGTGCCTGAGCCCAGGAAGCTCACTACCTGGGAAGCTGGACCTCGGTGGGATCATCCTTTGGTTATCACGTGCTCACTGCCTCAGGGGAGCAGGTGCTTGTACACACCTCCCCCAGGAAAGGCTCACATGACACAGAATAGCCTGGCTTTTCCTAAGATACCATTGTTAACAGCACACCAGGAGGGTCTTCAAAGGGACACTACCAGTGTTTCCACCAAGACAGTTTCCAGAAGTCCCAAGTCCTCAAAGTCTTCCACAGGTATTAAATACCCGCCTGTAACTTTAAATGCAGCTGCAGCTGTTGGGGTGTTTGAAAGACACCAGGGAAAGCGGCTTTAGTGTGCTGCTCAGAGCTTCCACCCAATGCCAAATACTCACTGCACGCTTTTCGAGGCATCAGCAACGGACACGGTACTGTCATGGCTGACCCAGGCCAGGCGGCTCCCACTGGCAGAGAAGCTGACCCCATGCACCCAGCCACCAGTGCCACTGCCACCAAACTCAGACATCAGCTGACCAAAAGGCATCTTGCTGCCCCAAGGTGTGCTGGCTGGTTTCTCATCCACCTCTTTGATGTAGGCAGAAAACACTCTGTAGTTCAAAACATAGGAAATGAAGAAAAAAGCAAATGAAATTTGGTGAATACCTATATATTCACTACCTATCTATCTAAAAGGGCCACTGGCAGCTACTGGAAGGCAATGTGGAACAGAGGGGTCTGCCTGACAATGAACAAAGCATGATGGGAAGGTCAGATTCACATGAGCGACTCTAGACGGAAGGGTTGGGGGTCCGATGATCACACGTGAGGAGGTGCTGCTGTCAGACTGTATTCACACTGAAGCTCCCTTTTGTTTCCTACAGCACCATCCTCAGTACACGAGAGGACCACAGTCAGTGGCAGGAGAGGAAACTGCTGCTACCCAAAACAAGCCAGGTATCAACTCACTTAAAGACAGATGAGTTGGTGAGCTGAGCAGCGCACACCTTTAATCTTAGCACTCAAGCGGCAGAGGCAGGATGATGTCTTTGAGTTCAAGGCCAGTTAGTATTATATAGTAAGATTATGTCTCCCAAAAAGGGGCAGCGGGAGTTGGGAAGATGGCCAATCAGTGAAGTGCATGCTGAACAACCATGAGGAAAGTCTGGATCCTCACAACCCACATAAAAAGCTGCTTATGGCAGTATGCCTCTGTACTCCAAGCACTGAGCAGGGCAGAGACAGACCCTGGAGGCTCACTAGCCAGGCAGTCTAGCAGAAACAAAAATCACCAGTTCAGTTTTGAGAGACCTAGTCTCAAAAAATAAGATAGAGAGGACAGTGAATGAGGCTGGCTCTCATCTCCACACATGCACCCACCACACAGAGATAAATAAAAAGTGGCTCCATCACAGTCAATGTCCTCAGTCTTTTTCCAACTCCCTGTCTCTAGTTCTCTACAGCTGGAATCTGCCTTCCAGTCTCTCCTGACCTTTTCTTTCTTTAGAAAACGTCTGAGCATGTTTGTGGGACCCGCCCCAAACTCCAGCCCTTGGGAGGCTAAGGCAGAAGACCTGAAGTCCAAGGTAACCTAGCTAGGAGGAGGAAACTGAACCTCAAGACTCCCTAGAAGAACTCTGGTCCTATGACCAACTCAAGATGACAGTGGCAGCTGAGGCCCTAGAAGGGTGGGTGGAGGGTGTGAGCTTGTCCTGTATTGTAGGCACCTGCCAACACATCCAGACAGCACCATCTCGTCTTGTTTTCCAAGGAGGCTAGGATGACTCTGAAGAAATAACAGGTCACAAATTCCTAATAAAAAGCCCCTAAGGCTACTGTAATTCCATTTCTTCTTCTTCTTCTTCTTCTTCTTCTTCTTCTTCTTCTTCTTCTTCTTCTTCTTCTTCTTCTTCTTCTTCTTCCTCTTCTTCTCCTCCTCCTCCTCCTTCCCCTTCCCCTCCCCCTCCCCCTCCCTTTCCCTCTCCCCCTGGGCTTTGCCACATGCCAGGCAAATGCTCACATGCTCTACCACCGAGCCATGCCTCCGGGCCCTAACACTGGGGCATTCCAGTCACACACTCTGCTGCTGAGCCATACCTCCAAGTTCCCCACTGAGGGACTCTAGGCAAGCACTCTACCACTGAGCCATACCAGCTCTTTTTTTTTGTTTTGTTTTGTTTTGTAATTAAACCCTAAATTCCTAAATATAAATCACTGGCCAAGTTTTCTGGAGATTTTTCACACAGATAGATACTGAACATGGGTGTGTCTTAACTCTGCCACCAAAGAGTCATCACAAAACAGTAACATTTGCTTTTCTTTTTGCTAAGGGGAAAAGGCCCTGAGGAAGAAAAACTTTTAATCTGTGTTTTTTTTTTGGGGGGGGGGAGCAGTTCAGGTTTTTGAGATAGGGTTTCTCTGTGTAATAGCACTGGCTGTCCTGGAATTTACTCTATAGACCTGGCCTCAAACTCACAAAGATCTGCCTGCCTCTGCCTCCCAAGTGCTGGGACTAAAGGTGTGCCACCACTACCTGGCAAAGAAAAACTTTTAAAAAGCAATTCTGTGGTATGATTCTTAAATCTCTCAGCAGCATGGCTGTGTTCCCTCTAGTCTGGGGCCAAAGACAAATAAAACACTTTAACTGGAAGGATAGTGCAGTAATAGCTCAACAGTATACCATTCAGGGGCATTTGGTTAATCTCAGGTTCACTCTGTAGTCTGCAGTCTGTGATGTGGGATAGAAAATGAGGAATTTAAATTGTAATCAAGAAAGACAGGCTAGCAGGCATGAAGGTGCATGCTTGTAATTCCAGCACAAGGGGAAGGCAAGGGAGGAGGTGAGCTCCAGATAAACCTGGGCTACACAATTCCGTGTTTTAAACTTCTGGTCCCATCAAAAACTGAGGAATTGGTGGGGAGGGAGCTGAAGAGATGGCTCAGTGATTAAGAGCACTGGCTGTTCTTCCAGAGGTCCTGAGTTCAATTCCCAGCAACCACATGGTGGCTCACAACCATCTGTAATGAGATCTGGTGCCCTCCTCTGGCCTACAGGCAACACATGCTGACAGAACACTGTATACATAATAAATAAATCTTTAAAAAAAATAAAATAAAAAACACCGAGGAATGGGACTAGAGAGATGGCCCAGTGGTGAAGAGCGCTTGCTGCTCTCACAGACGATTTGAGTTGGATTCCCAGCAGCTGTATCAGGGGCTCACACTGCCTGTAACTAACTCCTGGGGAATCGTTCATCCTCTCCAGGCCTTTGCCAGACACACATACATACACACATGCATTGAGATAAATAAAATAAATCTATTTTTTAAAAGAGGGAAAGATAGGCTGAAAGTGAGAGACAGACACAGCACAGGTTACTCCTGCCCTTGGAACTGACACTCTGCCTAAAGATCCCTGGCCTGGGTGACCTGTTGTGCCAGCGAATCTGCTGCAGCTCCTGCTTACCCCAGGGCCAAGTCCATCATATCCATTGCTATTTGTTCCTTTAATCAATGTGCATTAGTTCACTAGCTCACTTCCCTCCCTCTCTCCCTTTCTCTCTCTCTTTAGATGGGGTCTCATACAGACTAGCCTGGTCTCAAACTCACTAGGTAGGTAGCCAAGGGTGACCATGAACTTCTGATCTCCCAGCCTCTACATCCAGAGTGCTAGGATTACAGGCATGCAGCATCATGCCTGGCTTACAGTGTTGGGGGATGGGATCCAGGGTTTTGTGCAAGCTACACAGGGACTCTACCTGCCAAGTTACACCCCCTGCCCCCAGCTCCTTTCCTAGACCACAAGTTCCCTTCATTATTAGTCCCTCACAGTACTATTACGGAGCCTTGCAAAGCAAGGAAGCCCGTGGACACCTGTCTAAGCTGAACAATGGGCAGTTCAAGTTTCAGTGCTCACTCACTCATCCCCACCTGCACTTGAAGTCACAGGAGCCTGCAGCCAGCAAAACGTTGTTGGGATGCCAGTCTAAGCTGAGGACTGTGGAGCGAATTGGCTTCTTAATGTGCTTGCTCACCCACCTAAGAAAAGAAAAAAAAAAACTAGTTTACACTGTCTTCACAAACACCCCAAAAAACCCACTTCAAATTAAATAGCTAAACAAATGTTTATAAATACAGTTTAAATTCGGGAATCCACAAGAAATGTTAGTTACATTTATTGAAGTAAATCCCATAAATACAATTATTTTTAATGTCCTAATGATTTATCTGATGCCCTTTGATGACCACCTGAGTCCTTTTTTATGGATACCTACAATGCACAGCTGCTCCTGATGAAGGGTGGTCCATACGCTTGCTCTCTTAGACAAGCTCCTTATACATAGTTCAGACTAATCTTGAACTTGTTACGTAGCCCAGACTGGTCTCAAATTCCTGAATGCTAGGATTACAGGTGTGTGTACAACACCTGACCTGATGAAACTTCACACATCTGGGACCACAGTAAGGTCTAATTTACCTACACAGGGGACAATCTCTCAATAAACACAAACAGTAAAAAGTTACTGTGTTTGAAGCTGAGTCAGGAGGAAATGTTTCCTATATAAATTAAGAAAAGTCTGGGGCTGGAAAGGGAAGGATGGAAATTCATGAGACAGTGAAGGGTAGGAGGAAATAACAGAAGAAAGGAAGCAGGGGAGTGAGGATGAGAAGGAAAGAACAGGAAAAAGGAAGAAAAAAGATGTGGAAACTAAGTTGTGTGCACGGGATGAACAATTATTCAGGGAGGAGGAATTCAAGAGAGAAAGCACTTTCTGGCCCAGAAAGTGGCCACTGCAGCTAAGCACAGAGCCTCAACAGGGACCCAAGAGCACAGACATCCAAACATGAACTATACAGAAAGGAACAAGAGAGGACACAGCATTGCTCACCAGTCATTTTCAGACTCAAAGTAACAAACAGAGATGAGCCGGGCCCCACTCCCCACAGCAAACTTGTTCTCCAGTGGGGACCACTTCACAAAAGTGGCAGCTCGGTTAATTCTCAGGATCACCAGGGTGGGCTTCCAGATGCCATCTTTCTGACTCCAGACGTAGGCATTGCGGTCAGCCCCACAAGTGACGATGCGGTCGCTCTTAGGAGCCCAGTCAATACCTGCAAGTGAGGTACAGGTCACTTGCTACACCTGGCCAATGACAGGTGACTGGGCTGTTGGCAGTAAGACCTGGGCATGGGTAACAGTAGGCTTGTTGGTTTCCTCCCACGTTCCTCTCATCTGTGACTATCACCTCACATAAAACACTGGCTGTTTCTCTCCCAAGTGTCTGGGAGGACTTAGGATCCTTAAGAAGGCAGCTTGAACAAAACTGGGAAATTCTGTGTTTTCTTTTGGGACAGGGTATCAGGAAGCCCAGGTTAGCCTTGAATTCACTGTGAAACTGAGTATAATTTTAAACTCCTGATCCCTCCGCCTCTGCCTCCTAGTGTTGGATTATAGGCACCTCCATGTCTAGCTGTTGCTAATGCTTCTTCTTCCTTTTTTTTTTTTTAAATCAATTAAGATTTTTATAATAAAATAGTTTTGGGTTTGCTTTGTTTTTGCTTATGTCTTCGCACACATTTCCACATGCCTGTAGAGACCTAAAGTTGTCATCAGGTGTCTTTCTTGATCATTCTCCACCTTTATTTATTGAGGCAGGATCTCACTGAACTCAAAGCTCATCAGTTCCTGCTAGTCTACCTAGCTCGTCCCAGAGATCCCCAACTTTTTCTTTCAGAGAGCTAGGATTATGGGCAGCAGCCTACTCAGCTTCTATTTGGGATCTGAGGATCTGAACTGCAGTCCTCACATTTTATCTACTGAGTTGTCTTCTCAGCCCAGAAAAATATTTTTAAGAACTAGCTGAGAAGCCAAGTGTGGTAGCACATAACTTTAATTCCAGCACAGAGGAGGAAGAGAAAGGCAGATCTCTATGAGTTCAAGGCCAACCTGGTTTACATAGAGAGTTCCAGGCCATCTAGACCTTATCCCCCACACCCCCCCCCAAAAAAAAGTAGTAGTTAAGACTGGAGAATAAACTCAGAGAACACTCTAGAACTCTGTCATATGCTACACTCTGTTCTATGAAATGCTGACAGGCTTTTGTAGAATTTTTCAGGTGCCCCCCCCCCCAATATTTATGGTCTGAGAGAACACTGTTAATCCTAGTTAACAGTGGTATAGTTAGACTTCTCCAAGTTCTTCATATCTAAAAGATGTCATCAGAAAAAGGGTTCAAATTCAAAGGACCTCAAAAGACGGAGAGAGAAAATAGTAACTAATCATTATATTGTGCTTGTGGCCCACGTGTTACACAGCACTCTGGTAGTATAAGGAAGCTCTAAACCTGCTTTGTAAATGGGATGAGCCAGGAAAGCCAGAGCTACACCCTGTGAAGCATGAGCACAAAAGAAATTTGGGGCTGGCTGTCTTTGCTGTGGGATACGTCTTCCTATGTGTTGTTTTTGGAGCCAGAAAGACTTTCAACAATACTGAACATAGCCAGGTGCCATTAATTCCAGGACTCGGGAGGCAGAGACAGGCAGATCTCTGTAGGTTCAAGGCCAGCCTGGTCTACACAATGAGTTCTAAGACAGCCAGAGCTACATAGAGACACGTTGTCTCAAAAAAACCTGGGAGGGACAGAAGGAGGGAGAGAGGGAGGGAGGGAGGGAGGGAAGGAGAGAGGGAGGGAAGGAAGGAAGGAAGGAAGCTCAGTGACTCTATGGGGCTTGAAATGCAAAGGACCACTTAAGGTGATGAGGTTCTTTACTTACAGAGGAGGGTGTGTCATTTGGAAACAGCACACGGGGTCAGCAGCTGCATTACCTGTGATATGTCCGTTATGTTCCTTCAGCTCATGAGCTTTCGTCCACTGGCTCCCATTCTTCTTGTAGATGTGCACTTCATGATTATTGGGGCTAAGGGCGATCTCTAGGGAAAGAAGTAAGCAGGACTGTTAAAACTTCACCATCTATTGTTACTACCTGCAGTGCTGGAGTTTGAATCCAGAGACTCAGGAATGCAGGGATCTACCACTGAGCTAGGTCCCAGCCCCTTCCTTGTTTTCACAGGCAGAGTTTCACTCAGTAGTCCAGGTAAGTCCTGAATTCCTGCATCAACTTTCCAAGTGCTGGGATTTCAGGCGTGAGTCACCATAACTAGCCAAAATGCAAAACTTTTGACCATCATGTTGGTATTCAACCATTTTTGGATCTCTAAGCATTTTAATTTGTGATTTTTCATATTAAGAAAACCTATTCTGAGCTAGTAAGTGGTGGCACACACCTTTAATTCCAGCACTCAGGAACCAGAGGCAGGCAAATCTCTTGAGTTAAAGGCCAGCCTGGTCTGCAGAGTAAATTTAGGACAGTCAAGGCTATATAAAGAAACTTTGTCTCAAAACACCAAAAAAAATGGAAGACTCAATTTGAAATTAGACAAAATCACTAATGCATAGCTGAATACCAGATTTATATATTTTAAAAGGGTGAATCTTTTATTTTTTCACAAGACTGAAATATGTAAATTCTAAAAATGCCTACATGTAAGATGTACCAAAATTACTAAAAAAGAAGGCTAAAGATGTAGATCCATGACAGAGTATTTGTCTAGCACTGGAGAGACGATACTGGGGTTAATGCTGTTTCACACATACACACACACACACACACACACACACTCTCTCTCTCTCTCTCTCTCTCTCTCTCTCTCTCTCTCTCT